>CM042877.1:6854625-6945898 GCA_023658055.1 Thaleichthys pacificus | reverse complement strand
GTCCAGGCATAAGATGAAGTTCCCGAATTGACGTTTATTAACAGGTACACATACTAGTAAGGCAAACAGCTGTTTGGCCCTAGCCCACGCTAAATAAAAGAAAGGTAGCCCACAAAACAATAGCAGGGCTCTCAAGTTTTGAAGACAGGCAAGAGTGACATTCCCCCCCCCCCCCCAGTGTGCTAACCTGGTTAGACCCAGATTATATATTCATGAAAACAAAGTGCCAAAAGTCTCTCCAGTTTGTGAGTAGCCTACAGTACAGTGTGTGTAAGAAAGAAATTAGTTGCAATTCAGATGTAGAGACACAGTCTATTAAATTAAATGTAGAATTTGATTAAAGTAACCCTAGTGGACCATACTAGGCCACACTGAAGAACTCAGGCTTAAGTGAATTTGAATTTCTATTTCTCATCAGCAATCATATGAATAATTTACACTTCTTAGATGCCAGGCCAAGGTTACACACACATTTTCAGTCTTGGTCTGTGGACCCCCTGAAGTTGCCCTGGCCACCCCTGGCCACCCCATATATAAAAGTCTGGTTCCGCCACTGCGCTTAAGCCTATAAATGTCATATTTTTGTTGGGGCGCGTTTGCCCATTATAGTTTTTCCTCAGTTGTTAACACCCAAACATGCAATAGACTCTGACTTTCGTTCTTTACGCTCTGATGTCAATTACACATCACCTTTAACTCTACTCTGAGCACAGTCCCAGGCTGCGTCAGATCTCCATCCCAAGTTCTTCAGCCCAATCACTTCTGATTTGATCTAACGACACCTTTTGAAAAGAAAATATTGTGTTGGATATATTTGAAATCTGGCCTCTACCCTGCATAGGAGTTTGTAAGATATCGTCCAACTCTGAATTTGCTGGTAAGGCTGGAAAGGTTGAACTCACTTTTTGGATAAAGTGACGAACCTGGAAATATCTAAGTAAATCTGATCCGTTGTAGTTTACATTTTTTAGTAAGATCATTAAAGCTGCCAAAAAGACCATCTATATAAAAGTCACTACATCTAATAAGACCAACTCTGTGCCACTGTGTAAAGGTAGGATCCAATCTGGCTGTAGGAAAGAGGTGGTTATTGGAAATAGGGCTACACAGAAAAGTCAAGAAGTTTTAGTGTTTAGTGTCTAAATTGTTCCCATATTTTGAGAGTAGAATGTACTACATGGTTTGAAGTATGTTGTGATGGTGAGAAAGGTAACTTTGCTGAAATCAGAGCGGAGAGAGATGTTGATATGCAGGAGTTTGCTTCAACTTGGCACCAGTCCCTTGCATATCAAGAATTATAATTGTTGATATCGAGAATTCGAATTGTTGATGCATTTTGGATATAAATAATGTATGACTATCATGTGGGCCGGAGTATGGGTCCGTTAATTCTGTTTGCAGAGACCGCACAGAGGCCGGTGCGTGTCCACTACAGCGGAGCGGGCAGGCGGCGCGTCGGCGTCGGCTTCCAAATCTATTTCAATGAAACCGGTCGACGCCCGTTAGACTATATTCAAAACGAAAGTGAAATGTTTGTAGGGATCCATTTTGCGTTGACAGAAGGAGTGTAAAGTATTTTAAGTAAGTAATTTCAAATAATCTTCCAGAATATAATGTAGCACAGAGAGAGAGATCCACATAACCTGTGTTAGATAATTGTGATAAGTTATTGGTTGGTAATGAATCAAGAGTTTTCTGAAAGGCGGTATATTCGGTGTAATACACGATACAATTGGAGGAAGCACGTTTTAAAGTTGTGCAACCCGTGTTGAAAAACGCAAAATAGGGCCGTAATATTGTTTTGTCAGTTTAGGAACTCAAAATATACCTTTCCTTTTGTTATAGTTATGCACCTAGAACTTTATTTGCTAACATTAACTAGAATGACAATATTCCTGGTCGTTCACGTTCGTTCAGGTTCAAGCCCAGGGGTCAAAATATATTAATTAAATAAGGCAGTGTGGTTGTTAAGTTACTAGATCCAGACCACGTCCACTACAGAGGACTTGAGTGTCTGGGTCTTGGGAGAAGATATATACAAGGATGAGGGTTCACAACAATGTTTATGCAACACTGTAGATATTCCTCTCTGCCAGCAGGTGGCATAGCATTACAGAAAGTCAGAAAATGACCTGAATTCCCTCTGCGCTTATGTGTCAAACCACACTCAGCAAGGCCTTGGTCCAAATTGAGATCCTACTGATCCTAGATCAAGGCTTAATAACAGAGTTGATGATTCTGGTGTGTCCTTAAATACACACCATGAACGGAGCTCCAAGCCTTGTCCCTCACTAGACATCTGTGGCTGTAAAACTCCATCCAGTGAACATTGTTGTAGTGCGCAATCCACTTAAAAACTTAAAACAATATATTCTATTTTTATTAGACTCCCCCTTTCCCCATGCCAAAGAGAATCAATCAGGAATATTTATATAATCATAAAGGCCAAGGCACAGTCTCCAAAATTAATTAACTAGTTTAATATCAAGCTGCTGCTTCCTTAAGGTAACACTGGTGTTGTTTGTTCCCACTTCTACAGGTCTGGCTGAGCTGGGACTCTCCTGGTGCTGCGCCAGAGGAGAACTACTGCCTCTAAATGAGTCTGTCTGGGGAGATAGAGGAAGGGGGCCCTGCCTCTAAAATCAGTCTCTCTGGGGAGACTGAAAACACAGTCAAAAGGTACGAGTCAAAAGGAGATGAAATGTCTCTTCTGTTACTCTTTGTGACAAAGTGAATTGGGTAAATAGTAGTAGGTAAGTACTGATTAATACCGGTAATGGTTAATTCAGCATGTGAGTGTCTTGACATAAATACGTATATATAAACAACAATGTGAGGTTTATCACAATATCCTGCTGTATTCAACCATCTCAAATGTTTGTACTTGTGAAATCCTATTGGAACATGTCAGCTATTTTAATCATGATGCCTATGGATGCATGGTTGGGTTTGATTAGCTACATTGTTACTCTATAGTTGCTGTATGTCTTTACAGGATCAAGCATCAGAGACCAGCCTCACCTCTACCCAGCTGTGTGTCCATGAAGAGTGACAGGTCTATGGAACCTCCATTCAACCTCAGAGAAGGAGATCTTACCATTGAGTCAGGGTAGGAACTAAAGTCTGCTGCAGCCATGTTCACAATTATCAATATTTTTCAGGAAATATTTTCCTTTGTGTAAGAAAGTTCTGTACCATTATCTGTATCTGTTCATTCCAGAAATGATCAGTATTCAGATAGAAACAGGAAGTGGTTGGGGCTTACAACAAATGTTGTTCAATTAGTGTTTTGTGACCATTCAAGTGTTTTTTCTTTACTTTAATAGGGTACATCTGTTCCAAATGCAAGACAATAGAGTAGACTTTAAATCCAAATATTTGAAAAGTAAATATGTAATGAGTATATCAACTTAACTGTCGTACTGATTGAACCACCCTTTATCCAATATTCTCTTTAATTGTTCATGTTTTTCTTTCTTTCTAAACAAATCCATTCTTAAAGTTTTGAAGAATGTTTGAATAATGTTTGCCTAGTAAAATATGGTTATAGATGTATAACATTTCTTAACCCCACCAACCCCCTCCTCAACTAGGCAACTTGAGTGTTCAATTATACAATAGTGAAGTAGTCATGAGTGTACATGTTTAAGTCTTGAGTAGTCATGAACCAAAAATTCAATTTATCTTCAGATTAGTAGTCCTATGATGGAAGTCTCCTCTTCGATAGAACCACACTGCCAATGACAATCCAATTTCTAGTACAGTAAGTGGTTAATTCAGGATGTGAGTGTCTTCACATAAATACGTATATATAAAAGAACAATGTGAGGTTTATCACATTATCCAGCTGTATTCAACCATCTCAAATGTTTGTACTTGTGAAATCCTATTGGAACATGTCACTATTTTAATCATTATGCCTATGGATGCATGGTTGGGTTTGTTAAGCTACATTTTTACTCTATAGCTGCTGTATGTGTTTACAGGATCAAGCATCAGAGACCAGCCACACCTCTACCCAGCTGTGTGTCCATGAAGAGTGACAGGTCTATGGAAACCTCCATTCAACTTCAGAAAAGGAGATCTTACCACTGAGTCAGGGTAGGAACTAAAGTCTACTGCAGCCATGTTCACAATTATCAATATTTTTCAGGAAATATTTTCCTTTCTGTAAAAAGTTATGTGGAGGGAGATGGCAGCTTTGAAATTACCTGTCTGTGTGCATTTATACGTGTGTGTTATGCAAGCTAAAAGAATACTGTTGTACAACATATCGACAGAAAGAAGGAACCCCCCAAATGAAGTTAAACAGGCTGACCATTATTTAAACAGGCTGACCATTACTTAAACAGGCTGACCATTACTTAAACATGCTGACCATTACTTAAACAGGCTGACCATTACTTAAACATGCTGATCATTACTTAAACATGCTAACCATTACTTAAACAGGCTGACCATTACTTAAACAGGCTGACCATTACTTAAACATGCTGACCATTACTTAAACAGGCTGACCATTACTTAAACATGCTGACCATTACTTAAACATGCTGACCATTACTTAAACAAGCTAACCATTACTTAAACAGGCTGACCATTACTTAAACATGCTGACCATTACTTAAACATGCTGACCATTACTTAAACATGCTGACCATTACTTAAACAGACTGACCATTACTTAAACATGCTGACCATTACTTAAACATGCTGACCATTACTTAAACAGGCTGACCATTACTTAAACACGCTAACCATTACTTAAACATGCTCACCGCTAGTTAAACATGCTGACCATTACTTAAACAGGCTGACCATTACTTAAACATGCTGACCATTACTTAAACAGGCTGACCATTACTTAAACAGACTGACCATTATTTAAACAGGCTGACCATTATTTAAACATGCTGACCGTTCCCTTTATTCCGATTGTAAAGATTGTTTACTTAGCAAGTAAGCTAAACAAATGTCAAACTCCATATTGTGTTGTAACCAGGGTCAAACTCCATATTCTAACTTTCCACTATAAACTGAAGAAGTCCAAGACGCACGCACGCACACACACACGAAAACTTTAGGATGAAAGGAGACTGACAGTTCCTCAGACATCAGACAACTTTGTATCACCATAGACTTGTCTCCTTGCTGCAAGCAATTCAATATTTCTTGACTCCATAGTCTCTGTGCACTACTTGAGAAAAGATTTTCCTGACAGTGTGAGGCCCACCCCACCAAAATACGTATTTGTAAAAGAACAGCGTGATGTTTATCACAACCTTGAACCTGGAGAGATACCATCCTGTAGGTTTATATTCCAACCCTGATATTGAGAGATACCCTCTTGTAGGCTACACTCCAACCCTGCTCCTGAAGAGATACTCTCCTGTAGACACAAACACCATCCCTAACTAACCTGTATGTGAGTTTAGAACACAGACGTCCCCTCCTAGTGGAAGCCTTCAGTTAAACCAGTTCAGCTGTGCAGTGTGCTGTGTATTTGTGTCTGTGTGTGTGAGAGACTGGTGTTCATATGGGATCATGTCTCTGCAGTAAGAGGAGCAGAGCTGTCCTGGCAGAGGACCAGTCCAGGTGTGGGGTGTGTGAGCAGGTGCTGAGGGATCCAGTCTCCCCCCCATGTGGACACAGGTTCTGCAGAGCCTGCATCTCTTCATCCTGGCAGCAGCCTGGTCCATCAGCAGACCACACCTGCCCCCAGTGTGGAAAGAGACCCAGAACACAAACTGGACTGCTGCCACCTGGACAACAGGACATTCAGAGAAACACTGACACCAGTAAGAGCTTCACTTCATCTTTACACAACATTGTTTACATCTTTCTCAGGTCATTTCAGTACTTTGTTGTGACTGTTAGTATTAATGTAAAGATAATGAACTCATTGTTCTTCCATAGTTGTGAGTGGACTCCAAAGATTGCTAGGGACTCATAAAGCCACGATGAAGAGGAAGTTTGAACATGTGATTGAAGGCATCATGACGTCAGATAATGCCATCCTCCTCACCAGTATCTACACTGAGCTGTACATCACAGAGGGAGACAGTGAAGGGGTTAATAGTGAACATGAGGTCTGGCAGCTTGAGACGGCATCCAGGATACGAATCACACAGGACACACCCATCAACTGCAATGACATCTTCCAGCTCCTACCTGGCCAAGAGAGACTCGTCAGGACTGTGCTGACGAAGGGCATCGCTGGCATCGGAAAAACCGTCTCTGTGCAGAAGTTCCTCCTAGACTGGGCTGAAGGGAAGGCAAATCATGAGGTGGATGTGATGTTTGTGCTTCCTTTCCGGGAGCTGAATCTGATCAAAGATGTCCGGTACAGTCTCCTTCAACTGCTGAGAGATTTCCACCCAGAACTTCACATGGAGGATGGAGAGATCCTCGCTGTCTCTAAAGCCATGTTCATCTTTGATGGTCTAGATGAGAGCCGACTCCCTCTAGACTTCAGAAGAAACCAGAGCTGGTGTGATGTCACTGAGTCCACCTCAGTGGATGTGCTGCTGACCAACCTGATCAAAGGAAACCTGCTTCCCTCTGCTCTCATCTGGATAACCACTCGACCTGCAGCAGCCAATCAGATCCCTTCTGAGTGTGTTGACCTGGTGACAGAGGTACGAGGGTTCAATGATGCTCAGAAGGAGGAGTACATCATGAAGAGATGCAGTGATGAGATCCTGGCCAGGAGAATCACCTCACACATCAAGACATCAAGGACCCTCTACATCATGTGCCACATTCCAGTCTTCTCGAGCATGTGTGTGACAGTCCTGGAGCACATGTTGAGAACAGATAGCACAGGAGAGATGCCCCAGACCCTGACTGAGATGTACACACACTTCCTGCTCATTCAGACCAAGATGAAGAACGAGAAGTATCAAGAAGGAAACGGGACAGATGAAGAGGAGCTCTTGAGGTCCGACCAGGAAGTTCTCCTGAAGCTGGGGAAGCTGGCGTTTGAACATCTGGAGAAAGGCAACCTGCTGTTCTACCAGGAAGACCTGGAAGAGGGCGGCCTCCATGTCCAAGAGGCATCGGTGTACTCTGGAGTGTGCACGGCCATCTTCAAAGAAGAGTCTGTGCTTTTTCAGAGGGTGGTGTACTGCTTTGTGCACCTGAGCATTCAGGAGTTTCTCTCGGCAGTCTACATGTTACATTGTTACGCAACCAACAACATGAAGGCACTGAGGCCGTTCCTACGAGGGAATGCTGACGCTATACCTGAGAATCTATCTTTGGAAAACCTGCTGAAGGGGGCAGTAGACACAGCTTTGCGGAGTAAGAATGGACACCTGGACCTCTTTGTCCGCTTCCTCCACGGCCTCTCACTGGAGTCCAATCAGAAGCTGTTAGGAGGCCTGCTGGCTCAGACCCAGAGGAGTCCAGAGAGCCTGCAGAAGACAATCAAATCCCTCAAGGTGATGCAGAAGAAGAACATCTCCCCAGAGAGGTGCATCAATCTCTTCCACTGCTTGATGGAGATGAAAGACCATTCAGTACAGCAGGAGATCCAAGCATACTTGAAGGAGAAGAAATCATCCAAGGCCCTGTCTCTAGCCCACTGCTCAGCACTGGCCTACATGCTGCAGATGTCAGAGGAGGTTCTGGATGAGTTTGACCTGCAGAAATACAACACATCAGAGGAGGGGCGCAGGAGACTGCTCCCAGCTGTGAAGATCTGCAGAAAAGCTGTGTAAGTAGTGATGTAAACATTCCATTTACATGTCAACTATACACATTTAGTCAAATGCACACATACACACACATTTCGTATGTTAAACATGTCTTTGTGAAGCACATACAGTTGTTTCATGGTTATAATGTAACAACAGACTCTGTGGATGTAAACTCACTGATGCATCGTGGGAAGTGGTGTCCTCAGCCCTCACCTCAAACCCCTCCCACCTGAGAGAGCTGGACCTGAGGAACTCTGGCCTGCAGGATCGAGGAGTGAAGCTGCTCTCTGCTGCAGTGGAGAATCCAAACTGCAAACTGGAGACTCTGAGGTCTGTATTCATTCATTCATTATGTTTCAATGATTTAATTAAGAATGAACAAGCATCACATTTCCTGTAATACGATGACGTGATTTACTCCCTCTTAATTCTAATAAGTGTGTAAGTTTATAAGATGATGAACTCCACAAACTCTCTGGATGAATAAAGTACTTGTTTATACAGCTGTCATTGTTCATTTTAGACACTAGAGAGAACAGTGAGCTGCGGTTGTGGATGGTATGTCCAGAAATAAAGCCAAGTCACTCATTTAGTGGCAGAATGTTATGTCTAGCAAAATTATTTTAGATATAGTATAAGTTTAGCTAGCTTGCAAATATTGAGGATAGCCTACTGTAGCAGACCTTTTTATGTGACAACGGACAAGGGTGTTTGCCTACGGCAACTCCCGAGGGAAATAAAGACTAAATAAAGACAATTAAATTTAAGAAACAAAATAGTTTAATAATAAACCGTCATTCTTCCGCCACTACAAAGTATAGTTCCTACATAAATCGTTGCCACAGATTGAAAACAGCGGACCCACATCGTCTGCTTTATAGTGCCGGCTTAATTCCTTGCCTTTGCCAACGCTTCGATTTCAGCCTCTGTCTTCTCTGCATGCCAGGGGCCTCATGTACTATAAACGTTGCGTACGCACAAAAAGCTTACGTACGCTGGTTTTCACGCACACTTTGTGATGTATAAAGATTTACTTGACGTGAGAATGTGCGGGCCGTCACGGAAAGTTTTGAGCAGACGTAAGAATGTGCAGACCGTCCGCAAAGTCTTGTCTGGCTCTGTAACGTGGCGAATTCTAACTGAAAAGTGCCGAAACTATGGAGGATTATAGGGGCCAACACTAAATAAATAAATACTTGGATAAATAAATAATTATATAACACAAAGCTTTAATAAATGACAAATTATATAATGAAATGCCTAATTGACATACAAAATATATAAATTACAAATTAAATGAGACACTAAATATATAAATGTTACATGTATTTGTGTGTATATATATATATATATATATTTACGTTTTAATCGTGTTCACATTTATTTATTTATACTTACATACGTTCTCGCCTCCACCTCTGTTGTCAGAACCTCGATCTCACAGTCACCGTATTTCTTCGAATAAATGCCGCGGCGTTTAACGTTCATTTTTGGTGCTGCGTTTATTCGAGGGCGGCGTTTATTCGAAGAAATACGGTAATTCAGACAAAGAAATTACCTCAGGAGCGCATTTATAGTCCTATCTGCATATTCATTTATGGGAGGAGGCAAGGCGGACTATAAACTATAAAGCTTCGAAATATAAACCGCACAACGAAACTGTAAAATCGGAGTAGCTACAATCACAATTGGGATGGGAAACTCAGGTTCAGACATCTCCAATGCTCAGCTAATGGCAACAGTTTAAACAAAGTTAGTCTGAATGTAATTAACATGACTTATTATTTCTAATTCTAAAGATATTGCCCGAAGTTGTTATCAATTGCTCAAGTTCCATAGTGACCATAAGACCTGTTTCAAGTTAGTGCTGCTGTTTGTAATCCTGTAATGATCCTTCTAGGTTGCCAGGTTGTCACCTCACAGAGGAAGGCTGGGCTTCTCTGGCTTCAGCTCTGAAGTCAACCCCCTCCCTTCTGAGAGATCTGGATCTGAGCAACAGTGACCTGAGGGACTCAGGCATGAAGCTGCTCTCTGCTGTACTGGAGGATCCAATCTGCAAACTGGAGACTCTGAGGTCTGAATTGATTCATTTATTATGTTAAAATTCTTGAATTAAGTATAAATAAAAATTACATTTCCTATAGTGAGACTAGGTGATTTGCTCCCTCTTAATTCTAATAAGTGTTTAAGTTTATAAGATGATGAACTCTACAGATTCTTTGGATGAATAAAGTACTTGTTTATATAGCCGTCATTGTTCATTTTAGCCACTAGAGGGAGCATTGTTTATTGTTAAACAATTGTTTACGTATTGTTAAAAGGATCCCCATTAGCTGTCACCAAAGTGGGACGAGCTTATCTTCCTGGGGTCCAACAAAAAGAAAACAAATAAAAATTACTTAACAATGATCATCTAAAAGCAGAAACATTGTAGCCATCATTATAAACATCACCAGGGAGCAGTGTGCTGCTGTTATTGTGACTGGCCTCACAATAGGATGGGAAGCTCATGTTCAGACATCTCCAATGTTCAGCTAATGGCAACAGTTTAAACAAAGCTAGTCTGAATGTAATAAACATGCCTTAATATTTCAAATTCTAAAGATATTGCCCGAAGTTGTTATAAATTGCTCAAGTTCCATAGTGACCATAAGAACCGTTTCAGGTTAGTGCTGTTTGTAATCCTGTAATGATCCTTCTACAGGTTGCCAGACTGTCACATCACAGAGGAAGGCTGTGCTTCTCTGGCTTCAGCTCTGAAGTCAAACCCCTCCCTTCTGAGAGATCTGGATCTAAGCAACAGTGACCTGAGGGATTCAGGCATGAAGCTGCTCTCTGCTGTACTGGAGGATCCACTCTGCAAACTGGAGACTCTGAGGTCTGGATTCATTCATTTATTATGTTTAAATTCTTGAAGTAAGAATGAATACTGATCACATTTCCCAGGCATGTGCACAGATAGACCCTAGTGATGCTAAAGCACCTGCCTGCCCTTTTGCCCTGGATGAGAAAAGTGCCCCTTCTGCTGGAGCCACATTTTTTCTTCATTTATCAATATTTAAGAATAAAAATTACTCTCTCTGTCATCTATTCCCCCCAAATGCATTTTGATATCTGATGGGGCATTTATTTGAGTTCTTGTGAGAATTTCGCCCCAACATGCTCTGCGGCGCTCACAATCCCCCGCCGCGCCCCTCCCTCCTCCTCCTCCACTTAGTGCTCATGCAGTGCTGAGCGCCAGGTCAAACGGCTGCAGCCTACTTCTTCTCTGACCTGCAGCATCAGACAAACAGGTCATGATGGTGTTTGTCCCCCTGCAGCATCAGACAAACAGGTAATGACGGTGTTTGTCCCCCGACGTTGGTAAATTAACCACAACATTAGCGGCGCTGAAAACATTACATCGCAACTGGTCCGACGTTTCCTAAAATATAAACAAACAAAAAACTCACGAAATCCGTGATTTTAAAGCCTTGTCCAGCTGTTTACTGACGTTTGTCATGTTTAATGAAGAGAGAGAGGGAGAGAGATACAGGCAGGCAGGCAGGCAGGCATAATTTATTATTATAATTTTTATTTTCATACATAATTTTGGCAATGGGTGTCCTTTTTTGGGGGGTTTGAGCACCTGCCCCCCAAAATGTCTGTGCACGTGCCTGACATTTCCTATAATGAGATAGGTGATAAGTGATTTTGTCCCTCTTAATTCTAATAAGTGTGTACGTTTATAAGATGATGAACTCTACAGACTCTGGATGAATTAAGTACTTGTTTATTTTGTCGGATGTTTATACAGCCGTCATTGTTCGTTTTAGCCACTAGAGAGAGCAGTGTGCTGCTGTTATTGTGACTGGCCTCACAATGGGATGGGAAGCGGTAACATAGACGTAATGAGTGGCACATAACGTGAGGTAACATGGCATTTTATTTTGTTTGAGTTTTAACTTGTCCAGTGGGGAAAGTCAATTTCTCTTCCATTTGCCCTACAAAAAAATCCACTTGTCCCGGACAAGCGGACAAGCCTTAATGTCGAGCCCTGAATAGGGTGCACCTGCAATTACCTTGTCTACTTGAACCTGGCTTGAATGCGTCGGATAACGTGATCTAGAATTGGCCTTTATGGAACCGCTATAACCATGACAAATTTGTTAGGTTCATTCAAATCAGGTTTGGGACTTTAATCATTTTTTGTGGTCTTTATGGAACATGCTTCTGAGGTTCCATAGAACTACTACCACCAAACTGAACACAAACAAACCCTTCCTGAACTGTGGGAAAGGGTCACTCTGTCTAATGAGGGGAGGTGCAGCTATGACAGCACCTGCCAAATGAACCCCTCTGTGCTGACTCACTCTGGAGGCCCAGATGGATTCTGTCTCAACATTGATCCTCTTTCTACAGGCTGTCAGGCTGTCTGGTCACAGAGGAAGGCTGTGCTTCTCTGGCCTCAGCTCTGAGGTCCAGCCCCTTCCACCTGAGGGAACTGGACCTGAGCTACAATCATCCAGGAGAAAAAGGATTGAAGCTGCTCTCTGCTGGACTGGAGGATCCACACTGCAGACTGGAGAAACTCAAGTAAGGAGATGTTTGTTTTTTATATACCTCTTTAAGTAATGTTGCAACACTGAATATACATCTAATTACGTTAATAGGCCTTGCATTTCATAATGATACAATTAAAATCTGCATGTTTACTATATAATCTACAATATGGTGCAACTATGATTGTAGCGACAATCATAATTGTATTTCCAGGGGTCTGTTTTCCATGCAGAGCTAACCAGGTATTTACTGAACATCTCACTGTTAATCTGTGCTGTGGAGGGTGATGGACCCTCCTTCCCGTAACGCCCAGTCATGCTCTGTTAAAAAGGAGAAGAATGTGCCAGTTGATTTACCATTCATTCTTTTTTCTCATCTCTTCAATGTACATGTCAAACTCATAATTCCACACAAGAATATCAAAACAATGCACATGGGGAGAGAACAGTGTAGCTGTGTAGTTAGAATTGAACTAACTCAGATCAGCTGTTCTGGAACCGATAACTCTGAGCTTCCCATCTCAGGGTTCCCCAAGTCAGAGTTCAGAGTTTGTAAAACCTGTTTTCTGGAATACACCTCTGATGATGAGATAAAAACAACATGTTTACTTAGAAAGTCAGTTGCTAAGTCACTTAGTCAACAGGTGAAGTGTATTTTCATCATTCCTCTGATTATCCCTACAGTGTGGATCATGGTGGAGAGTGTAGGATCAAACCTGGCCTTAGGAGATGTGAGTATTGACTGCTACTTGGTTCTAGTACACAAGGTCATACAAGGGACAATACCATTAGTGACTTGGACACTGTCAAAAATGGACACACACACACACACACACTGTAAACACTATTTTTAGAAGCAGTAATTTAATACAATTATCCACATCAATACTGTGTGTGCTATGTCCCCTCTCTCCTACACCTCTCCCTCTCCTCCTCTTCTCTCCTCCTGTCCTCCCTTCTCCTCTCCTCCTCTCCTCCCCTCTCTTCCCACCCCTCCCTTCTCCCATCCTCCTCTCCTTACCCTCACATTTCCTCTCTTCTCCTCTTCTCCTGCCCCCTCCTTCTCTTCTCTCCTGTCCTCAACCCCTCTCTTCTTCCCTTCCCATGTCATCTCCCCTCTCGCCTCCCCTCCTCTCCTCTCCTCTCCATCCCTCTCTTCCCTCCTCTGGATGGATGGATAGTTGAGAGAGAGAGAGAGAGAGAGAGAAGGATGAGGGGAGAAAGGGAAAGAGAGGAGGAGTGGAGGAAAGAGGAGAGAAGGGTGGGATAGAGAGAGAAAGAAAAGGGGGGATGAAATGGAATGTGCAGGAAACATGAGGAGGATAGAAAGATGGAGGGATAGGGGGGCAGATCCCTCCCTCTCCTCTCCATGAGAGGCCGTCTAGTGCCAAATTACTGAAACACTTGCTCATACACATACACATCACTTGTGCTTTACTACTATTATACTGATGTCATACCAATGCATCCTGAATTAACAC
Source organism: Thaleichthys pacificus (assembly GCA_023658055.1). Classification (NCBI taxonomy): domain Eukaryota; kingdom Metazoa; phylum Chordata; class Actinopteri; order Osmeriformes; family Osmeridae; genus Thaleichthys; species Thaleichthys pacificus. Next base: position 6,932,176 of record CM042877.1, on the reverse strand, counting down.
ATTAAAATAAGTCATTTTAATGAGTAATTCATTCATTTGGGAGAGTAAAAGGATCTGGACTGATGACTGGATGTGTATGAGTGTTTCATGGGGTAGCACAAGTGATGAGTGTATGTACACAGCCTCTCATAGATCCCACACTCTCCTCTCCCTCACCACTCCCCTCTCCTCCTGTCCTCTCTTCCTCCACCTTCCCTCCTCTCTCTTCTCCTCCTCTTTCTCCTTCCCTGCCCTCCCGTCCTCTCTCTCCTCATCTCCTACAGTGCTCTCTTCTCCTACTTCCCTCTCCTCTCTTCTTCTCTCCTCCTGCTCTCTCCCCCTCTACTTTCTCATTTCCTTACCTTACCTTACCTCACCTCCCCTTCTCTCCTTTCCCCTCCCTTCGCCCCTTCTCTGTCCTCCCCCCGCCCTCCCTCCTCCACCCCTCCCTTCTCCCCTCTCCTCTCCACTCCTCCATTTTCCCCTCCCTCCCTCACTCTCCTCCTCTCTTCTCTCCTCCTGTCCTCTCCCCGCCCCTCCCCTCCCTCACCCAGTGTCTGGTCTAAGCTCCAGTAGCTGGTGTGTGTGTGTGTTCCTTCTTCTCTCCACTCTCTGCTCTCTTTAATTACCATTCATTGAGATGATGGGATGGAGATCCAGAGAGGAGGAGAGAGAGAGGAGGACATAGAGGGTGAGACCATGGGAACAAAGTGGTTGTAGAGGAACACAGGATGGATAGTTGAGAGAGAAGGGAGGATGAGGAGAGAAAAGTAAAGAGTAGAGAGAGGTGGGATACAGAAAAGGGGGAAAGAAATCAAATGTGAAGGGAACATGAGGAGGATAGAAAGACGGAGTGATGGGGGCATATCAGGGGTGAGGAGATGAGAGAGAGAGAGGGGGGGGGGCGGAAGGCAGGAAGAGGGAGACATTCTAACTGTGAATTATGATGAGGATCAGTAATATAGAGAGGTTGGAACATAAATAGAGAGGGGGGGGGGGGTGGAGAGAGAGTGGGGGGGCAGGAAGAGGAAGGGAGAGAGGGAGGGGGAGAGAGAGATTCTAATGTGAATGATGATGATCAGTAATATATTGTGTCTTGGTCTCCCCCATCAGATGCCTGTCAGCTCACACTGGACCCAAACACAGTACACAGAGACCTCTCTCTGTCTGAGGAGAACAGAAAGGTGACAAGGGGGAAAGAGCAGCAGCCGTATCCTGATCACCCAGAGAGATTTGAGGTCCGGTCACAGGTGCTGTGTAGAGAGGGTCTGTCTGGGCGCTGTTACTGGGAGGCAGAGTGGAGTGGAAAAGGATGGGTTCGTATAGCAGTGACATATAAAGGAATCAGCAGGAGAGGAGGGAGTAAGGACAGTGTGCTTGGATACAATAGCAAGTCCTGGAGTCTGGAGTGTGGTGGTAACAGGTACTCTGCCTGGCACAATAATAAGAACACTGACATACCTGTCCCCCCCTCCAGCTCCCACAGAGTAGGAGTGTATCTGGACTGGCCAGCCGGCACTCTGTCCTTCTACAGAGTCTCCTCTGACACACTGACCCACCTGCACACATTCCACAACACATTCACTGAGCCCCTCTATCCTGCGTTCAGGGTTAGGTATGATTCCTCAGTGTCCCTGTGTCAGGTAGAATAGCCCACACACACTCTCACACACTGTGCTCACATAGATGTTATTGAAGATGGAACTGTATACAGTTGTAATTGATATCCCAGAGTGTTTGTAAATATTGGTGTGTGTTGAATGTTTGTTTTGATTGTTGACAAACAATGACAACAATCCTGTCTTTGATCTCAGTTCCACTGAATGTGATTAACTAAATCGGGTCTGATGGGCAGATTTTCTATGTGCATGAAGCTTGTGTCTTCGGGAGGTCAAGAGGTCACTCCGTGGGCCCCTAGAAGTATACTTATAGATCTGGGAATTCACTCTGTGTAGCTTCTGGAGAGCAAGGAAGCAGCTAATAGTTTCCAAACTCAGTTATGACCACATCACCTGGGTGCTGTTTCCCCTGGGCATGTTTGGGTGGTTACCATATCTGTACTGTCCAGCTAATGTATATAATGACCATCTAAGAGACATGTGTCTCACTCATGCCAACCACTCTGCCTGTCGTGGTGACGTGATCCGAGCAGCTCGTCTAATAAACCAAAGTCAACTCTTTTCATTGTGGTGTTTTCCTTGGCCTCTCTTCTGACAGAAAACTCATCATACCAGGGGCCTGTACTACGAATCAAGATTTGGCGTTAGCGAGGTAACTTCAGGTTCAACCCAGGGTTTTCTGTACTACGACGGAGGATCACTTGTTTCCGGGGTAGATCGCCATGGTAACACACGCTGGACGGCTAACCTGGTCGGGAGCAGGTTAAGTTGGGAGATCAGAGATCAACCGGTATAAAAGCCCCGCCCACTAACTCATTCTTGAGGATAATGGCGTCACCGTTCATAGAAGATCCTGTGGAGCTTGGTGCGCGGATAGTGAGAGGTGCGCTCAGAAGAGCCAGAACATCAGAATCAGAAAGGGTTTTAATCGCCATGAAAGTTTGCACAAACAAGCAATTTGCTTTGGCAGGAAGGTGCATACATTAAACATATAGGAATCTTAAAAAATTAAATATGAGATCTAACTATACTAAAGGTACATAGACTAGCAATGCTTAGAATTAAAACTATTCAGAGAAACATTTAGAGACCGACAAATCCCTTTGGCATTCCCTGATGAGTATATTTATGAAAGATATAGATTCTCAGCTGAAGGAATTACGTATCTTTGCCAGCTTTTTGAGCTGTATGTTGCCAATGTGACACATTGTGTTGCGTTATTTCGCTACGGGTACTTTTATGTAGTGTCATGTTGATATGTTATTCCTATTCACTGGGGTGTCTTCCCTTAACCCCTTCTGTTGTCCTTGGGTTGCTTTGACCCATTTTCTAATTATTTCTATATCAGAAATGTGGGTTTCCTTCAACCAAAACATTTCAAACAAAAATGAACAATGTGTATGGTACCGTACAATGCTCTTCACAAGTTAAATAGATGATCATTTCACTACTTTCATTGAATTTGGATGCTTCATTCACTTTTATAGCATTTTTCAAAAAGAATAGGACATTGAAAGAAAGAAATGGTGAAAACCCCAACAAAAGACTCAAAAGGCACAACAAAAAGCCACAAAAAGGTATAAAAAGACCAAAACGTGGAAAAAGGTTTAACAAATATATCCTCATGTGTTTTCCCTTTCCTAGGAACACAGAAAAAGAATGTCAGTGTAACTAAGTTAAGTGTCATTCATTCAGTCATGTACTATCTCTTCTCATATTCCAGTTTTTCTATCTCCAGACTTGTTATTTTTTTTATTAAAAGCCTCTTATACACTATATCGAGCTCCACAGTTCTTTTATACAGGGCCCTCACATTGTCTGCTCCAACCTGAAACAAATAAAGAACATTGTCGCTTTGCAAGGCACATTTGGAAAAAGTTGAAGGTGTCCATTTGACTACTGTGTTTCAAGGTTCATTGCTTATACCTTGTGTCTTTGTCTTGGCCTTGAAGTGGAGGCCCTAGGCTCAGGGGGAGGAAGACGTTCCTCTTCCTGCTTAGTTTAACACCATAGCAAATTAATCAATTGAGTCATATTTGAAATGAGCACTTTAAGGACTTGTGTCTCATGTTCAGACCACCACCATTAGCAAGTCATTACAGACACTTCAATCACATCCACACGTTCACACACTCTCACCATCTGTGTTGCAAGTGGTAAAGAAAACTCCAAAGTGTACCCCCAAAATGCTCTCTGAGCAGGCAGACACAGTTTCCTGATCATCTAGGACCTCCACTTGAGAAAGTAAATGGCATATTTGATCAATATTCAGCAACCACGTATGGCATACATACTGGCGTATGTATATATTAGGTTCACTGTTACCTCTGTATGGCACAGTGGGACGGCAGTGGGTGGTATTTGGATCTCTGCAACGCTTTCACCTTGACAAATTCGTATTGGAAGACAGATATATATTATATGTAAGTAAATGTTCAGATTGTTTTGCACCTTGCAACTTTTTCAAGTTGTGTAAGGAAGATATTGAGACTTTTTCAAGTTGTAAGGTTTACATTTTCAAGACGATGTTCTCGGTTAGATATGAAGGTAGGATAATACATTAATCTGAAAAAGTTATTGTAGCCTATTCTCTGTGTTCTTTGGAAAAGTAAATAGAGCCATCTTCAAATTTCGCCGTCTGTGAATGACGTTTGCTGTATTATGACGTAATTCATCAAATATACTGTAAAAGGCCGTTCTGATCACTGTGCTCAGTTTTACGTACTGTAAACATTTTATTGGACAAGGATTTGGATTACTGCAACGCTTTCACCTTGAAAAATGTGTATTGGAACACAGAAATAGTATAATGTAATATGGTCCCATTGTTTTGCACCTTAAGTTGCAAGGTTTACATTTCCAAGACAAATGATTTCATGTACATATGTAAGTATACATATTATATTATTCTGAAAAAGTAATTATATTCTCTGTGTTCTTTGGAAAAGTCTGCCTTTTCAGGGGTCAGGTGTGAAAGCCTCTCTCTCAAACCAGACTGCAGCAGCAAGTGTGACCTGAGGCAGTCTGAGGACGAGACATGGAGAAAGATAAGACAGACTCATCTCAGCCCGGGGTGAACGAGGGAAGAGAGGGGAGTCTGTCTGGAGACAAGGTGACCTTCATCAGGGTGTTGACTGTGAGGCCTCCAAGTTTGGAGGACATGGACCTGGTCGAGCCCTCGGATCTGCCACCTCCTTCAGTACCCGCCACTGGGTCAAAAGACCAGCTGGAAGCCCTGGAGGTTGCGTTCACTTCCCAGGGCGTCAGTGGAGTGGAGAGAATGCCCCCCGGCACAGCCAGCAGCAGCACCACGTCTGCCAGCCAGAGGGCGATGAAGACAGCCTGCTCCTCAGCCCTGTCGAGCCGCACCAAGCTGCCTATCTCTGTGATCAGAGCGGTGTTGCAGCTGATCAACAACGACAGGCTGCCAGACATGCTACCTCGCTTGGACGCCAGCCGAGATGTTCCAGGCGCCCAGACCTGCAGCACATCAGCTGCCGGGCTGCTAGCCCAGGAGATGCTGACCAAAGTGTCCGTCTTGCTGCAGGCTGACGCAGAAAGCCAGGTGGCGCTCAGCAGACACAGTGGAACTCCCTCTCCGGATCTGCAGGTGGAGGCCAAGGCCAGTCTGGGCTCTGTGGCAGCTGAGGTGATCGTGGCAGTCATCGGCAACGTCTTAGCAGCCAGGGCCGCACTCCAAGAAGAAGCAAAAGGGCCTGTTACCTTTTCCTCTGTGAGCTACTTCCTCTCTGCTGTCTGTGCCGACGTGCAGACTCTACCGCTACTGAGGAGGTCAGGGAGCAGCAGTCTGTCTTCTGGAAGGTCCCTCGGAGAGCTCCTGACCACCATGTCGAGGACCAACGTTGTCCAGGCTGTGGAGCTGAAGCTGGAGGAGCAGTTTGGGCCGTGTAAGAAGGAGGGCTCGTCCACATCGCCATCCAACCTATCACTAACTGAGGATTTGGTCATGATCCCTTATCAGGGGAGCGGTCGCTCTGGACATTCCCTGGCCAGTGACCTGGTCGATGGGATCATTGAATCCGTGAAAAGTGCTGTTGAGTTGCTGGACAGCCAGTCTTCATCATCCAGAGCAGGGAACAGCTCCTCCCTCACAGGATATAACGCAAGGGATGTTTCCTCTGAAGTCAAGAAGATGGTCTGCAAGGCAGCGGCCAAACTGACCCCCCTGGTGAGCTCTTCCAGGATGGGAGATGTGACGGCGGACGAGAGCGTCTCTTTGATGAACGAGACGTCTCTGGAAAGTTTGCCCCCGTCTCTCATCAGACTTCTGTTGATCCGGTCTGTCGACACGGTGACAGCAGCCTGCAGAGCCATAAGTAGTGAGTTCTGCTATCGGGAGAGTGTCAAGAACGAAGGCTTGACCAAACTCCAGGAGCTGGCCAACGAACAGATGTTGGCCTGTCTAAACAAGGGTATAGAGGAAGTGGAGATCGATGAGATCATCAAAGGCATCTCAGCCATCCTGGATCATTCGCTGATCCTAAGGCGTCCGGAGATGTCCTTTTCCCACATCTACCGCTCCTTGTTTGTTGACTCCCTCCTGCCAGGGAGTGGACACAGAACCACCGAGGTCCTGGAGACCTTGATTTTTTTATGTCCTCAGGGCCCACCCACAGCTGGGCAGAGCCTGGCTCGTGACACGAGAGTGGGAACTATCATAAAAGAGTACGCGACCAAAGGGAAAGATGTGTTCCAGCAGGCCTTGAGGAGAACGACACAGAAGCTCTCTCGCCAGCCATCAACCCCTCGTGGCTCACCTCATGCGGCCAATCCAGAGAGCTCAGAGCATCCATCTCTGCTGGTCTCCTCTGAGAACTGTGAGAACCTGCTTGGTGCGATCCTAGACGATCTCCATGAGGTGGTTGAGCAGCACAGGGCCTCAGCAAAGACGAGATCTGGTGGCATGAAGTTCTGGGAGCAGGTCCACTCCTCCAGCCAGAAGCTTTATGACAGCACACTGAGGACCCTGCAGAAAGCTGCAGACCAGCTGTCGGCTCTTGAAGAACGTGTATCTGAGCTCATCCCTCCGAAGGCGTCCATCTCTTGGACCAAGAGGGCCCTTGGGGTGATTCTCAGTGCCATGAGAGCAGAAGTAGCAGCTTCAGAGTGCTCTACTTCTGAACTGAAGAGGAGTGAGGACGGCCTCTTGACCTGTGCCCTCTTGGACTCCATACTGGAGAATCTCAGCCAGTTATGTGAGGACGAAGAGGGTCCAACAGTCTCCAATGCCGCCGTAGGACTGGACTCCGCCGGATTGGACGCGCTCCAGATCAAGACCGCCTCAGAGAGTCTGCTCGCCAACGTCCGTCGGCTCCGCCGGCAGACAGCCACCACCGGCCTGCATCTTCAGAGCCCCGTGAGCTCCACCAGAAGCACGTCAGAGCTGATGCTGCCAGAAAGCCCCCCGATGCCCTCCAGACAGGAGCTCATCCACAGCTTTGCTGAGAGCTCGGTTAAGAGTCAGCTGCAGAAGTGCCTGGAGCTGACCCTTCCCTCGACCTCCAGCCTGGCCTGCCAGGAGACCCTGGACCGCACGGTCAGGATCCTGACGGAGAGAGTGATGGACACTCTGTGTGAGTCTGCTGCTGCAGCTCCGTGTCCTGGGGAAGATCTCGGTGAGCTCAGCCCTGCAACGGTCATCATCGATGCTGGGACAGCGTCGACCTCTGCAGGAGCGACGAGAAAGCCTAAGAAGGGCTTGAAGTGGTGGAGCCTGCCGAAGAAAGCCAAGCTCTTCAAGAACAAGGTGGGTTATTTATGTAATAGAGCTTATAGAGCAGAGCTTAATGTATATGTTATGAGTACAGAATGAATGACCATGGGTTGGTTATTCATGTAATGGAGCAAGTATAGAATGAAGAGCCAGTGTTGGGACAGAGTGGCTGTTGTTTTCTAAATGCTGATGCTTTGATGGACTGAGAGGTGTCGTCATATAGTTTCCATAGATTCCAGCATGTTCTGTGTTTTCCCCTGCAGTTTCTGAAGAGAAAGATGGAGCCCAAGAAGCCCTCAGCCCAGGAGGAGCTGCCCCCAAGCTCTCACGTCACACCTGGTGAGCGACCACCACTGCTTGTCATCCTTAATGAATCACAAAGTGATCCTGTAGATTTGGCTAATTACTCTGACAAAGCCTAACTTCAAATTCACCAATTTAAAATGTTGTCTTGTCACAGGGGCTAAGTGTGGTTCGCCTGCCAATCTGGAGCTGTCGAAGGACCACGAGACCAACCAGGAGCCCCCTAGACGTCCTCTACACGTAAGAATGTTCCGTGCGCTTCGAAAGTCCATCGCCAAGACATTCAAGATGTCTGGGAGCCAGTAGGATGGCCAACTGATACGTTTAAGTAGAGTGAGATTAGCCAGAGCTTCCCTTCCCTTTCCCCTGCTGCATACTTTCCTTCCCTTGGTTTGAGCTTCTGTCAGAAGATAATGGGTGCTCCTCGGGGTCAAATTACTGGGACAAGACTTGACTGAGTCCAGTCTCAGAGGTACAAACCTGGAGGTCTGGTGTGTCTGTGCCTCAGTACAAACCTGGAGGTCTGGTGTGTCTGTGCCTCAGTACACACCTGGAGGTCTGGTGTGTCTGTGCCTCAGTACAAACTTGGAGGTCTGGTGTGTCTGTGCCTCAGTACAAACCTGGAGGTCTGGTGTGTCTGTGCCTCAGAGACTGTGAGGCTGTTTTGGTGAGGTCCATCAGCAGAGCAACAGAGGAAAACAAAGAGTTGAACCTTTGATGAAAGCCTGTGTAGCGAGCCTGCATAGCTAGCCTGGGTTGATGAGCCCCATAATTACTGGCCAAACCGGCAAAACGTTGTAACGTTTGACTTGGTTGTAGGGCAAGGCCAGTTCTTCCCTGACCTCTACCTTCTTACTTTGGGGCTTGGGGGGCCCATGGCCCACTGAACAGCCCAGGTATTTTACCTCACTTTGACCACACAGCATTTCCAGGATTTTCTACCAGGTCCGCTTCACTAAGGGAGCCTTCACACACACACACACTCATCCATGCAAGGCGCCTGCCCATCGGGAGCAACTTTTACACATGGCCTGGAGGCAGGCACATGCACAGACAGTTTGTGGGGCAGGTGCTCAAACCAAAAAAAAGGGCACGCATTGCCAAAATCAGGCACCTGCACAGATAGACCCTTAGTGGTGCTCAAGCACCTGCCCTTTTGCCTTGGATGAGGTGCCCCTTCTGCTGGAGCCCTATTTTTTCTTCATTCATCAATATTTAAAAATACAAATTACTCTCTCTGTCATGCACCACTAGGGGTCCATCTGTGCACGTTCCTGCCTGGAGGATTTGGGGATAGAACTCTCTCTACTCTCTGAGCCACAGCCGCCCGTCCCAGCAACTTTGTTGCTTTACATTATTCCTCTCATTCATCCATTCACATGAAACTTGGGGTCCAGTGTCTTGCTTAAGGACATTTGGACACATGGCCTGGAGGAGTTGGGAATCAAACTCTCTCTCTACCCTCTGAGCCACAGTCGCCCATCCCGGCAACCACAGCACTTTACATTATGCCTCTCATTCACCCATTCATACACACCCACGGCAACAGGAGCTGCCATGCAAGGCTTGCCTGTTCATCGGGAGCAGATTGGGGTCCAGTGTCTTGCTCAAGGACACTTGGACACACGGCCTGGAGGCTCTCCAGGAGGCTGATGTGGGATGTTTGTTCTGGTTTCCTGCCTCTCGGTTCTTGTACCCTGCAGGTCTCCTGGCCCACTTTCTCCCAGACAACGTAAGAACCATTGCCATGGAGCCAGAAATGTACTTTCAGCAGGAAGGACGAGGACTGGGAGTTTCTCACCTGGCTGGAATTCGCTGGGCTGAGTGGATATAAGGAGAAGACCATCACAGAGACTCACTACCGTCCGGAACACTCTACTGTATCTGATCATTGTCAATAAACAAGTTATATTGCAGTTGGAGTGTAACGGTTCTGTTTGTTTTCCTAACAAAGCTATAGCACAGGGAGGTGTGCGTTGACTTAGAAAACGAAAGGTTCTAAGATTCTGATGTAGTGATGAGTATGTTGTGGTTGGACACAATGCTATAGCATTAACAGGTGAGCGAGTGGGAGGTTTTATTTGCGAGGAAGGCATGCCATCTCCCATCCTCCAGTTCAGACACGCAAGAAAAAAAGCCCTTGCTGAGGCAATCCTCTTTGAAGTGTCTCCCTGGTGGTCTAGTGGCTAGGATTCGGCGCTTTCACCGCCGTGGCCCGGGTTCGATTCCAGGTCAGGGAACTTAAGGGTCAGTGGAAAGCTTTGCCTTTGACTCGCTTCGTTTTGCAACTTGGTCTTCATCTTTGACAGCGAGCAGAGGAAGCCAAGCCCTCAGTGGTGGTCTAGTGGCTAGGATTCGGCACTCTCACCGCCGCGGCCAGGGTTCGATTCCCGGTCAGGGAAAAGCTGTTTTGAGACCTCTCTTAAAATGGGGGGGGGGTCTCCCTGCTGTGAGAGCAGCCTTGTTGCATTGTCGCCAGATAGGCCACATTTTTAGGCCACATTTTTAGGCCAAAACATCCCTCCTTCGAGCCGGATTTGAACCAGCGACCTAAGGATTTCTAACCGTGTTTGACCTACAGTCCTCCGCTCTACCAACTGAGCTATCGAAGGGTGGGGGAGTTGGAGGTGTTATTTGCGAGGAAGGCATGCCATCTGCCATCCTCCAGTTCAGACACGCAAGAAAAAAAGCCCTTGCTGAGGCAATCCTCTTTGAAGTGTCTCCCTGGTGGTCTAGTGGCTAGGATTCGGCGCTTTCACCGCCGCGGCCCGGGTTCGATTCCCGGTCAGGGAACTTAAGGGTCAGTGGAAAGCTTTGCCTTTGACTCGCTTCGTTTTGCAACTTGGTCTTCATCTTAGACAGCGAGCAGAGAAAGCCAAGCCCTCCCTGGTGGTCTAGTGGCTAGGATTCGGCGCTCTCACCGCCGCGGCCCGGGTTCGATTCCCGGTCAGGGAAAATCTGTTTTGAGACCTCTCTTAAAATGGGGGGGTCTCCCTGCTGTGAGAGCAGCCTTATTGCATTGTCGCCAGATAGGCCACATTTTTAGGCCAAAACATCCCTCCTTCGAGCCGGATTTGAACCAGCGACCTAAGGATTTCTAACCGTGTTTGACCTACAGTCCTCCGCTCTACCAACTGAGCTATCGAAGGGTGAGCGAGTGGGAGGTGTTATTTGCGAGGAAGGCATGCCATCTGCCATCCTCCAGTTCAGACACGCAAGAAAAAAAGCCCTTGCTGAGGCAATCCTCTTTGAAGTGTCTCCCTGGTGGTCTAGTGGCTAGGATTCGGCGCTTTCACCGCAGCGGCCCGGGTTCGATTCCCGGTCAGGGAACTTAAGGGTCAGTGGAAAGCTTTGCCTTTGACTCGCTTCGTTTTGCAACTTGGTCTTCATCTTAGACAGCGAGCAGAGAAAGCCAAGCCCTCCCTGGTGGTCTAGTGGCTAGGAATCGGCGCTCTCACCGCCGCGGCCTGGGTTCGATTCCCGGTCAGGGAAAATCTGTTTTGAGACCTCTCTTAAAATGGGGGGTCTCCCTGCTGTGAGAGCAGCCTTGTTGCATTGTCGCCAGATAGGCCACATTTTTAGGCCACATTTTTAGGCCAAAACATCCCTCCTTCGAGCCGGATTTGAACCAGCGACCTAAGGATTTCTAACCATGTTTGACCTACAGTCCTCCGCTCTACCAACTGAGCTATCGAAGCGTGAGCGAGTGGGAGCTGTTATTTGCGAGGAAGGCATGCCATCTGCCATCCTCCAGTTCAGACACGCAAGAAAAAAAGCCCTTGCTGAGGCAATCCTCTTTGAAGTGTCTCCCTGGTGGTCTAGTGGCTAGGATTCGGTGCTTTCACCGCCGTGGCCCGGGTTAGATTCCAGGTCAGGGACCTTAAGGGTCAGTGGAAAGCTTTGCCTTTGACTCGCTTCGTTTTGCAACTTGGTCTTCATCTTTGACAGCGAGCAGAGGAAGCCAATTCCTCCCTGGTGGTCTAGTGGCTAGGATTCGGCGCTCTCACCGCCGCGGCCCGGGTTCGATTCCCGGTCAGGGAAAAGCTGTTTTGAGACCTCTCTTAAAATGGGGGGTCTCCCTGCTGTGAGAGCAGCCTTGTTGCATTGTCGCCAGATAGGCCACATTTTTAGGCCAAAACATCCCTGCTTCGAGCCGGATTTGAACCAGCGACCTAAGGATTTCTAACCGTGTTTGACCTACAGTCCTCCGCTCTACCAACTGAGCTATCGAAGGGTGAGCGAGTGGGAGGTGTTATTTGCGAGGAAGGCATGCCATCTGCCATCCTCCAGTTCAGACACGCAAGAAAAAAAGCCCTTGCTGAGGCAATCCTCTTTGAAGTGTCTCCCTGGTGGTCTAGTGGCTAGGATTCGGTGCTTTCACCGCCGTGGCCCGGGTTAGATTCCAGGTCAGGGACCTTAAAGGTCAGTGGAAAGCTTTGCCTTTGACTCGCTTCGTTTTGCAACTTGGTCTTCATCTTTGACAGCGAGCAGAGGAAGCCAATTCCTCCCTGGTGGTCTAGTGGCTAGGATTCGGCGCTCTCACCGCCGCGGCCCTGGGTTCGATTCCCGGTCAGGGAAAATCTGTTTTGAGACCTCTCTTAAAATGGGGGGTCTCCCTGCTGTGAGAGCAGCCTTGTTGCATTGTCGCCAGATAGGCCACATTTTTAGGCCAAAACATCCCTCCTTCGAGCCGGATTTGAACCAGCGACCTAAGGATTTCTAACCGTGTTTGACCTACAGTCCTCCGCTCTACCAACTGAGCTATCGAAGGGTGAGCGAGTGGGAGGTGTTATTTGCGAGGAAGGCATGCCATCTGCCATCCTCCAGTTCAGACACGCAAGAAAAAAAGCCCTTGCTGAGGCAATCCTCTTTGAAGTGTCTCCCTGGTGGTCTAGTGGCTAGGATTCGGCGCTTTCACCGCCGCGGCCCGGGTTCGATTCCCGGTCAGGGAACTTAAGGGTCAGTGGAAAGCTTTGCCTTTGACTCGCTTCGTTTTGCAACTTGGTCTTCATCTTAGACAGCGAGCAGAGAAAGCCAAGCCCTCCCTGGTGGTCTAGTGGCTAGGATTCGGCGCTCTCACCGCCGCGGCCCGGGTTCGATTCCCGGTCAGGGAAAAGCTGTTTTGAGACCTCTCTTAAAATGGGGGGTCTCCCTGCTGTGAGAGCAGCCTTGTTGCATTGTCGCCAGATAGGCCACATTTTTAGGCCAAAACATCCCTCCTTCGAGCCGGATTTGAACCAGCGACCTAAGGATTTCTAACCGTGTTTGACCTACAGTCCTCCGCTCTACCAACTGAGCTATCGAAGGGTGAGCGAGTGGGAGGTGTTATTTGCGAGGAAGGCATGCCATCTGCCATCCTCCAGTTCAGACACGCAAGAAAAAAAGCCCTTGCTGAGGCAATCCTCTTTGAAGTGTCTCCCTGGTGGTCTAGTGGCTAGGATTCGGCGCTTTCACCGCCGCGGCCCGGGTTCGATTCCCGGTCAGGGAACTTAAGGGTCAGTGGAAAGCTTTGCCTTTGACTCGCTTCGTTTTGCAACTTGGTCTTCATCTTAGACAGCGAGCAGAGAAAGCCAAGCCCTCCCTGGTGGTCTAGTGGCTAGGATTCGGCGCTCTCACCGCCGCGGCCCGGGTTCGATTCCCGGTCAGGGAAAATCTGTTTTGAGACCTCTCTTAAAATGGGGGGTCTCCCTGCTGTGAGAGCAGCCTTGTTGCATTGTCGCCAGATAGGCCACATTTTTAGGCCAAAACATCCCTCCTTCGAGCCGGATTTGAACCAGCGACCTAAGGATTTCTAACCGTGTTTGACCTACAGTCCTCCGCTCTACCAACTGAGCTATCGAAGGGTGAGCGAGTGGGAGGTGTTATTTGCGAGGAAGGCATGCCATCTGCCATCCTCCAGTTCAGACACGCAAGAAAAAAAGCCCTTGCTGAGGCAATCCTCTTTGAAGTGTCTCCCTGGTGGTCTAGTGGCTAGGATTCGGCGCTTTCACCGCCGCGGCCCGGGTTCGATTCCCGGTCAGGGAACTTAAGGGTCAGTGGAAAGCTTTGCCTTTGACTCGCTTCGTTTTGCAACTTGGTCTTCATCTTAGACAGCGAGCAGAGAAAGCCAAGCCCTCCCTGGTGGTCTAGTGGCTAGGATTCGGCGCTCTCACCGCCGCGGCCCGGGTTCGATTCCCGGTCAGGGAAAATCTGTTTTGAGACCTCTCTTAAAATGGGGGGTCTCCCTGCTGTGAGAGCAGCCTTGTTGCATTGTCGCCAGATAGGCCACATTTTTAGGCCAAAACATCCCTCCTTCGAGCCGGATTTGAACCAGCGACCTAAGGATTTCTAACCGTGTTTGACCTACAGTCCTCCGCTCTACCAACTGAGCTATCGAAGGGTGAGCGAGTGGGAGGTGTTATTTGCGAGGAAGGCATGCCATCTGCCATCCTCCAGTTCAGACACGCAAGAAAAAAAGCCCTTGCTGAGGCAATCCTCTTTGAAGTGTCTCCCTGGTGGTCTAGTGGCTAGGATTCGGCGCTTTCACCGCCGCGGCCCGGGTTCGATTCCCGGTCAGGGAACTTAAGGGTCAGTGGAAAGCTTTGCCTTTGACTCGCTTCGTTTTGCAACTTGGTCTTCATCTTAGACAGCGAGCAGAGAAAGCCACTGCCCTCCCTGGTGGTCTAGTGGCTAGGATTCGGCGCTCTCACCGCCGCGGCCCGGGTTCGATTCCCGGTCAGGGAAAATCTGTTTTGAGACCTCTCTTAAAATGGGGGGTCTCCCTGCTGTGAGAGCAGCCTTGTTGCATTGTCGCCAGATAGGCCACATTTTTAGGCCAAAACATCCCTCCTTCGAGCCGGATTTGAACCAGCGACCTAAGGATTTCTAACCGTGTTTGACCTACAGTCCTCCGCTCTACCAACTGAGCTATCGAAGGGTGAGCGAGTGGGAGGTGTTATTTGCGAGGAAGGCATGCCATCTGCCATCCTCCAGTTCAGACACACAAGAAAAAAAGCCCTTGCTGAGGCAATCCTCTTTGAAGTGTCTCCCTGGTGGTCTAGTGGCTAGGATTCGGCGCTTTCACCGCCGCGGCCCGGGTTCGATTCCCGGTCAGGGAACTTAAGGGTCAGTGGAAAGCTTTGCCTTTGACTCGCTTCGTTTTGCAACTTGGTCTTCATCTTAGACAGCGAGCAGAGAAAGCCAAGCCCTCCCTGGTGGTCTAGTGGCTAGGATTCGGCGCTCTCACCGCCGCGGCCCGGGTTCGATTCCCGGTCAGGGAAAAGCTGTTTTGAGACCTCTCTTAAAATGGGGGGTCTCCCTGCTGTGAGAGCAGCCTTGTTGCATTGTCGCCAGATAGGCCACATTTTTAGGCCAAAAGATCCCTCCTTCGAGCCGGATTTGAACCAGCGACCTAAGGATTTCTAACCGTGTTTGACCTACAGTCCTCCGCTCTACCAACTGAGCTATCGAAGGGTGAGCGAGTGGGAGGTGTTATTTGCGAGGAAGGCATGCCATCTGCCATCCTCCAGTTCAGACACGCAAGAAAAAAAGCCCTTGCTGAGGCAATCCTCTTTGAAGTGTCTCCCTGGTGGTCTAGTGGCTAGGATTCGGCTTTGCCTTTGACTCGCTTCGTTTTGCAACTTGGTCTTCATCTTAGACAGCGAGCAGAGAAAGCCAAGCCCTCCCTGGTGGTCTAGTGGCTAGGATTCGGCGCTCTCACCGCCGCGGCCCGGGTTCGATTCCCGGTCAGGGAAAAGCTGTTTTGAGACCTCTCTTAAAATGGGGGGTCTCCCTGCTGTGAGAGCAGCCTTGTTGCATTGTCGCCAGATAGGCCACATTTTTAGGCCAAAACATCCCTCCTTCGAGCCGGATTTGAACCAGCGACCTAAGGATTTCTAACCGTGTTTGACCTACAGTCCTCCGCTCTACCAACTGAGCTATCGAAGGGTGAGCGAGTGGGAGGTGTTATTTGCGAGGAAGGCATGCCATCTGCCATCCTCCAGTTCAGACACGCAAGAAAAAAAGCCCTTGCTGAGGCAATCCTCTTTGAAGTGTCTCCCTGGTGGTCTAGTGGCTAGGATTCGGCGCTTTCACCGCCGCGGCCCGGGTTCGATTCCCGGTCAGGGAACTTAAGGGTCAGTGGAAAGCTTTGCCTTTGACTCGCTTCGTTTTGCAACTTGGTCTTCATCTTAGACAGCGAGCAGAGAAAGCCAAGCCCTCCCTGGTGGTCTAGTGGCTAGGATTCGGCGCTCTCACCGCCGCGGCCCGGGTTCGATTCCCGGTCAGGGAAAAGCTGTTTTGAGACCTCTCTTAAAATGGGGGGTCTCCCTGCTGTGAGAGCAGCCTTGTTGCATTGTCGCCAGATAGGCCACATTTTAGGCCACATTTTTAGGCCAAAAGATCCCTCCTTCGAGCCGGATTTGAACCAGCGACCTAAGGATTTCTAACCGTGTTTGACCTACAGTCCTCCGCTCTACCAACTGAGCTATCGAAGGGTGAGCGAGTGGGAGGTGTTATTTGCGAGGAAGGCATGCCATCTGCCATCCTCCAGTTCAGACACGCAAGAAAAAAAGCCCTTGCTGAGGCAATCCTCTTTGAAGTGTCTCCCTGGTGGTCTAGTGGCTAGGATTCGGCGCTCTCACCGCCGCGGCCCGGGTTCGATTCCCGGTCAGGGAAAATCTGTTTTGAGACCTCTCTTAAAATGGGGGGTCTCCCTGCTGTGAGAGCAGCCTTGTTGCATTGTCGCCAGATAGGCCACATTTTTAGGCCAAAACATCCCTCCTTCGAGCCGGATTTGAACCAGCGACCTAAGGATTTCTAACCGTGTTTGACCTACAGTCCTCCGCTCTACCAACTGAGCTATCGAAGGGTGAGCGAGTGGGAGGTGTTATTTGCGAGGAAGGCATGCCATCTGCCATCCTCCAGTTCAGACACACAAGAAAAAAAGCCCTTGCTGAGGCAATCCTCTTTGAAGTGTCTCCCTGGTGGTCTAGTGGCTAGGATTCGGCGCTTTCACCGCCGCGGCCCGGGTTCGATTCCCGGTCAGGGAACTTAAGGGTCAGTGGAAAGCTTTGCCTTTGACTCGCTTCGTTTTGCAACTTGGTCTTCATCTTAGACAGCGAGCAGAGAAAGCCAAGCCCTCCCTGGTGGTCTAGTGGCTAGGATTCGGCGCTCTCACCGCCGCGGCCCGGGTTCGATTCCCGGTCAGGGAAAAGCTGTTTTGAGACCTCTCTTAAAATGGGGGGTCTCCCTGCTGTGAGAGCAGCCTTGTTGCATTGTCGCCAGATAGGCCACATTTTTAGGCCAAAAGATCCCTCCTTCGAGCCGGATTTGAACCAGCGACCTAAGGATTTCTAACCGTGTTTGACCTACAGTCCTCCGCTCTACCAACTGAGCTATCGAAGGGTGAGCGAGTGGGAGGTGTTATTTGCGAGGAAGGCATGCCATCTGCCATCCTCCAGTTCAGACACGCAAGAAAAAAAGCCCTTGCTGAGGCAATCCTCTTTGAAGTGTCTCCCTGGTGGTCTAGTGGCTAGGATTCGGCGCTCTCACCGCCGCGGCCCGGGTTCGATTCCCGGTCAGGGAAAATCTGTTTTGAGACCTCTCTTAAAATGGGGGGTCTCCCTGCTGTGAGAGCAGCCTTGTTGCATTGTCGCCAGATAGGCCACATTTTTAGGCCAAAACATCCCTCCTTCGAGCCGGATTTGAACCAGCGACCTAAGGATTTCTAACCGTGTTTGACCTACAGTCCTCCGCTCTACCAACTGAGCTATCGAAGGGTGAGCGAGTGGGAGGTGTTATTTGCGAGGAAGGCATGCCATCTGCCATCCTCCAGTTCAGACACACAAGAAAAAAAGCCCTTGCTGAGGCAATCCTCTTTGAAGTGTCTCCCTGGTGGTCTAGTGGCTAGGATTCGGCGCTTTCACCGCCGCGGCCCGGGTTCGATTCCCGGTCAGGGAACTTAAGGGTCAGTGGAAAGCTTTGCCTTTGACTCGCTTCGTTTTGCAACTTGGTCTTCATCTTAGACAGCGAGCAGAGAAAGCCAAGCCCTCCCTGGTGGTCTAGTGGCTAGGATTCGGCGCTCTCACCGCCGCGGCCCGGGTTCGATTCCCGGTCAGGGAAAAGCTGTTTTGAGA
Organism: Thaleichthys pacificus; assembly: GCA_023658055.1. Lineage (NCBI taxonomy): Eukaryota > Metazoa > Chordata > Actinopteri > Osmeriformes > Osmeridae > Thaleichthys > Thaleichthys pacificus. The sequence continues at coordinate 6,914,426 of CM042877.1, read as the reverse complement.
CCTCTCTTAAAATGGGGGGTCTCCCTGCTGTGAGAGCAGCCTTGTTGCATTGTCGCCAGATAGGCCACATTTTAGGCCACATTTTTAGGCCAAAAGATCCCTCCTTCGAGCCGGATTTGAACCAGCGACCTAAGGATTTCTAACCGTGTTTGACCTACAGTCCTCCGCTCTACCAACTGAGCTATCGAAGGGTGAGCGAGTGGGAGGTGTTATTTGCGAGGAAGGCATGCCATCTGCCATCCTCCAGTTCAGACACGCAAGAAAAAAAGCCCTTGCTGAGGCAATCCTCTTTGAAGTGTCTCCCTGGTGGTCTAGTGGCTAGGATTCGGCGCTCTCACCGCCGCGGCCCGGGTTCGATTCCCGGTCAGGGAAAATCTGTTTTGAGACCTCTCTTAAAATGGGGGGTCTCCCTGCTGTGAGAGCAGCCTTGTTGCATTGTCGCCAGATAGGCCACATTTTTAGGCCAAAACATCCCTCCTTCGAGCCGGATTTGAACCAGCGACCTAAGGATTTCTAACCGTGTTTGACCTACAGTCCTCCGCTCTACCAACTGAGCTATCGAAGGGTGAGCGAGTGGGAGGTGTTATTTGCGAGGAAGGCATGCCATCTGCCATCCTCCAGTTCAGACACACAAGAAAAAAAGCCCTTGCTGAGGCAATCCTCTTTGAAGTGTCTCCCTGGTGGTCTAGTGGCTAGGATTCGGCGCTTTCACCGCCGCGGCCCGGGTTCGATTCCCGGTCAGGGAACTTAAGGGTCAGTGGAAAGCTTTGCCTTTGACTCGCTTCGTTTTGCAACTTGGTCTTCATCTTAGACAGCGAGCAGAGAAAGCCAAGCCCTCCCTGGTGGTCTAGTGGCTAGGATTCGGCGCTCTCACCGCCGCGGCCCGGGTTCGATTCCCGGTCAGGGAAAAGCTGTTTTGAGACCTCTCTTAAAATGGGGGGTCTCCCTGCTGTGAGAGCAGCCTTGTTGCATTGTCGCCAGATAGGCCACATTTTTAGGCCAAAACATCCCTCCTTCGAGCCGGATTTGAACCAGCGACCTAAGGATTTCTAACCGTGTTTGACCTACAGTCCTCCGCTCTACCAACTGAGCTATCGAAGGGTGAGCGAGTGGGAGGTGTTATTTGCGAGGAAGGCATGCCATCTGCCATCCTCCAGTTCAGACACACAAGAAAAAAAGCCCTTGCTGAGGCAATCCTCTTTGAAGTGTCTCCCTGGTGGTCTAGTGGCTAGGATTCGGCGCTTTCACCGCCGCGGCCCGGGTTCGATTCCCGGTCAGGGAACTTAAGGGTCAGTGGAAAGCTTTGCCTTTGACTCGCTTCGTTTTGCAACTTGGTCTTCATCTTAGACAGCGAGCAGAGAAAGCCAAGCCCTCCCTGGTGGTCTAGTGGCTAGGATTCGGCGCTCTCACCGCCGCGGCCCGGGTTCGATTCCCGGTCAGGGAAAAGCTGTTTTGAGACCTCTCTTAAAATGGGGGGTCTCCCTGCTGTGAGAGCAGCCTTGTTGCATTGTCGCCAGATAGGCCACATTTTTAGGCCAAAACATCCCTCCTTCGAGCCGGATTTGAACCAGCGACCTAAGGATTTCTAACCGTGTTTGACCTACAGTCCTCCGCTCTACCAACTGAGCTATCGAAGGGTGAGCGAGTGGGAGGTGTTATTTGCGAGGAAGGCATGCCATCTGCCATCCTCCAGTTCAGACACACAAGAAAAAAAGCCCTTGCTGAGGCAATCCTCTTTGAAGTGTCTCCCTGGTGGTCTAGTGGCTAGGATTCGGCGCTTTCACCGCCGCGGCCCGGGTTCGATTCCCGGTCAGGGAACTTAAGGGTCAGTGGAAAGCTTTGCCTTTGACTCGCTTCGTTTTGCAACTTGGTCTTCATCTTAGACAGCGAGCAGAGAAAGCCAAGCCCTCCCTGGTGGTCTAGTGGCTAGGATTCGGCGCTCTCACCGCCGCGGCCCGGGTTCGATTCCCGGTCAGGGAAAATCTGTTTTGAGACCTCTCTTAAAATGGGGGGTCTCCCTGCTGTGAGAGCAGCCTTGTTGCATTGTCGCCAGATAGGCCACATTTTTAGGCCAAAACATCCCTCCTTCGAGCCGGATTTGAACCAGCGACCTAAGGATTTCTAACCGTGTTTGACCTACAGTCCTCCGCTCTACCAACTGAGCTATCGAAGGGTGAGCGAGTGGGAGGTGTTATTTGCGAGGAAGGCATGCCATCTGCCATCCTCCAGTTCAGACACACAAGAAAAAAAGCCCTTGCTGAGGCAATCCTCTTTGAAGTGTCTCCCTGGTGGTCTAGTGGCTAGGATTCGGCGCTTTCACCGCCGCGGCCCGGGTTCGATTCCCGGTCAGGGAACTTAAGGGTCAGTGGAAAGCTTTGCCTTTGACTCGCTTCGTTTTGCAACTTGGTCTTCATCTTAGACAGCGAGCAGAGAAAGCCAAGCCCTCCCTGGTGGTCTAGTGGCTAGGATTCGGCGCTCTCACCGCCGCGGCCCGGGTTCGATTCCCGGTCAGGGAAAAGCTGTTTTGAGACCTCTCTTAAAATGGGGGGTCTCCCTGCTGTGAGAGCAGCCTTGTTGCATTGTCGCCAGATAGGCCACATTTTTAGGCCAAAAGATCCCTCCTTCGAGCCGGATTTGAACCAGCGACCTAAGGATTTCTAACCGTGTTTGACCTACAGTCCTCCGCTCTACCAACTGAGCTATCGAAGGGTGAGCGAGTGGGAGGTGTTATTTGCGAGGAAGGCATGCCATCTGCCATCCTCCAGTTCAGACACGCAAGAAAAAAAGCCCTTGCTGAGGCAATCCTCTTTGAAGTGTCTCCCTGGTGGTCTAGTGGCTAGGATTCGGCGCTCTCACCGCCGCGGCCCGGGTTCGATTCCCGGTCAGGGAAAATCTGTTTTGAGACCTCTCTTAAAATGGGGGGTCTCCCTGCTGTGAGAGCAGCCTTGTTGCATTGTCGCCAGATAGGCCACATTTTTAGGCCAAAACATCCCTCCTTCGAGCCGGATTTGAACCAGCGACCTAAGGATTTCTAACCGTGTTTGACCTACAGTCCTCCGCTCTACCAACTGAGCTATCGAAGGGTGAGCGAGTGGGAGGTGTTATTTGCGAGGAAGGCATGCCATCTGCCATCCTCCAGTTCAGACACACAAGAAAAAAAGCCCTTGCTGAGGCAATCCTCTTTGAAGTGTCTCCCTGGTGGTCTAGTGGCTAGGATTCGGCGCTTTCACCGCCGCGGCCCGGGTTCGATTCCCGGTCAGGGAACTTAAGGGTCAGTGGAAAGCTTTGCCTTTGACTCGCTTCGTTTTGCAACTTGGTCTTCATCTTAGACAGCGAGCAGAGAAAGCCAAGCCCTCCCTGGTGGTCTAGTGGCTAGGATTCGGCGCTCTCACCGCCGCGGCCCGGGTTCGATTCCCGGTCAGGGAAAAGCTGTTTTGAGACCTCTCTTAAAATGGGGGGTCTCCCTGCTGTGAGAGCAGCCTTGTTGCATTGTCGCCAGATAGGCCACATTTTTAGGCCAAAACATCCCTCCTTCGAGCCGGATTTGAACCAGCGACCTAAGGATTTCTAACCGTGTTTGACCTACAGTCCTCCGCTCTACCAACTGAGCTATCGAAGGGTGAGCGAGTGGGAGGTGTTATTTGCGAGGAAGGCATGCCATCTGCCATCCTCCAGTTCAGACACGCAAGAAAAAAAGCCCTTGCTGAGGCAATCCTCTTTGAAGTGTCTCCCTGGTGGTCTAGTGGCTAGGATTCGGCGCTTTCACCGCCGCGGCCCGGGTTCGATTCCCGGTCAGGGAACTTAAGGGTCAGTGGAAAGCTTTGCCTTTGACTCGCTTCGTTTTGCAACTTGGTCTTCATCTTAGACAGCGAGCAGAGAAAGCCAAGCCCTCCCTGGTGGTCTAGTGGCTAGGATTCGGCGCTCTCACCGCCGCGGCCCGGGTTCGATTCCCGGTCAGGGAAAAGCTGTTTTGAGACCTCTCTTAAAATGGGGGGTCTCCCTGCTGTGAGAGCAGCCTTGTTGCATTGTCGCCAGATAGGCCACATTTTTAGGCCAAAACGATCCCTCCTTCGAGCCGGATTTGAACCAGCGACCTAAGGATTTCTAACCGTGTTTGACCTACAGTCCTCCGCTCTACCAACTGAGCTATCGAAGGGTGAGCGAGTGGGAGGTGTTATTTGCGAGGAAGGCATGCCATCTGCCATCCTCCAGTTCAGACACGCAAGAAAAAAAGCCCTTGCTGAGGCAATCCTCTTTGAAGTGTCTCCCTGGTGGTCTAGTGGCTAGGATTCGGCGCTCTCACCGCCGCGGCCCGGGTTCGATTCCCGGTCAGGGAAAATCTGTTTTGAGACCTCTCTTAAAATGGGGGGTCTCCCTGCTGTGAGAGCAGCCTTGTTGCATTGTCGCCAGATAGGCCACATTTTTAGGCCAAAACATCCCTCCTTCGAGCCGGATTTGAACCAGCGACCTAAGGATTTCTAACCGTGTTTGACCTACAGTCCTCCGCTCTACCAACTGAGCTATCGAAGGGTGAGCGAGTGGGAGGTGTTATTTGCGAGGAAGGCATGCCATCTGCCATCCTCCAGTTCAGACACACAAGAAAAAAAGCCCTTGCTGAGGCAATCCTCTTTGAAGTGTCTCCCTGGTGGTCTAGTGGCTAGGATTCGGCGCTTTCACCGCCGCGGCCCGGGTTCGATTCCCGGTCAGGGAACTTAAGGGTCAGTGGAAAGCTTTGCCTTTGACTCGCTTCGTTTTGCAACTTGGTCTTCATCTTAGACAGCGAGCAGAGAAAGCCAAGCCCTCCCTGGTGGTCTAGTGGCTAGGATTCGGCGCTCTCACCGCCGCGGCCCGGGTTCGATTCCCGGTCAGGGAAAAGCTGTTTTGAGACCTCTCTTAAAATGGGGGGTCTCCCTGCTGTGAGAGCAGCCTTGTTGCATTGTCGCCAGATAGGCCACATTTTTAGGCCAAAACATCCCTCCTTCGAGCCGGATTTGAACCAGCGACCTAAGGATTTCTAACCGTGTTTGACCTACAGTCCTCCGCTCTACCAACTGAGCTATCGAAGGGTGAGCGAGTGGGAGGTGTTATTTGCGAGGAAGGCATGCCATCTGCCATCCTCCAGTTCAGACACGCAAGAAAAAAAGCCCTTGCTGAGGCAATCCTCTTTGAAGTGTCTCCCTGGTGGTCTAGTGGCTAGGATTCGGCGCTTTCACCGCCGCGGCCCGGGTTCGATTCCCGGTCAGGGAACTTAAGGGTCAGTGGAAAGCTTTGCCTTTGACTCGCTTCGTTTTGCAACTTGGTCTTCATCTTAGACAGCGAGCAGAGAAAGCCAAGCCCTCCCTGGTGGTCTAGTGGCTAGGATTCGGCGCTCTCACCGCCGCGGCCCGGGTTCGATTCCCGGTCAGGGAAAAGCTGTTTTGAGACCTCTCTTAAAATGGGGGGTCTCCCTGCTGTGAGAGCAGCCTTGTTGCATTGTCGCCAGATAGGCCACATTTTAGGCCACATTTTTAGGCCAAAAGATCCCTCCTTCGAGCCGGATTTGAACCAGCGACCTAAGGATTTCTAACCGTGTTTGACCTACAGTCCTCCGCTCTACCAACTGAGCTATCGAAGGGTGAGCGAGTGGGAGGTGTTATTTGCGAGGAAGGCATGCCATCTGCCATCCTCCAGTTCAGACACGCAAGAAAAAAAGCCCTTGCTGAGGCAATCCTCTTTGAAGTGTCTCCCTGGTGGTCTAGTGGCTAGGATTCGGCGCTCTCACCGCCGCGGCCCGGGTTCGATTCCCGGTCAGGGAAAATCTGTTTTGAGACCTCTCTTAAAATGGGGGGTCTCCCTGCTGTGAGAGCAGCCTTGTTGCATTGTCGCCAGATAGGCCACATTTTTAGGCCAAAACATCCCTCCTTCGAGCCGGATTTGAACCAGCGACCTAAGGATTTCTAACCGTGTTTGACCTACAGTCCTCCGCTCTACCAACTGAGCTATCGAAGGGTGAGCGAGTGGGAGGTGTTATTTGCGAGGAAGGCATGCCATCTGCCATCCTCCAGTTCAGACACGCAAGAAAAAAAGCCCTTGCTGAGGCAATCCTCTTTGAAGTGTCTCCCTGGTGGTCTAGTGGCTAGGATTCGGCGCTCTCACCGCCGCGGCCCGGGTTCGATTCCCGGTCAGGGAAAAGCTGTTTTGAGACCTCTCTTAAAATGGGGGGTCTCCCTGCTGTGAGAGCAGCCTTGTTGCATTGTCGCCAGATAGGCCACATTTTTAGGCCAAAACATCCCTCCTTCGAGCCGGATTTGAACCAGCGACCTAAGGATTTCTAACCGTGTTTGACCTACAGTCCTCCGCTCTACCAACTGAGCTATCGAAGGGTGAGCGAGTGGGAGGTGTTATTTGCGAGGAAGGCATGCCATCTGCCATCCTCCAGTTCAGACACACAAGAAAAAAAGCCCTTGCTGAGGCAATCCTCTTTGAAGTGTCTCCCTGGTGGTCTAGTGGCTAGGATTCGGCGCTTTCACCGCCGCGGCCCGGGTTCGATTCCCGGTCAGGGAACTTAAGGGTCAGTGGAAAGCTTTGCCTTTGACTCGCTTCGTTTTGCAACTTGGTCTTCATCTTTGACAGCGAGCAGAGGAAGCCAAGCCCTCCCTGGTGGTCTAGTGGCTAGGATTCGGCGCTCTCACCGCCGCGGCCCGGGTTCGATTCCCGGTCAGGGAAAAGCTGTTTTGAGACCTCTCTTAAAATGGGGGGTCTCCCTGCTGTGAGAGCAGCCTTGTTGCATTGTCGCCAGATAGGCCACATTTTTAGGCCAAAACATCCCTCCTTCGAGCCGGATTTGAACCAGCGACCTAAGGATTTCTAACCGTGTTTGACCTACAGTCCTCCGCTCTACCAACTGAGCTATCGAAGGGTGAGCGAGTGGGAGGTGTTATTTGCGAGGAAGGCATGCCATCTGCCATCCTCCAGTTCAGACACGCAAGAAAAAAAGCCCTTGCTGAGGCAATCCTCTTTGAAGTGTCTCCCTGGTGGTCTAGTGGCTAGGATTCGGCGCTTTCACCGCCGCGGCCCGGGTTCGATTCCCGGTCAGGGAACTTAAGGGTCAGTGGAAAGCTTTGCCTTTGACTCGCTTCGTTTTGCAACTTGGTCTTCATCTTTGACAGCGAGCAGAGGAAGCCAAGCCCTCCCTGGTGGTCTAGTGGCTAGGATTCGGCGCTCTCACCGCCGCGGCCCGGGTTCGATTCCCGGTCAGGGAAAAGCTGTTTTGAGACCTCTCTTAAAATGGGGGGTCTCCCTGCTGTGAGAGCAGCCTTGTTGCATTGTCGCCAGATAGGCCACATTTTTAGGCCAAAACATCCCTCCTTCGAGCCGGATTTGAACCAGCGACCTAAGGATTTCTAACCGTGTTTGACCTACAGTCCTCCGCTCTACCAACTGAGCTATCGAAGGGTGAGCGAGTGGGAGGTGTTATTTGCGAGGAAGGCATGCCATCTGCCATCCTCCAGTTCAGACACGCAAGAAAAAAAGCCCTTGCTGAGGCAATCCTCTTTGAAGTGTCTCCCTGGTGGTCTAGTGGCTAGGATTAGGCGCTTTCACCGCCGCGGCCCGGGTTCGATTCCAGGTCAGGGAACTTAAGGGTCAGTGGAAAGCTTTGCCTTTGACTCGCTTCGTTTTGCAACTTGGTCTTCATCTTTGACAGCGAGCAGAGGAAGCCAAGCCCTCCCTGGTGGTCTAGTGGCTAGGATTCGGCGCTCTCACCGCCGCGGCCCGGGTTCGATTCCCGGTCAGGGAAAAGCTGTTTTGAGACCTCTCTTAAAATGGGGGGTCTCCCTGCTGTGAGAGCAGCCTTGTTGCATTGTCGCCAGATAGGCCACATTTTTAGGCCAAAAGATCCCTCCTTCGAGCCGGATTTGAACCAGCGACCTAAGGATTTCTAACCGTGTTTGACCTACAGTCCTCCGCTCTACCAACTGAGCTATCGAAGGGTGAGCGAGTGGGAGGTGTTATTTGCGAGGAAGGCATGCCATCTGCCATCCTCCAGTTCAGACACGCAAGAAAAAAAGCCCTTGCTGAGGCAATCCTCTTTGAAGTGTCTCCCTGGTGGTCTAGTGGCTAGGATTCGGCGCTTTCACCGCCGCGGCCAGGGTTCGATTCCCGGTCAGGGAACTTAAGGGTCAGTGGAAAGCTTTGCCTTTGACTCGCTTCGTTTTGCAACTTGGTCTTCATCTTTGACAGCGAGCAGAGGAAGCCAAGCCCTCCCTGGTGGTCTAGTGGCTAGGATTCGGCGCTCTCACCGCCGCGGCCCGGGTTCGATTCCCGGTCAGGGAAAAGCTGTTTTGAGACCTCTCTTAAAATGGGGGGTCTCCCTGCTGTGAGAGCAGCCTTGTTGCATTGTCGCCAGATAGGCCACATTTTTAGGCCAAAACATCCCTCCTTCGAGCCGGATTTGAACCAGCGACCTAACCAACTGAGCTATCGAAGGGTGAGCGAGTGGGAGGTGTTATGCCATCTGCCATCCTCCAGTTCAGACATGCAAGAAAAAAAGCCCTTGCTGAGGCAATCCTCTTTGAAGTGTCTCCCTGGTGGTCTAGTGGCTAGGATTCGGCGCTTTCACAGCCGCGGAGACAAGGGTTGCTGCGTGCCACAAGTCACGCTGTGTAGTGAGTGCAGGGACTTGAACGTTGGACCCTCAGATTAGAAGCTTCCATTGTTTCCTCAAAGTGAGGTATATAAGAGAGACATGAATTTGTTCATGTAAGGTCAATATGGATCGTATGAACAAGTTCGATTTTGAACTTGTTATGAGATTGGTTTCAATGAACAGCTGCAGGGGTCACCAGACTGAGTCTGCGTGATCTCAGCCAGGTTGCAATTAGAATTGCATTTTTGAGGACTTCCACTTCTGTGGAATCGTTCAGGTAGTGTTGCACAGGCACTAACCTTGTTGAATCCCAGGAGAAGCTTGGCGACGTCCATTGGGACGTCAATCCTGATGGTGTTCACGCCATAGTTGGTACTCTCAGCGCACTTTGCGGCACAGCGTTTGCACATCAGAGTCCACATCAGAATGTTGCCTCCTTGCTTGCACATAGGCCTCGTGGCGCAACGGTAGCGCGTCTGACTCCAGATCAGAAGGTTGCGTGTTCAAGTCACGTCGGGGTCAGTGGACATTATGTGTGGCCTTCCATTGGGAAACAAAAGTATTTCTTGCGGACGCAGTGAGAGCTCACTCTTTTACAGAACTGGCAAAATCAAGCTCTGATTGCTTCCTCAAAGTGAGTCATGCCATCACTTCTAGGCAGGGCAAAGAAAAGCCATTCAAAGGTTGTGGGTTGGAGTCCCACCAGAGTCGTTGTCTTTGTTTCCCAAACTCCCGTTGACAGATCACAGGAAGAGTACTTAGTATGGCCGCTCCTCTTCCTCATGGGGAGTTTTGGCACACGTCTCCCAGTGTTTCCTTCCATTTTTCAGTCATGGTTCTGCCAGGACAGGGTCTCTGTGGCGCAATTGGTTAGCGCGTTCGGCTGTTAACCGAAAGGATGGTGGTTCAAGCCCACCCAGGGACGAGAGTTTTCTTGTTCGCTTCTGTTGCGGGTCCTGCCTGTGTGACAATGAGCTGTACCGCCATCAGAGTCGAAGAAGCTGGAAAATGTCTTCATTCTGGTGCCTTGAGAGGCTTTGCTGCATGCTGGGCATAACCTTCGGAGGTGTCTTTCAAAGCCGCTGTAGACCCCGACTCAAAGCACCTAACCGAAGAGAAAACAGCAGCCTGAGCCCGTCATGGAGCATTAAGCAAGGCGCCGTGGCTTAGTTGGTCAAAGCTGCCTGTCTAGTAAACAGGAGATCCTGAGTTCAAATCTCAGCGGTGCCTTTTTTGCCGCAAGAGGAAGCCAAGCTCTCCCTGGTGGTAGGCTCATTTGAAAGCTTAGCCTTGCAACTTTGCTCTCATCTTTGACAGTGAGCAGATTGAGCAGAGGAAGCCAAGCTCTCCCTGGTGGTCTATTGGCTAGGATTCGGCGCTCTCACCGCCGCGGTAGGTAGACCTGACTCTGACAACCCTCCATCTCTCTGCTTCTCCAGGTCAGATGGGCAAAGAGAGACACTCAATGTCTCTCAAGATGGACGGAGAGAAGGACCTGAGGGGGGTGGAGGGGGGATTGGTAGGGGAGGCACAGGTGCAAGAGGAGGTGGTGGAGGAGAGACTAGAGGAGGAGGTAGAAGAGGAGGTGGTGGTGAAGGTGGAGCAGGAGGGGTAGGGGAGACACATGTGCAAGAGGAGGAGGTGGAGGAAAGACTAGAGGAGGAGGAGATAGATGTCAGGGTGTCAAATAGAACAGGAAATAGGAGCAGCTGTCCCTCAGGATGGACCAGATATAGATCTCGCTGTTTCCTGTTCATCCGCTCTGCAAGAACATGGGCTGCAGCCAAGGTACCTCTTCACTCCCCTCAGAGAGATGCACCCTGTAGATCCATTCACACACTCAGTACACCAACCCCTTTCTTCCTGCAGGAAACGTGAAAGGGCTCAGTCTGAAATTAATTGGTTCTGGAAGCACTTGGAAGGATGTTTGAGAGGATGTTGTACTAACACACTAGATAACCTTTCTTCCTTCCTTCATTCCTTCCTTCTGTCCTGTGTAGCTTTACTGTGTGCACTTTGGGGCCAACCTGGCCTCGGTATACAGCTCTGGGAAGTATCACTTCCTTCAAGGAGTGATCAGAATGGAGACTGATCACTTCCCATGTACTTGGCTTGGAGGTTCTGAAACTGTTGAGGTGAGCCTGAAGAGAGATACACTACATCTATGAAAAATAGCCAATTATATTTTATAAAGTGATAAAATATCCATATGACACACAGACTAGATAATTTTGTCTATGAATCAAATCAAATCAAAGTTTATTTATCAAATCATAGAATACAGGATGATTTTGAAATGAAGTAACTGCGTTGTAGCTACAGTGCAATGAGTGTTATACAAATAGTAAAAACACAACACGCAATGAACATAAGTAAAATAGTGTAGTAGTAAAAAACTATCGTAAACAATAGTAAAACAAGTGGCTTGTGTGATGTAGAGTGATATGCCTAAAGTGACAATTTGGTTTGGGACAGATAGCAGTATGTATTGTAGTGTGTTTGGGGCAAATAGCAGTATGTAGTGTAGTGTGTTTGGGGCAAATGACAGTATGTAGTGTAGTGTTTGGGGCAGATGAAAATATTTAGTGTAGTGTGTTTGGGGCAGATAACAGTATAGTGTAGTGTGTTTGGGGCAGATAGCAGTATGTAATGTAGTGCGTTTGGATCAGATATCAGTATGTAGTGTAGTGTGTTTGGGGCAGATGACAGTATGTAGTGTTTGGGGCAGATAGCAGTATGTAGTGTAGTGTGTTTGGGGCAGATGACAGTATGTAGTGTGTTTGGGGCAGATAGCAGTATGTAGTGTAGTGTGTTTGGAGCAGATATCAGTATGTAGTGTAGTGTGTTTGGGGCAGATGACAGTATGTAGTGTGTTTGGGGCAGATAGCAGTATGTAGTGTAGTGTGTTTGGGGCAGATGACAGTATGTAGTGTAGTACATTGTATTACCTCTCTCTTCATTTTCTTGGTATATACCTTTATACATGTGTAGCGCCCCTCATGCCTCGGTTTTGGGTATAACACATCTTTACATTTAATATATACAATATATATCAATGGCCCGAAATTATTATTTTTACTTTTTCCGACAGCTCACCAATTACATGTATAATATGGTCACCTATTTGGTAACACATCCTAGTCACTTAACTTTAATATCACTTAACTTTAAGTTTTACAAGGACTTCAAACCTTAAATAAAAACTTGACACACAAACTCGGATCTGCTCCCCACCACCTTCTTCCCCCTTCTGTTTCCATTCCTCCCCTTCTGTTTCCAATATATATCCCCACAACAACAGGCCAAGGGTAAAAAAACTGATCAACCAATAAGATTACAAAAACTGAATTCCAAATATTAACAGTCAGCTGAAACATCATTATATAAAATACATGTAATTTAACAGCATTTGTTTACAACATTTGGAATAGAAAAAATAAACAAACAAATGTAAATGCAATATTAAATTTAATCTGAGCAAGGTGCTACACGTCTATGCATCTATGTATCTCGGTCTGAGTCTTTCTCACACACACACTCACAAACACACACTGATAACACCCTCCCTTTACCTCAGGTGAACTCTTCTGGAATCTTTACTTCCCCTTCATCTGCTCTTTAAGGCTCTGTTTACCCTGCTCCTCTTAACCCTGCTCCTCCTGCTCCTCTTAACTCTGCACCTCTTAATTCTGCTCCTCCTTATTGCTCCTCCTAACTCTGCTCCTGTAGCGACTACATTGGGACAAACTAAAAGTCGCTGAGAGGCTGAGGTTGGGTTGCTTCATAGGCTGACGCCCTATTAAAAATAAAAGATTCGCAGAGATCCAAGAAATGCGTTGATGTGGCTTTTATTGCTGAAAAGTATTGAAGTATCTGAATGTTCAGAAATCATAGTCAAAAGTAATTACAGCGATCTGGAAAATGTTGTCATCAAAGTTTTTTTGCAGTCAACAAAAAGTAAGGCGACTCATTCACCCCCTCTTCCTCCATACAAGCCCACAAGTGCGCAGGTGTACAGGAGCTTTAACACTAATTGAGTGTCACCGCCCATAACCACGTGACTCCATCACACCGCAACCACACAATAATAAAACAATAATACAAGGAAATCATTCCTGGCTCCTACAGCTCCTTTTAACTTTGTTTCTCCAAATACTTCTTACCTCCTGGAAGTTTACACTCACAAAGCTAACTTTATTCCAGCCAAGTATGTTATGTCCACAGTATTGATGTTATAGTCGAGGGATGAGCTGTACTGAGAATGTTCATCAATTAGATCAACTGTCAGAATGTTAATCGATTACTGTTTTTCAATCTTTGTGATTGATGCGATAGTATTGTAATATGAAGTAACTATGAAATGTCAACTGTCAGTTGTTGTACATTGTATGCTGCTGATTCTTCCTCAGATGTAGAATGTGTATTTGATTTTTTATTGTTTCATTATTGTTGTGTCATAAAAATCCATCAACATATTTGTGTGGTGTTTACAGTAAAGATAATCGCTTCCTTGTTTATTGTTCCAGTAACATCGACTTGATGCCCTGTAACATGTATTACTTTATCATCTATCTTTCTTTGGAAGCTAGATAAGGACATGAGTCAATGTTTTCACCATCTCAAGACATAAGTAAACTGTACAGTCACCTATCAGTGGAGTTGGAATCTTTCGATGATAAAAAGGGGTTGTTTGCTTCTATATTTACCAAGTGAATAAGGAAATGCCTCAAAAATTCCAAGGTAAACATTTAGAGTTCAATGGAATACCACTCTGTTACATTGTGGTAATCTTGATAGTGTCTTTTTTATAGCAGACACATAGCAGACACTTTTATCCAAAGCAATGGCACATTTAATGCATAAGAAAGTATAGCAAAAGATCAAGTATCATAAGTGCATAGTTTCACCGTAATTTGGTCTGTCTTTACCAACCACATCTCAGCTAGCAGGCGTGCTGAACTAAGATCATATTACAGTGTACTATAATGATTCTACAGTACAATACAATTACAGTGCAACAATAACATCGCAATTGCATAAATATATAGCAACAAAAATGTCTCAATTACAGCAGCTAGCTGGTTAATAATATAAGTTGAACTAAAGCAATAAAGCTTTTGTTAATGTCAGTAGTGCTCGGTTACAGTGCAGCAGAAGCATCATGTTGACCATTCCTCTCCTTCTGCACTGACACACACACCTACACACACACACACCAAACACACACCTAAAGACACACACACACCTGCAGACAAACACACCTGCAGACACACACACTAAACACACACTTGCAGACACAGATACACATCAAACACACACACACCTTTTGACCATTTTACCCTGTAGCAAAGTTTCTATCTCAGTTTCTTAACAGCAGAGGAACACGTTTCTGTCTGAGATAAACTGGTTTCACATGTTACACACTGGTTCCACACTTAGAACAGTGAACAACATGGTAGTGTTCTGGAACAAACTGCAAACTATTTTCTGAGTTCTATACTGTGCTACATGATATACTTGATTATGTTTTGTTTTATGTTAAAAAAAGATTGATTGATTGATTCGTCTTCAGAGTGAATGAAGAAAGTGAGCAAGACTTCCAAGGTTCACGCTTTATGATCTCCGTTTACAGCCATGACATAGATAATGATATGGTTCTTCAAGGGCTTATTTAGAAATGTGGTTTATGGATAGCAGTCCAATGTTTTCTTTGTTCATTTCCTTGTTTCTGCAGGATATAAGTGCACCTCTCTCTCTCTCTCTCTCTCGTAGATCAGAACTTTGAGACACATCATCACTTCTTACTTCACCAGGTACTGAGGTAACTAATCTCTCTCAGCTGGGTTTACACTGTTGATTCTGTTTGTGTGAGATCTGTTTGATTCTTGGGTTTCAATCTGCTGTGCCTGTCTTGTTTGTCTCTGTGTGTGTCTCTCCTCTCTCTCTCTTTGTGTGTGTGTGTGTCTCTTGACAGGCTTCCATCATCACCATAGCGATGTTGACCATTCTACTCCTTATCTGCGCTGGCTTTGTTCTAAGTGGTGTAACAGGTCAGATACACACACACACACAGATACACACACACACACCTGCAGACACAGATACACACCAAACACACACCGCATCTGCAGACGAAAGTGTAAATACACTACAATCTACAATATCGTTTACGTTATCATTTGTGTAGACATCCTTAAAGGCAGGGTAGGCAAGTTGCGCGAAGCAAGCTATTTTAGCTTCTTTTAGGTAGGTAGACAGACAGACAGGAAGCCCGTCCAATCAATAGTCAGGGTACCCCTTAATGATTGGTCGTATTTATGTGTATTGCGACGTCCACATATGATGGAATGATTTCATATTACCGTCAAACCTTTGGATATATTGGTTGCTATCAAGACGTGAAGTTACTTTCGGCAAATATGACAAAAAGTGCTTCTCAACAACATTGCCTACCCTGCCTTTAATGATGGGTTGGTAGGAACATCTGACAAACTTAATGATGGAATAGTAGGAACACTTGACAACCTTAATGATGGAATGTGATGCAGAGCTTGATCTGCTGGTAAGTCGACCTGACTCTGACAACCCTCCATCTCTCTGCTTCTCCAGGTCAGATGGGCGAGGAGGGACACTCACTGTCTCTCAAGATGGACGGAGAGAAAGACCTGAGGGGGGTGGAGGTGCAGGAGGGGGGGTTGGTAGGGGAGGCACAGGTGCAAGAGGGGGTGGTGGAGGAGAGACTAGAGGAGGAGGTAGAGGAGGAGGTGGCAGAGGAGGTGGGAGTAAAAGTGGAGCAGGAGGGTTTGGTAGGGGAGACACAAGTACAAGAGGAAATGGAGGAGGAGAGACTAGAAGAGGAGGAAACAGGTGAGGTCAGGGTGTCAGATGGAGCAGACAGCAGGAGCAACTGTCCCTCAGGATGGACCAGATATGGATCTCGCTGTTATCTTTTCGTCCGCTCTGCAAGAACATGGGCTGCAGCCGAGGTACCCATCTTCTCTTCACTCCTCTCAGATAGATGCACTCTGTAGATCCATTCACACACTCAGTACACAAACACCTTTTTACCTACAGGAAACATGAAAGGGTTCCGTCTGAAATTAATTGGTTCTGGAAGCACATGGAACGCTGTTTCAGAGGATGCCCTACTAGCATGCTAGAGAATCACTTTGGAAAAGGGTGCCTGAAACCTTCATAAATGTTTGTAACTCAGGACCTGAAGCAATGAGTTTGATACAGTTGAAAGGAAACTCTATAGTGTATGAAGGTGTCTTCCTTTTTATATAGAAGGCTGAAGTTTTTCAAAGCCATGCTATGTTTGATTACTGGAACCATGAGGAAATATAGCAAGCAAGCTTTTTGACAGTGGTCATATTTTGGCTTCTATACAAGAAACTGTATTGCGTATGTCCAAAACTATGATTGTGTGGAAGGGTACTCCCCTCAAAGAAATATGTCATATTCTAGAAGTCATGCATGTTTTAAATTGAGGAGTGGAGATAGTAGCAAGAAAATAGCATGTAACATGATCGTTCTCACTTTCAAACATTCCTCAAGTTCTTTCTCTTCCTTCCTTCCTTCCTTCCTTCCTGTGTAGCGTTACTGTGTGCACTTTGGGGCCAACCTGGCCTCGGTGCACAGTTCTTTGGAGTATCACTTCCTTCAGGAAGTGGTCATAAGGGAGACTAATGACTTCTCACCTGTGTGGCTTGGAGGTTCTGATGCTGTTCAGGTGAGCTTGAAGAGAGATATACCACATCTATGTAAAACAGCCAATTATATTTTAGATATTGATAAAATATCCATATGACACATTGACTCGATTTAGATCATTATCTCTGTGAATCAAATAAAATCTACATTTATTTATCAAATCATAGTATACAGGATGATTTTGAAATGAAATTATTGCATTGTAGCTACAGCGCAATGAACATTAAACAAGTAGGAAAAACACAACACACGATGAACAAAAGTAAAATAGTAAAACATGTGGCTTGTGTGATGTGGAGTGCCCAAAGTGCCAGTAATTTTTGGGGCAGATAGCAGTATGTAGTGTAGTGTGTTTGGGGCAGATAGCAGTATGTAGTGTAGTGTGTTTGGGGCAGATAGCAGTATGTAGTGTAATGTGTTTGGGGCAGATATCAGTACGTATTACATATGTAGTGCAATTTATTATGCAAATAAACAGCACCTAACAGCACTCTCGTAAGGCAACTAGGGGTAATCTTTTAAATGTGTAATGACTTGGAGGTTAAAAAGTGTGAATCTGCTGGTCCTGAAGGTATTCTACAGAGGATCACATGCAGCAACTTAGTAATGGGAGGGTTGAATGACCATGGGTTGAGAGTTTACTGCGAATATTTGGTCTTCGACAAATAATTATGATGTCATGATTTAACAGAAGCTTTTATCCAGAGCAACATACAGCACAGAGGGGGGGGGTTGGACCTGCATCCTCCAGTCAAACACTCTAACCACTGAGCTATAGCTGGAAAATCCTAACAAGGTTGCTACATTATGTTTCCTTGACATTAAAACTCTTCTTCATCCCCCTTAGAACCTGGTGTGGTTCTGGAGTGATGGGTCCAGGTTTGATTACCAGAACTGGGCCAGAACGGAGCCCAATAATTATGGAGGCAACGAGGAATGTATGATGATGAACCATGGAGGTAGAGTACATTGTATTATATTTCTCTCTCTCTTTCTGTGTATCTATGTAAATACTTGTATATATGTATATGGATCAATGTATTTGTCTTTCTGTCTGAGTCTGTCCGAGTCTCTCTGAGTCTGTCTGAGTCAGTCTCTCTCTCTCTCTCTCTCTCTCTCTCTCTCTCTCTCTCTCTCTCTCTCTCACACACACACACACACACACACACTCTAATGGCACCCTTACTTTATTCCGCAGGTGAATACCGCTGGAATGATGCAGTATGTGGAGATCGTTTCCCCTTCATCTGCTCTTTAAAGCTCTTTTAACTCTGCTCCTCCTAACCCCACTCCTCCTAACTCTGCTCCTCCTAATTCTTCTCACCTCCTGGAAGGTTACACTCATTAAGCTAACTTTATTCCAGCTAAGTATGTTATGTCCACAGTATTGAGTTTTTCAATCTTTGTGATAGTATTGTAATATGATTTAACTATGAAATCTTAACTGTCAGTTGTTGTACAACGTATGCTGCTGATTATTCATCAGATTTATAATGTCTATTAAATGTTTTATTGTTTCTTGATTGTGTTTCATAAAAATCCATCAACATATTAGTGTGATGTTTACAGTAAAGATAATGGCGTCCTTGTTTATTGTTCCAGTAACATCGACTTGATGCCCTGTCATTTTTTTTAACTCAGCATCTATCTTTCTTTGGAAGCTAGATTAGGACATTAGTCCAATATTGTCACCATCTCAATAAATTCCATTAACAGCAAAGACATAAGTAAACTGTACAGTCACCTTATCAGTGGAGTTGGAATCTTTCGATGATCAAAAGGGGTTGTTTGATTTGAGTTCCTATATTTGCCAAGTGAATAAGGAAATTCCTCAAAAATGTACACAAAAAGGTGCACATTTAGAGTTCAATGGAATACCACTATGTTATTTTGTGCTTTGGGTAATACGTAACATTGTGGTAATCTTGATAGTGTATTTTTATTCATATAGCAGACACTTTTATCCAAAGCAACATACAAATAGTGCATGAGAAAGTACAGCAAAAGATCCAGGATAATAATAACAATAATAATTTGAAATAATGTGTAACTCATCTACCCCTGTCAGACCTTACTCACCCTTATTAGATGACTATTAGTCTCTCAAATCATCTGTGCCTATTATTAAACCGGTGGTCAGGAAACTGGACTTTAAGCATTATTGTATTTATTTATTTTATTGTATTTATTAGACATTTTATCCTGATTGTATTTATTGTGTTGTGTTGTATTGTGACTGAGCTTACTCCGGGTAGGGAATGAGTTCTTACCCCAAGTGAAGGAGTTCAAGTACCTCGGGGTCTTGTTCGCGAGTGAGGGGATAAAATGGAGCGGGAGTTTGGCCGGAGAATCGGGGCAGCGGGGTCGGTATTGCATTCGCTGTATCGCACGTTGTCAAAAAAGGGAGCTGAGCCAGAAGGCAAAGCTCTCGATCTACCGGTCAATTTTCATCCCTACCCTCACCTATGGTCATGCAAGTTGGGTCATGATCGAAAGAACGAGGTTGCGAGTACAAGCGGTCGAAATGGGAGGGTCTGACGTCTCCCTTAGAGATAGGGTGAGGAGCTCAGTCATCCGTGAGGAGCTCGGAGTAGAGCCACTGCTCCTTTGCGTTGAAAGAGCCAGTTGAAGTGGTTTGGGCACCTGGTAAGGGTGCCCCCTGGGCGCCTCCCTAGGGAGGTGTTCCAGGCACGTCCAGCTGGGAGGAGGCCTCGGGGAAGACCCAGGACTAGGGTGGAGAGATTATATCTCCACACTGGCCTGTGAACGCCTCGGGGTCCCCCAGTCAGAGCTGGTCAATGTGGCTCGGGATAGGGAAGTTTGGAAAGCTGCTGGAGCTGCTGGAGCTGCTGCCCCTGCGACTCGATACCGGATAAGCGGTTGGCGATGGATGGATGGATAGATGGATTGTGACTGTGCTTAATGTACCTGGCTGCGAAGAAAGCTTAATTTTCCTGCTGGGGATTAATAAAGTAAATCAATCAATCAATTCATCAATCGATAAGTGCATAGTTCAACAGTATTTTGGTCTGTATTTACTAGCCACATCTCAGCTAGCAGGCGTGCTGAACTAGGATTATCCTACAGTGTACTATAATAATACTACAGTACAATACAACTACAGTGCAACAATAACATCTCAATTGCTTGAATATATATCAACGATGTCTCAACTAGAGAGGGTACAATTTCTGGGGAAATTGTGGGGTGTGCTTGCCTCGGTTGCAGATGGGTCCGTTTTATTTTACAACTGATATTTCTGTATATTTTAAATAAGTATGCATACTTATTATTTATGAAGATGGAATAGATTTGTTTTTAAGGCATACATTTGTTACTGCTCAGTTACACTTCAAAATACTAAGAGTGAAGTGTAGACTGAAACTGGGTTCTGTTCAGCCTCACAGTTGAAACAGTTGCATCAAAACGAGGAAATTGGGCCATCCTGTGTAAAAATGGTCCTAACCTATAGGGGGGAATCCTACTGTTCTTATACAGTAGGCTACCTACTGTTCAAAAGAAATACTGATTTGCTGCATCGTTAATAGTTGATTCAATTAGCAGTTGGTAGAGCTTTGTTATGTAGGATTGTGACATTGGTGAACTAAGCGAGATAACGAGAACTAATACACAGTGACTGAGATATATGGTTAAAATATTGGAGCATTTAGTTGTATGAGATGAACAAAGGTCTAATTGAACCTTTTAGGGATGTAGGATATGGAAGATATAGCAGAGCTAACAGACAAACCACGGTACCAGTCACACCCTTCTCCTATGCCCGACAAGAGAAAGCGGTTTTGAGCCCTTCCTTATCTTCCAGGAAAAGCTTCAAAGCTTCTGGCCCAGCATGTGGACGGAAGTTCTCCAGTACAGTGA
The DNA here is from genome assembly GCA_023658055.1 of Thaleichthys pacificus. Classification (NCBI taxonomy): domain Eukaryota; kingdom Metazoa; phylum Chordata; class Actinopteri; order Osmeriformes; family Osmeridae; genus Thaleichthys; species Thaleichthys pacificus. The sequence goes on along the minus strand of CM042877.1, from coordinate 6,894,208 downwards.
TTTTCAACCACTGTGCCATGGCACACTAGCCGCGGGAACATATTTTATCAGGGGGTGCTGGGGCGGGGCTTAATGTTGCGGGGCGGCAGGGACGGACTGTGAGTAAAAATAGGCCCTGGACTTTGATCCAGACCGGCCAACCAGAACCGGCCCCCTGTATACGCCATCAGCAGCTGCCCTGCTAATGCATGCACATTCTGTGTTTGATGTGATGCTAGTTCGGGAGTTTGATACTTAATGCGAGCGCCCACATTTTTTGGCCTTTATTTGAACGCAAAATAGTTGAGCTTTATGTAAAATAAACATAGCCGTTTTTCAATTGGTAAAACCTTGTCTAGTGAAGGTGATGTCTTTATGTCTCTTAATTTTTCAGCCCCACCCTTACATTTCTTAGCCTGGTTTTCCATCGTTATTCTTCTCCCGGTGCTCCCGATGGCCAGTCCGCTACTGCACCACAGTAGAACCTTCATCCTGTGGTCGTGGTGGGTCTGTATCTGGGGTCTCTCCTCCCACTGCAACACAACACAGGAACACAGCTCAAACTACTGACCGTGAGGGTCACCCTGGACATTCATACCAGATGTTTACCTCAACAGAGTCATCTGACTATGATACTGAACCCAGCGTTAGACAGGTTCCTGTAGGTGCATGACCAGTGTATAGAGAATGGACTGGGTCAGATATTCAGGTGTTTTAACAGAGTTGATGACTCACTGTCAGGAGGTAACTCACTGCTGTCTCTCCTCCTGATTGATAGTTTAGGGTCCTGCTTCTGAGATCTCTCCTCTCTCTAACACACAAGATGAAACAACCATTTAGTGGGGATAACATTGAGTGAAATATTACTATTACTATATTAACTAAAACATTGTTTTAACACTTACCAGTGGTTTTAACCAATAGCTAGTTTCTCTGCGTCCAGGAGGCATCCTGATCAGATGCCCAAGCCACCTCAACTGGCTCCTCTCGACGCGGAGGAGCAACGGTTCTACTCTGAGCCCCTCCCGGATGACCGAGCTTCTCACCCTATCTCAAGGGAGAGCCCGGACACCCTGCGGAGAAAACTCATTTTGGCCGCTTGTATTCGCGATCTCGTTCTTTCAGTCACTACCCACAGTTTGTGACCATAGGTGAGGGTAGCAATGTAGATCGACTGGTAAATAGAGAGCTTCGCCTTTCGACTCAGCTCCTTCTTCACCACGACGGACCGATGCAGAGCCCGCATCACTGCGGACGCCGGCCGCACCGATCCGCCTGTCGATCTCGCGCTCCATTCTTCCCTCACTCGTGAACAAGACCCCAAGACACTTGAACTCCTCCGCTTGGGTCAAGATCTCCTCCCCGACCCGGAGATTGCACTCCACCTTTTTCCGGTCGATAACCATGGCCTCAGATTTGGAGGTGCTGATTCCCATCCCAGGTTTTGGAGGATCTCTTAACCAAATATAACTTAAATTACCTTTACCGGCTTCAGCTGATTATGTAGACTTAAGATGCTCTAAAGCCGAAACATTTTCGTGAAATAGCTGACGAGCGTCAAGAGCTAGCCGGACGATAATGGGTCCTCTTACGCTAGTGTAAATGTAGGTATCGGAAATGGGTACTTTAAAAAGAAGATGTAAAGCGGGTCGTCAAAAAAATCGAATATAGTTGACAAATCGAGCATCAAGACCTGTAGTGTAAATGCAGCCAAAGAGGCTCTTTAATTGGTAGGCTCAGCTCACGTTGCAGCACAACGGTTGCACATCAGAGTCCACGTCAGAAGGTTGCCTCTCTGAATGCACCTGGGCCACGTGGAGCAGCTGTAGCGCCTCTGACTCCAAATCAGAAGGTTGCGTATGTGTTTAAATCACATGCGGGTCAGCCCACAATATGCGTGCCCATCTGTCGGGAAAATCCTTTTCTTTCAGAGGGCAGCTGAGTCTTTAAACACACTGGCAAAACCATGCTCTGATTGCTTTTTCAAAGTGAGACTTGCTATGAACACACGTTGCCCGAACAGGGACTTAAAAGTACAGATGCACATGACTTCTAAACACTACCCAATCACAGGAGCAATAATGAAGTTCCCTCCCACTGTATGACCTATTGAACCAAATAAACCTGCCGTGTGTTGGACGTCTTCTTTGTAATGAAGATGTGTAGCTGACTGGTCTGGAGCTGCATTGGCACCCAGTCACCAGCAGGGAGAGCTAAAGGGCTGTTTCTCGCTAACTAGGATCTATGATGTTCAACAGGTTCATACAGAGATTTAAGAGCCTCGTTGTCAATCCAGAATATTTGTATAAATTGTCTGCACAGGGTGGCCATTTTCCAAATGTTTGTGCCATGTTCTATTCTCAGGCTACTGTTCAGGAGCGTCGAAATGTCTGTGCTGTGATTGGTCGTACACATCCGTATGCAACTTCTGAATCCTTATTATAGACTGGAATATTATTATTTTTAACATTTTCCATCAAACGCATTAGTAGGAACTATATTGTAAACACACCGCACAGTCAGTCAATATACACTGTACTTAACAGTCTGTCTGCCTGTCTCTCATTCAATCAGTCTCTCATACAGACTAACATAGTGTGACTCTTATACAGACTGTCTCTGGCTGTTCTACTGTGGATCCTCTTCCCATCTACAGTCCTTGTTTACACATAAACTATGGTGCTGGTCACAGTTACACAACCCAGTCATCAAGCCTCAGCAGTCTAAAGAGGAGGGGGGGGGGGGGAGAGAGATATAGATAGAAAGAGTCAGAGAGAGAGTCAAACAGAGAGACAGTCAGATAGGGTGTGTCTATTACCGAACACTTTACGAAGTACACTGCAATACAGTGCACTGCAATACAGTGCACTTACATCTGTAGTGCACTCCGTCGCTGATTAGTGCTGTCTCAAATGGAACACTTACGCTAACCACTTGGCAGAAGTGACGGACGCAAATCTGCTCGCGGATTTGCCATCACCGCCATTATTTGAGAAATGAAAAGCTGCCGAAAGGGCTCCTCCTCTTCCGCTACGTAGCCAAGATGGCGCCCGTTTAGGGCGAGTAGTGTCCATCGTTGTACACTGCATTTTTTGACCGTTTGCAGTGCGCCATCCGGGTACTTTCAGTGCCCTGAATCCTGCCTGGTTCTGGCAGTGTAAGCGCCCTAAGCACTGAAAGTCAGTGCTCGAAGTGCACAAGTGCTCGGTAGTAGACACAGCCATAGAGATGCAGAGAGACAATTAGACAGAAAATGGCAAACAGACAGACGGACTAGCAGACAGACAGATGGACAGATATACAGGGTGAGAGCAGGTGGGAGGGTTCGGTCTCATCGTTGCATGTTTGCCCACAGCAGGAAGTGAAGAGGTGGGTTTTGGGAGGAATGCTCCCTGTCAAGGGTTACAACACATAAACATGACATGCACACACTTGTAGCTTACCCAAGGGTGTGTGTGTGGCAGGGGGGCAGCGGTGAGTGTGTGTGTGTGTGCATGTGGTAGGGGGTGTGGCGGGGTGTGTGTGCGGTGAGAGTGTGTGTGTATCATTGGAAGAGTATGTGTGAACATACAGCCCAGCCCACACCTGGGTTTGGTATTTTCCCGACAACTACGACGACAAACGATTGACTGTCACATCGGATGTTTTCTGTTCGGAGAATTCCTGCTTGACGCCTTCCAGGAACGTGTGGGCCTTTCTGCCCCACATACCTCCCCCAACCTTCCCTCCCCCTCAGACCCACCAACCCCCCCCACCCCCCACCCCCCACCCCCAGACGTGACCAGACCAAGCCACCTGTGATCTGTCCCAGATTAAGACTGTTTATTGTTCCAAACTCACATGGAGAGGAATCTGAGACCGGGAGATCTAATTCCCCTGCAAGTGTGTGTGTGTGTGTGTGTGTGTTTCCAAATGGCTCTCTTTTGTGAATGTCTTACCCTCACACACATCTCCTTTGAGCAAGAGTGTGTGTCTGGTTCTCACACTCTACAAGAAAACATTCATCAACTAATTTACAAATGAAGCAAATAAAAGCCAGTCATCTGTTTGTGTCAATACTTATTTTAAATACAATGACCAATATTATTATAAGAATATAAGATTTAAACCCATATAAACAAACTCTATCTACAGCTATCTGTTGGACAGACAAGGCAGACATTTATACATAGTCAGGTCACTGGTTGTAGTATTTCTATCACTTTCATTCTCTCCCTTCCTCCCCCCCTCTCTTTTCTCTCCTCTCCTCTCTGAGATTTTTCTCTCCATTACCTCATCAGATGTAATAAATAGGAATCTTCAATGACATCAGCTCTTTAAACTGGTTTCATTCTTCATACTGAGAGAATGTATGACTGAATTAATGACAATGTCTGAATGATTGCATGAATTAATGTATTTCCTGAAGGAGACAACACGTGCTCATTTAACTTATTTCGTAAAAGAACATAGCTATAGTGTGTTTGAACAGTCTATATTTTCTTACTGCCAAAAACACATGAGGTCCATGATTAAGGGAAGTCTTTAGCAGATTATCCATGTCACCCTCTGGGATCAGAATACCACCTGGAACACCATTCAGTTTGGGGAGGTGACAATCTCCCCTGTTCTTCCAGTATATAAACCAGTCCCTCCACACACGTCCAGCCTGGGTCTGGTCCCGGTTAGTCCACATCACTGTCTGCTGGTTTCTAACCTTACATAGCGGATGCTGGTCCAATATAGTTCTACTGGTCTATTATAGTTCTACTGGTCCTGTTAGTTCAGCTAGTATAGTTTTGATGGTCCAGTATTGTTCTACTGGTACTGGTGCAGAATAGTTCAGCTGGTACTGGGACTGGTCCAGAATGGTTCTACTGGTTCAGTATAGCTCTAATGGTACCGGTCCAGTATAGTTCAGCTGGTCCAGTATAGTCCTGATGGTACTGGTCCAGTATAGTTCTACTGGTTCAGAATAGTTGAGCTGGTCCAGTATAGTCCTGATGGTACTGGTCCAGTATAGTTCTACTGGTTCAGAATAGTTGAGCTGGTCCAGTATAGTCCTGATGGTACTGGTCCAGTATAGTTGAGATAGTCCAGTATAGTTCTGATGGTACTGGTCCAGTATAGTTGAGCTGGTTCAGAATAGTCTTGATTGTACTGGTCCAGTATAGTTCTACTGGTTCAGTATAGTTCTATTGGTTCAGTATAGTTGAGCTGGTTCAGAATAGTCTTGATGGTACTGGTCCGGTATAGTTCTGATGGTACTGGTCCAGTAATGGATCAGCTGGTCTAGAAGAGGTCAGCTCAGAGGGCAGAGGTCAATTCCACTGGTGTTCCCTCATGTAGCTGGGAATGCACTGGCAGACATACTGGCTGTAGTAGAAACCAGACTGGCAGGAGCGATGGGGCTTCCTGCATGGCAGTCTGTAACAGCTGGAGGAGGAGAGGAAAGGGGGAGGGGGGGGGGGGGGGAGAGAAGAGAGAGGTGGAATGACAAGAAAGAAGAGGAGAGAGGAGAAAGAAAAAGGCAGAGCGGGGAGAAGCACAGGAGAGAAGAGAGAGAAAGAAAAAGAGAGGTTACCAAACAAACCATAAAGTATAGCAGTATCGTGTGTGTACCATACATGCATGGGTGTATTAGAAATACCTTTCCTTTCCTCTACATGAGATCATAAACAGATTTATCTTGTTTGTCTCTACCTCTCTCTCTCTCTGCCTTCTTCTCTCCCTCCCTACTACCTCTCACTTCTTCTCTCTCTCCTTCCCTTCCGCTCTCTCCCCCCTTTCTCTCTCTCTCTTTCTTCCTGTCTCCCCTGGGTCAATCTGTTTTCTCCGTTACCGTAACCACGGTAGCAGGTGCGGTGTTCCTGTCTCTGAGCTCGTGCTGGGGAAGAAACAAGAAGTGGATTCTCACGCTAACTTGATGAACGGGAGAGTCTGGCACATGTGCAGTGACGAGGAAAACGGGACAGCACACCAGCTGACCTTTCACCCCGAGTCCAGTTGACCTTTCCCCCAGACTGTCCCAGAGCTGGGAATGTTGTACCAAGCGTGGGAATGTGTGCTGGGAGGAAAAGGGATATCCTTATGAGGGAAGGGGTACTCGTGGTTCACTCGGATGGTGGAATGGTCAGCATGTTGAGAGTGTGTGAACTATGATAGAGCTGCAGAAGATGTTTCCTCAAGAGCTCTCTCAGCATGTGAACACCCCTGATCTGCCTGGCTGGACTGAGGGCTTGAGTTGTGTTACATTAAACAAGGGGGATTTAGTCTAAAAGCCTTCCATTTCCATTTAGTTCGATTTTGCTCCACTGACTTTACACATTTACATTTACATTTAGTCATTTAGCAGACGCTCTTATCCAGAGCGACTTACAGTAAGTACAGGGACATTCCCCCCGAGGCAAGTAGGGTGAAGTGCCTTGCCCAAGGACACAACATCATTTGACACAGCCAGGAATCGAACTGGCAACCTTCAGATTACTAGCCCGATTCCCTAACCGCTCAGCCACCTGACTCCCTTACACCTGTTAACATCATCAGGGATTCAAGAGTATGTGTGTGTTACTAAAGTGTGAGTCTGTGTGTGTGAGTGCCTTGAGTTTATGTGTGTTACTAAAGTGTGTTTGTTAATAGAGTGTGTGTGTGTGTGTTTCTAGAGTGTGTGTATGTTCCTCTGGGATTAGAAACGGTTCTGAACAGCAACAATGTAAACCGAAAGAGAGAGAGCAAGCGCTAACCTGCAGGAGTTGGGGTTGAACTTCTTGCCCTGCAGTAGGCAGGTCTGGGGGTTCTCCCTGCACTGGCACAGGCACGTCTCCGGGTTGAGGGGCTGGCGAGGAGGGCACGCTGCCCTGCACACACACCCACACAGCTGGGGGTCCCAGCGCTGGTTTGGGGGGCAGGTGCCCTGGGCCGGCTGGCCTTCGCACTGGCACTCGCAGCTGTCCTGGTCAAGCCTCCAGCCGGACACACAGCTGGCCTCCGTCAGCCCGTTACGGCACACGCATTCACAGCTGCCCTCGTCCAGGACCTTGTTGGGGCCGCAGAGAACCAGGAGGGCAGAGTCCAGGGAGTCTGAATGAAACAACGTAGACAGGGGTCAGGGGTTAAAGTTCAGGACTAGAGAGAAGAAATGGTGTGTAATCTGGGACTTGAGCAGTATGAGTAGAGGCTGCGTAATCTGGGAGTAAAACAGTGATTTGGTGTGTAATCTGGGGGGGGGGGGGGGGGGTTGTACCCAGTTCCCGGGGGGAGAAGGGGCTGGTGTCGGAGGACACACACATACAGCTGGCTGGGTCCCATAGCAGACCTGGAGCACAGGGCACATCTGGAGGAGAGCACCTGGATAGGGAGCACACACACATGCACACACACATACACACACACACGGCACACACACACAGATGCATGTAAGAGTGAAGGTCAAGGTCATACTACTAGGTTGAGGTCATTGCTAGGGTTACATTTATGGGTTAGGATCATAGCCACAGTCAAGGTCAGTCAAATATGTTGTTATGTTATGTTGCTTTTGATAAAACTGTCTGCTAAATGGATCAAATGTGAAACGTAATATAAACTTTAAGTTAACTGAAAAAAATCAAAGATTGAGGTTTAGGCTCAGGGTCACAGTGAAGGTTAAAAATGAAAAGTCAAAGGCTCTAGATTAGACTCAGTGTTAAAGGTTAGGGTCAGTGTTAAAGGTCAGAGGTGACTCACTCACAGGGCGAGGTGTTCTGCTGCGGCCCTCCTGATGATGGAGTGCAGTGGCCTCTTGGGAAGACACTCACAGGAAGTGTGGTTGATGAAGGAAAGGGTGACCACAGAGCGCTCCATCTTGGGGGAAGACACCTCCAGCAGCTGGTCGGAGGAGGAATTACACCCTGAATTACATCCTGCATTTACACCCTGGATTACACCCTGCATTACACCCTGGTTTAGAACCTGGATTACACCCTGCATTACATCCTGCATTACACCCTGGATTACACCCTGCATTACACCCTGGTTTAGAACCTGGATTACACCCTGCATTACATCCTGCATTACAACCAGGACTACACCCTGATAAACACCACCAAACTTCATCTTGTTGTGTGAGGTGTTGGTGCAGTAGTGTGTGTGTGTCTCACCGTCTTGTTGGCATGTGTGTGTGAGGTGTTGGTGCAGTACAGGGCCTCATGGTTGCAGCAGCCTCCACACCTCAGCAGGGCCACACAGCGGGGCAGGTAGAAGTGGCTAGTGTTCTCAGGGTACTCCTTATTCACCTCCACACACACCTCCCTGGGCCGGCACGCTGTCCTCTGCATCTCCTCCAGGATGACTGGGACACACACACACACACACACAGATGAACAAACCCAGTCTCATCCATTCCTCGCCCCCTCCTACATCCCCTCACCGAAAGGAGCTTATGCAAAGCAGTTCCCAGGAAAGGGATACAAGCCACACATTTACAGGAATTACGTTCTGATGTGCCAAACATGACTGGGCATGACCAATCACTTACGGAGGTTGAACATAATCAAGAGCGAGACAAAGGCGTCATCACAACACGGATATTCTAGTGAGAAATCCTACATAATGGCCTGGATCCCAGTGTGTCTCCCTTCCTCCTCTCTTTCCACTCCTCCCTCTCTTTTTCCTGCCCTCACTCCCTCTCTTTCTCTCATCTTTCTCATCCTAATTTGCTCCCTCTCCTCTCCTCCTCTCTCTCCTCTCCTCCCCTCTCTCTCCATTTTTCCCTCTTTTCTCTCTGCCACCACATTATCAGGTGTGAGTTACAGTATCATTGTGAAAGTCCTTTCATAAATCTTCAATGTTCTTTTCCCAGCAGTAGTGAGTGAGCCAGTCATCAGAGACCTTGTCATAGGTTTAGACTAGAAAAAGCAGAGGAGAGAGAGAGGGAGGAGGAGGACAAGGTTATGAGAGGGAGAGCAGGGAGAGAAGGAGGCAGGGAAAGAAGGAGGAGAAGGTAGAAGGATTAAGCTGTGAGAGTGAGGAGAGGAGTACGTTTTGAGTATGAGAGAGGAGGGTGGGAGAGAGAGAGAGAGAGAGAGAGAGAGAGAGGAGAGGAGAGGAGAGGAGAGGAGAGAAGGAGTGAGTTATGAGAGTGAAAGACGAAGGAGGCAGGGAGAGAAGAAGGAGGGGAGAGAAGGAGGAGAAGGTAGAAGGCGTGAGAGTGAGGAGAGAAATCGTAAGTTATGAGAATGAGGGTAGAGGGAGGAAGAGAGAGGGGGAGAAGAGGGGAGAGATGAAGGGATGGAGACATGGAGGGGCCTCTTTAACTGTTGTAAAAACAAACATGTCTCTCATTCTTCTTTAACTGTTATGAAAACAAACACGTCTCTCATTCTCCTCTGTGAGCAGCTGGATAGGTCCGCAGTGTCTCCATGGCGACGGGAGGGCTGTCCTGAGACTGAACCCCATGCTCAGTCAGAACCTTCCTGAACTCACCCCCTCCTGTCTCCCCCTCCCTGAACCTCCCACCTTGCTAACCCTCCCCCTTCTGCCTCTCCCCTTCATTTAGAATGGATAATTGATGTTAATGAATATGAAGAATAAAACAAAATAATAAATCAATAAAAAATGCTAAATATGATAACAGTGAATAAATAAGAACTAACGAAATAAACGTTAAAGTAAGCGTACTTTCGAAGGTGCCATCAGGGCGGTAGACGGCAGCATGGCGAGGCAGCCCCCATGGGTCATCATCGGCGTGAGGCGAGGGGGCGTGATCACGCTGGGACTTCCTGCGCAGGCAGTGCTGTACCAAACTGTATTCTGGGTAAAGTAGTTCAAGCAGCTCGTCAACGCTGGAGACCGAATCCAAACTTCTCTGCCTCTCGCCAATCACAGGAGCCTGGGGAGAAACACTGACTAATCAGAGCCATGCTCTGTGACTCTGACAGAAGCGAGGAAGTTGTGTGGTGATGGCGAAGCATGTCTGTGTGTGTGAATTGTGCATGTACACACGTACACATGCTGACACATGAATACTTGCGTACACAAACACACACACAGACACACACACATGCACATGCACACACGCCTGACTGGTACACCTGACTAGTACTGTGCACCTGACCAGTACACTTGACTGGTACACCTGACTGGTACACCTGACTGGTACACCTGACTGGTACACTTGACTGGTACACCTGACTGGTACACCTGACTAGTACTGTGCGCCTGACCAGTACACTTGAATGGTACACCTGACTGGTACACCTGACTAGTACTGTGCACCTGACCAGTACACTTGACTGGTACACCTGACTGGTACACCTGACTGGTACACCTGACTGGTACATCTGACTGGTACTGTACACTTAATTTGGTACACCTGACTGGTACACCTGACTGGTACTGTACACCTGACTGGTACACCTGACTTGTACACCTGACTAGTACAACTGGCTGGTAATTCTTGCTGCAGGGAAATGTTAGGAACCTCTGAATGAACTGTACACTGTCATCAACAACAGATCAAATTCTCTTTATTCACCCCAGCCAAGTTTCACTCTGAATACCCACCCTCCTACTCTCTCCTTTACTTTCTCTGCCTTTCTCTCCCTCTCTCTCTCCCGTTCTCTCTCTCTCTTTCCAATCGTCTATCTCCCTGTCTCTTTCTCTCTCTGCCCCCCCCCCTTCTCTCCTGTCCTTCCCCTTTCTTTCACAGGAGATAAGATGGGAGACACAATAGTGGCAGTGTATCTGAGACATCCAGCTTCCTGCCTGAAGGTCACCTACATCGCAGCATTGGCCTCCAGTCTACTCAGGATATTGTGTCTTACATGGTGCTCAGAACTGTGCACTCCTGATCCTTGATCTTCTGTTGTACTTTCTTTAAGCATTATTTGTATGTTGCTTTGGAAGTAAATTAGTTTTATCAGCAAAATCTGGAGATGTCTGTGGAGGAAGACTGTGGAGTGATCTCAGACGTTCTAGAACCTTCTCTTGTTCATTATGAGGTCCCGGCCCTTATCACATGACATGAGGTCATCTGTCTTGCCCTGTGAGGTCATGGCCGTCCAATTGGTAAGCAGTGTGGCCCTTCCACATGATATCCCAGAATCCTCTGGGAGATGCAAAGCTGTGATCCTCTTCCTATGTCAACACCACATGTTATAGGCTGAAATATCAGCCTCACTGCTGCCTAGCCTAGTCTTATCTCCCTCCTCAGTCCCTCTATCCCCCCCCTCCCCTCTCTCTCTACATCTCTCTCCAAACTCTTGACAGTGAAACTTTAAAGACAAACAGTTGGGATTGACTTCATTCATTCAAAGTCTGGCAACACACCAGTGTTCCACACACACACAAGCACACCACACCCTAGCCTTAGCAGTGACCACAGGAAAAAGACATTCCCCTTCTTAGTGAAACACACACATACTCACGCCCCATGTCACCACAAAAGCACAAACACACACTGTCTCACAGCCTTGTGTCACAAAAGTCCAGTTATGGTTGTGTAAAACAATGTCTCTCCCTCTCTCTCCCTTCCTCTCACACACGGACAGACTGTGGTGGAGCGTTTGGCTACAGATCCAGATGTTGCAGGGAGATCCCAAGAGATGCTGCTCTCTTTGTGGATTAGAGTGTCTGCTAAACAAATACATAGTTTTGGAACAGGCAGTGTCTCAATCTCGTCTCCACAGTGAAGGAGAGGCCCGGTGAGGCCAGAGAAAGGCTGGTTAACATCCACACTACACGTTCATACACGTCCTGTCTGTCTGCCTGATCCTCGACACCCCCAGTCACGAGGAACTCACCCTGCCTCCAAACACGACTCCAAGCAACTCGCTAATCTAATTTGATCTGTGCTAGTCTTAGTATTACATACGTTTTTAACATCAACTCTACAACATCAACTAGTCAATGCTATTGTTATTGAGTCAACAGCAACAACGGGAAGTCTGTAGCAAGAAGTGAACAGCAGGAAATTAGGGTTCTGGCAGGAAGTGTGTAGCAGGAAGTGATTGTGTGTGTGAACTCACCTCAGTGAAGACGTCCTTGGTGTAGTAGTCCTCCTGGTAGGATTCATATCCCTCCACCTGCCTTACCACACCCAGCACACACACCACCACTAGAGTCCACATGGTGATGGAGGAGGAGGACGTAGAGGAGGTGGGGGAGGAGGAAGAGGGGGAGAGGGGAAGGAGGGGGGGGGGAGATAGAGGTGGAGGAGGGAGCGGAGGAGGGGGGAGTGGGACAAGAAGAAGTTGAAGGAGGAGGGGGAGAAGGGGTGAGACGAGGAGGAGTGGGAAGGGGAAGGAGGAAGACAAGGGAGGGGCGATGAAGGATCAGTGCGAGACCCCCCGTTGACCTCTCGTCATCGCTAACCAGGAACTGACTGTCGGCGTGGAGACTGTCGGCGTGGAGAAAAGGAGCCCATGAGAGAGACCTCCAAACACACAGTTACCATGGTTATCCAGGAGAGAAAGAATCTCTATCTCTCTCTTTCTCTCTCTCTCTCTTTCTCTCTCTCTTTCTCTCTCTCTTTCTCCTCACGCAGAATCTGACATCATCGTTCTATTCGTATCCAACGGTAACAGCAGGACGCTGGAGTTGTCGCGTTGTTGTTACTGTCTTGTTGACTTGCTGTGTCTGAAAGGCGGTGCTGTTGTTGTGTCGTTGTGTCTCAGAAGTGTTGTCTAGTTGTCTTAATGTTCGAGGCGTTGCTGTCTTGTTTCGTCTCAGAAAAGTTGTTTAGTTGTCTTGGCTTTTTCTTGTTGTCTTGTTGTGTCTGTGGCAGGATCTTCCTGGCTGTCCCAGACGGGATTGAGAGAACAGGAGCTGAAACACTCTAACCGACACGGAAGAAGGGGGGGAGGGAATACAGAGAGATTAAGAGAGGGAAAGAGAGAGATGAAACAAGTGAATGAGAGAGAGAGAGAGAGAGAGAGCAGTGTTGTATCACGAGCAGTAGAGGAGGAGGTGTGCACGATGTCCTGCTCTCTTCCTCCCGCTCTCTCTCTCTCTCTCTCTCTCTCTCTCTCTCTCTCTCTCTCTCTCTCTCTCTCTCTCTCTCTCTCTCACTCCCTCTTGCTAAGCCTTTTGTGTTTCTGGGAGGAGCAGCTGCTGCCTTTTAGAGCTGTGTGTGTGTATGTGTGTGTGTGTGTGTGAAGTTATAGGTGTATAAGTGCCGATTGAGTGCATGTTCGCCACACACAGTCAAATTCTCTCTATCCCTCTATCCCTGTCCCCCTCTCTCTCTATCTCTGTTCTAGTGTGGGAGGGTGTTCTGTTCTGCTCGAGCTCCACTCCTCAGCTTTCAGCCCATAACCTTGTGTCTGTGTGTGTGTGTGTGTGTGTGTGTGTGTGTGTGTCTAGTGTTTCCTTCCCGAGTGTGCGTGTCCTGGTGTCATGGTGATGTATGGAGGTGATCCATCATGCTCCGCAGCCTGTCTCTCTCACTTCACTAACAGCTCCTCTCACACACACACACACACACACACACAGAGACATTCACACACGTTTGTCCACCGGCTGCCCACAGACACTAGAGGGCGCTCTACGGGTGTTGAAAAGTAAGGAAGTGTTATTTTAGGTGGGGGTGGGGGGGTTGATCAATATTTCCCTGCCTCAGTTTGTGTTTCATCATGAGACCGCATTGTTGAGCTGAGAGGTGTTGATGTAATGAGTAGGGGGTAGGGGGGGGCACATATCTCAGATATCTGGCTGTGAGAGTGTGTGTGTGTGTGTGCGTGTGCGTGTGTATGCATGCATGTGTGTGAATCTGATTTGATTGGACTACGTGCTGAAGCTTGCTGAAACCCAGAGATGCACTCTGTGATCCTTGAAAAGAGGGAGGGCAGGTGTGTAGGGCAAAGGAAAAAACTGAACGGAAGGAAGTAGGGAAAAATTATGTAGGAGGGAATTACGACTGGACAGGTATGAAGGGAGGAGGGAGGGAGGGAGGGAGGGAGGGAGGGAGGGAGGGGAGAGAGAGAGAGAGAGAGAGAGAGAGAGAGAGAGAGAGAGAGAGAGAGAGAGAGAGAGAGAGAGGGAGGGAGGGAGGGAGGGAGGGAGGGAGGGAGGGAGGGCGGGCGGGAGGGCGGGCGGGAGCGAGAAGACAAGGGGAAGGAGGGAAGACATCCTGACAATTTGCCAGGATGTGGATTTACTGACAGGAGTTGGAAAGGAATGCTCCTGTCAGTACATCCACATCCTTCATCTCTTCCTCTTCTTCTATTTCTCCCTCTACTTCTTCTCTTTACCCTGTTTCTCTCTCTCTGTCCTTGTCTTTCTCTCTCTCTCTCTGTCTCTTTCCCTCTTTCTTTCTCCCTCTCTCTTTCTCCACCCCTTCTCTCTCTCCCTCTCTTTCTCTCCAGCCTGGGGGTTTGCAGAAGAACCCACATTCCTCTGGGTTCAGGAGAAGATCACTTCAACACCACGCCACACACCGGGAAGCGAAGGTGATTCACACAACATTTCCAAATGACAACCATGAGCCATACATCCCCACAAACTCACTTAATGGTTTGTGTGTGTGTGTGTGTGTGTGGGGGGGGGGGGGGGCGGGTTGGGATGTGGCTCAGTGGTTGTGCAATTAACTGCAGATCAAGAGGTTTGCAGGTTCAAATCCCCCCTATACATCACAAAAGAGCAAGCCTGTGTTAGCTCTAGCCAGCTGCCTGAAACACAAAAAGAGCGGGAGAGAGGGAGTGAGAGGCCAGGGCTAGCAGGGGTAAAACAGGTCAATGTGTGCTCAGTGATGTAGTGTGTCTGGTATCTGTATGTCCCAGGATGTTTATACGTTTATAAGGAGAGAAATGTAAGTCTGAGAGGGTTCTGGAGATGAGCCCAGTTCGTTAGACTGGATGTCGTCTGCTGTCCCCTACAGGCCACAACACGCAAGTGCAGCTTCCTTCTCCATGCAGTTCGACCAGTGGCCTTCAACCCTGGTCCTCAGAACCCACTGTCCGGTATGTTCTATTTGTTTCCCTGTTCCAACACACCTCAAATGAATGGTTGTTAGTAGGCTTCTGCAGAGCTTCTTAACAACCCATTAATTTGAATCTACCAACATTGTGTGTTGGTATGTGTGTTACCTACTATGCAGTGTTGTCAAAAATAATCTTACCAAAAGTCACTATTGGCTTTCTGAAAAGTTGGTAAAACTCACTAGATTGCTAGTTATGTAAAATTCAAAACAAATTGGGCCCTTTATCCACACCTAGCTCACCTCCGAGTGGGGGGGGTACAACTTTCTATGACTACACAGAAGTACAATTACAGATATGTTTACTGCTGCTCAACAACCAAAACTGATATTGCTAAAGTAGCACTAGTCACTAGTCACTAGTGGGATTTTGGAGAGGGGGTGGGGGGTGGGAGGGTGGGGGGGTGGGGGTGGAGTGACTGAACATCTGCTCCAGCTTACAAAACACTTCCTGAACAGAAAGGAGAAGAACGACACTGATTTACGCAATAGGAATCTTTGCTTTCAAGACACAGTATTTCTGGAAGTTCCGATTCCTGATGTTCAAACTGAGAACTTGCTTGGTGGAGCTCATAAAGATGCTGACCCGGCAGTGGGGATTTAGACTTGGACATGTTTTCATCACACCGGTATAAGTCTCCCTCATTCTCTCCCTCAGTCTCACCCCCCTCCTCCCCGGCAAGAAGTCAGTGGATGTCGATGTTTGTAAAGACAGTTTATTTCAGAAACACATCATGGAGACATTAGCACCCTTAACCTTCCTGCTTGCATACACTGTAAAGTAAAAACATTGATAATTTAAAACATTTTTTATTTAACCTTCTTTTTACCAGATTAAGATCCATTGAGAACATTCTGGGAATTAGTCTATGCCAGTGGTGGAGCACTTAACTTCAGGTCAAGAATCCCCCCATACATCGATTTGGATAAAAGCATCTCACTGTTTACCTCAGTAGTACAGCATTGACTGAAGATGAGGTTCAAAACCACTCTGTACGTGGTTTTGCATAAAAGGCCAGGTAAGAGACAACACTCCTAACTGAGAACATTCTCCTTATGAATTCTGCCCGGTAACACATGGCTGATACTATCACATTAGCATTTAAGACATATCTCAAAGGTTAGAAAACAACAAAGCTACGATTATTTCCTTGTAAAACAGAAAACAAAACTCACATTAGTACCTGTCTGTTAACATTGTTGCCTAGTTTAGTACCTGCAATGTTAACTCATACAGCTCAGCTTTGATGATAATGATTAATGCTACAGTTTGATCAGTTTTAATCCAACCCTAACCCCAACCACTTACCCTAACCATAGACCCAATCCTAACACTGACCCTGACCCCCATGACCCCAAGCTGCCAGCAGTGTTCAATTGACCTCCCGACCTCTGACCTCAGCAAATGTGGTAGTTGTTGCCCTTCATCAGAGGCTCCTCCTCTTCCTCCTGGTTCACGGTGGGACCCCCACAGTCTTCCTCACAGCTCTTAATGACCTGCTCCTCCATCTTCCCCTCCTCCATTCCTTCCCCCTCCTCTCCATCCTCCTCCTTCTCCTCCGCTCCTCTCCACTGGGCTGGTCTGCCAGCCTGTATGTTCCTGTAGGCCTGTTGAGAAGACACCGACATTAGACCAGACAGCTGGAGACAGTTTTGGCCATCCAACCCAGTACCCAGCACTCACTTCACCAGGCTAGCTTCACCCAGGACCCCATGCTAGCTACACGTAGCACCCCAGGCTAGCTCCACCCAGCCCCCCAGGCTAGCTCCACCTAGCACCCCAGGCTAACTCCACCCAACATCCCAGGTTATCTCCACCCAGCCCCCCAGGCTAGCTCCACCCATTCCTTCAGGTTAGCTCCCAGGCTAGCTCCAACCCAGGGTTGTCCCCAGCTTCAGCTGACAGCAGTAGACCTTAACCCTGACCTGCTGAGTGTGTTCTGGCAGCAGGTTCTGGATGAGCTCTGCGATGGTTCTGAAGGTGGGCCGATCCGTGGGCTCCAGCCTCCAGCACTGCGTCATGATTCTGAACCTGGGAAACACAGAGGAGGTTGCTGGTTTGAATACCAGAGGGGAAAACCAGTTCTGGTTGTGCATGAGCTGCTGTGTGAGTTGTTATTGAGAATCAGATGCAGGAATGAGTATGTCTCTGTTGTACTGGACTAGCCTGGTCAAGGCTGGACAACTACACTAGATTAAACTGCACTGAGCTATCTATATTAGACTGTACAACACTATACTAAGCTGGACTAGACCGCAGTGACCTACATGTTGTACTGGACTAGACCATGCTAAACTTGACTAGACTGTAGTGGAACTTCTATGTTAAACTGGGCGGGGATGGACTAGACCAATGGTTCTCAACTGGTTTAACCTCAGGACCCACTTTTGTCCTTGGTCATCAAGTCACAATAGAGGGGGTGGGGGAGGGGGGGTGCAGGTATAACTCTAGACGGCTTTCAAAATAAAAGTCCACCATTGGAAGTTCGGTAACTTAAAAAAATATTTGACGGAGCCAAAGCACGGACCCACTCCACACCGATTGCGAGCTTGTGTGGAAACACCAGTTGAGAAACACTGGACTAGACTAGGCTGAATTAGACCAGACTGCAGTTAACCGTCTGTTCGACTGGATTGGACTGGACTGAACTAGACTGGCCTCTCATCCTGCAGTGATACGTGTGTGTCTCTGTGTGAGGGTTAGACTGCAGTGACTCACATCTCTGGAGAGGAGAAGTCGGGGCGGGACATATGGCGGCCATCTTTGATCATCTTGTAGAAGCGAGAGTCCACCACCACGTTGGGGTACGGGCTCATACCTGGACAACAAAGAAACAAAGAAACACTCGTCAACAAACAAACATACCAACACGTATCAACACATGAACACTCATCAACATATAAACACCTGTTGACAAACAAACACCCGTCAACAAACAAACACTTGTCCACAAACACCAGTCAATTCACAAACAAACAACAGTCAGTGAACAAATAAAGTGATCAAATGGAATACACTATTGAATTAAAGTGAAGAGTAGAGAGTTTTACCCAGAGAGAAGATCTCCCAGAGCAGGATCCCATAGGACCAGACGTCACTCTGGACCGTGTACACACAGTCAAAGATGCTCTCTGGGGCCATCCACTTCACTGGCAGACGAGCCTGCGCTCACATGCACACACACACACATGCATACACACACACACACAAACATACACACACAAGCATACACACACAACAAATGCACACGCACGTGCATGCACACATACACACACCCACATCACACACAACACATGCACACACACACCCATCAAACACAAACATGCACACACCCATACACACAATGCACACGCACGCACACACACCGAAGGCACATCATTGCAATTCAGTAAAGGGTTTGACTTTAGGAGGTGGTACGCTATCTGTACGCTGGCCGTTCTTAGGTCTTCTGTCAGACTGAACTCACGTTTCCTTTGACCACGTAGTTGGCGTCATTCATGACGTCCCTGGCCAGGCCGAAGTCACAGATCTTGGCCACGTGACGATGCGTCAGCAGGACATTCCTGGCAGCTACGTCTCTGTGGATACACTGATACACACACGCTGGGCTGAGACGTGTATGTGTGCGTGCGTGTGTGTGTGTTGGGGGGGGATGTGTCTGGTGTGTGTGTGTGCATTGCGTAGGAGTGTGTGTGCATCTGTGTGGCGTGTGTATGTGTGCGTATTTGTAAATGCAAAGTTACGTTTCTGGAAGCAAGGAAGTCCATCCCCTCTGCAACCTGATAGGAGAACAGGATGAGGTCATCCATCTCCAGAGTCCAGTCTGGTTGCTCATCCTCACACTGGGGCTCTGCAGGGAGAGGGGGGGAGGGACCGAGGGGAGCGGGGAAGGTTGGAGGGGGGAGATAGGAAGAAAAAAAGTACAGAAAGACTGAGAAAAAAGACAGGTGGTTTCTATCTTCCCCACCCCTGTTGCTGGTTTGTGATTAGATGCCAAGTCTCGTCTGCAATTATATGTGGCAGTCTCATCTGTAATTGGATGTGGCAGTCTCGTCAGTGATTGGATGTGGCAGTCTCGTCAGTGATTGGATGTGGCAGTCTCGTCAGTGATTGGATGTGGCAGTCTCGTCAGTGATTGGACGTGGCAGTCTCATCTGTAATTGGATGTGGCAGTCTCGTCATTGATTGGATGTGGCAGTCTTGTCTGTAATTTGATGTGGCAGTCTCGTCAGTGATTGGATGTGGCAGTCTCGTCTCTAATTGAAAGTGGCAATCTTGTCATTGATTGGATGCATGCTGTATATTGTGGATGGGACCAGTACAGAAAATTTGACTTCAGATCAAGAGGGTGCAGGTTCAAGTTCTCCTCTCTACATCACTTTGGATAGAAGCATCTGCTAAATGAACACCTCACAAAATCATTATGAAGCAGTAAAGGGATTACCTAGGGGGCTTCTGATTGGCTGCATGTCCAGGTAGTGGTCTGAGTCTGACGAGGAAATCCCACTGTCACTATGGAAAACACAGACACAAACACACAAACACATTACTGACAGGCTGGGGGGAACACACACACACACACACACTCATTACTGACAGGCTGGGGGGAACACACACACACACACTCATTACTGACAGGCTGGGGGGAACACACACACACACACAAACACATTACTGACAGGCTGGGGGGAACACACACACACACACACACTCATTACTGACCAGGCTGGGTGAAAACACGCACACACACAGTCTCAGATCAGCTTCCCCGTTCTCAGATCCTGCTACAGGGAACAATAACCTTTCTTCACGCTGTGGCGTGAAGGAAGTATGTGCATGCACAGTAAGTGCGTGTGCACATACTGTAACCACTGCTTCATGTTAACTGATGCAGGAACTGAAGACGACTAACTCACTGAAGTGTGTGGAACTCCTCCCCACGCCAGCCTGGTTCTCCCTCCAGCTCCCTGACCTTCTAACCCAGCGACCTCTGACCTCTGACCCTAAACTGGCCTGTTGCGTTGGTGCAGAGCGACCTCTCACCTTCTGATGCGAGCAGTGGAGATGGATGTGTTCTTGTACAGGCTCTTGTCTTCCGGAGCCTCCGGACAACTCAAATTGCCTTCCAGGAAGTCCTGGGCCCTCCCTCGCAGGAAGTTCAGCAGGTCGCCATGGCTACAGTACTCTGTGATCATCAGCATGGGACCTGGAGTCCACAGTGGAGTAGAGTTGTAGTCCAAACTTAACATCAAAACAAACTTGTTGTTGTACTCTACATCAGTGGAGTACAGTGGATTATACACAGCTTGTACAGAATATAGAGACTTATTACATGGACAAACCTCATACACACTTCTTACCAACCCATACCATAAAATACATGCTGTTGTACATTGTACAAGTACATTACTACACAGCGTTGTCAAGTCACTATGCCGCAGACAACTGACGTTCATTAAATTCATCATGACCACAGAACTCTGTGATTGTCAGCATGGGACCTGTAGTCCACAGTGCAGTACAGCTGAAATCCAAACTTCACATAAATACAATTTCGTTCAGTTCATCAAATCCACAGGCTCAGACCAGGTGTCCTGAGCCAGACTCACCTCCCTGGGTACAGGCCCCCAGCAGGTTCACAATGTTGTCATGGATACCCAGGTGACTGAGAATCTTCAGCTCTGACATCAGTGCCTCTCTCTCCTCCGAGTGGGCGCTTGCTGTTTGTGAGGGGGAGGGGTATGCAGAGGACGACGGCACTTCTGTTATGACATCACCTTAACACACTTCAGTTTTGGGTCATTTTGGGGTTAGGGATTAGGGCAAGGTTGTGGTTAGCCTGGTGTTGAGGGTAACAGTTTGGGTTTAGGTGGGGTTGAAGTTGAGGTTACTTACGTTTGAGCATCTTGACAGCCACTCTGGTGACATTGTCATGGCTACCCAGGCCGTAGGCGGTGGCCTCCACGACCTTGCCAAATGCACCAGCACCCAACACCGGACCTAGTGGGGACGGGGGGGGGGGACGGGGGGGACGGGGGTAAACACAGGTAAACATCAAACCTTCGGCAGCTGGGAGTGCTCTGTTTATTTCAATGTTTCACAAGAGACACTGATCTGCTCTTTCAGATTGGCCCTGCTTCATCACAACACAAAACACAGAATGCAGACAGACATACACAGGCCGTTTCAATTAAAGTATGTTACAGTCAATACTCCAACCCATGGTTACTGACATATATGTTAACCTGTGGTCAAACATGTTAAACCATTAACCAATGATCATACGTGTATTCCTGTGGTCATACAAATCTTAACCTGTGATCATGTTCATACATGTTAACCTGTGATCTTGACCTGTGATGTTATGTATGTTCTGTTAGTATACATGTTGTGCCATACATGTTAGTATACATGTCATGTATGTTATGTTAGCAAACATGTCATGCCGTACATGTTGATATATGTGATGTATTTTATTAAACATGTTATGTATGATATGTTAGTTAACATGTTATGTCATGTATGTTAGTATACATGTTATGCGTGGTACCCAATCTGAGCCGGCTCCGGGGGAACTCCCACTGCTGGTTGTAGGGCAGCTGGCTAGGATCTATGAAGGTGTACTGGTTCCCATCGCTGCTCTCTACTATCTTCCAGCGGATCTCATACTTGGGCTTCTGGAAGACACATACAGTACATACAAGTGTATTAGTGTACCTGTGTATCCTGGAGAATGTTTACCTTTGTACTTGTATCTAAGTTTTCATGTGTGTATGCACCTGTGTATCCAGGTTTGTGTGTACCTGTGTATTCAAGTGTATTCATGTGTGTGTGTACCTGTGTATCCAGTTGTATCGAGGTGTGTGTGTACCTGTGTAACCAGGGGGGTATTCCAGAAAGCAGGTTATGTGACATACCCAGGTAAGTTAACTCCCCAGCTGACACCCAGCGTTGTAGCAACATTGCCAGTAGGTTGCTGCAACATTGTGAATCAGCTGGTGGGTTAACTTACCCGGTTATGTTGCATAACCTGCTATCTGGAATACCCCCCAGGTGTATCCAGGCGTATGTACCTGTTTGTACTTGTACAGCAGGATGACCAGCAGAAGAAGGAGGACACCAGCCCCACAGCTCGCTCCTATCACTATGGGTGTACCCAGCCGGGACAACACTCCAGTGGACAGCCATGTCTGAGCAACAACAACGACATCAACAACAACGACATCAACAACAACAACAACAAGAAGGACACCAACAACAAAAACAACGACGACAACAAAAATGACGACGACAACGACCCAACACCGGCGACAACAACGATGACACCGACGACAACCACAACCCCCAGCGCTAGTATTGAGGGCCAGAGGTGCCTAACGTACATGACTAGTGAGAGCTGCAGCAGCTGGCTCAGTTCTGCTTTCTCCTGGACCTAAGAGGGTGTGTGAGGATGTGAGAAATGGCCCGTGGCTGTTCCATTCTTAACATGATCTGGGTTCTCAGATAACTACGCAAGGGGCAGTTTTTTTCTTTTAGCGTGAGTTTTGACAAATCAGTGAGGGACACTATTTACTGTTTTTTTCAATTGCTTACACGCATTGAAACGGAAGTCACATTTTCCAAACTCTTGACACAGTCTGCATTAGCGACATGCAGGTTGGCTAGACAGTAGTGATCTAACCACCAAAACACTTTATACATGTCTCAAAAGAAGCTTGTTTGACCATAACACTGGCAACAGTTCTCTCTCCAAAAGCATACATTGAAACAACACACTGAAATAAAAAACACTAACAACAGAGAGCATTACAAAATGTAGAACTTTTATCTTTGCAGTTTACAGCCGTAAATTATTTACACATTACACATTTATATGTATTTCATGATAGTAAAAAAAAATCTGTGAAGAGTTTTGAAAACGTGGCTTCAGTTTTGACCAATGTATCTATGCAGTCGAAAAAAACTATATTAGATTGAGTTAGCCCTGGCGCAGGATAAATGAAAGACACCTAAAGGATTGACAGTAAATGACAGCAGATTCTAACCTGGACTCTAACCCAGGTTTCTCCAGCAGCACTCACGTGTGACCAAGATGTCTCTGGCAGTTCCCTCACTGTTGGAAGCCACGCACTCCACTGTGACATCATCAGTAGTGGACGGCAAGGGCAGCTGGCTGTGGACCACCTCCCCATCATCTGAGAGAGTCATCTCAGGAGTGGGACGCACACGGAGGGTGTCATTGTCACCACACCTGGCAACACAGTGACAACAGGAGGGTTTTCATGACACACTTGGCAACCTATTAACAGGAAGAGGTTGTAAGGGATGAGAAGATTGGGGGGGAGGGAACGGGGGTTCAACCTACGAGTATTGGTTCCCCGGACACAGGTACCAGAGGATTGTGGGTAGTCTGTATCCAGTGGAGGAGCAGGTCAAAAAGGAGGAGTTCTGTTTCAAGATCACTGCACTGGGCTTATCTGAGGGATGGAGAGAAGAGGGGGATGCGAGGGGAGGGGAAGGAGGGGGAAAGGGAGAGACAGAGGGGATGGGGGTTCGGAGAGGGATAGAAGGGGAGGGGGCGGGATCAGAGAGAGAGACAGAAAGAGAGGGTGAGATGGGGAAGGGGGGGGGGGTTGGGAAGAGGTCGAGGGGGAGGGAAGAGAGATCGCGGACGAGGGATTAATAAGGCAAGAAGGGATCAGATAACCGAGTTAGTGGTCATGCTGGGCTTGGCAGGGAAGCTCCAGAGCGCGGTGTCGTGTCGGCGGTGTCTCGTACAGGCGACGCGCAGGAGGAAGTGCACCGAGCTGGAGCGGAGATGGCTGCTGCTGTGGAGGACATACGCTCCTCTGTCCTCTGGCCGTACTCTGATCACCCGCAGCCTGGCACGGTACCTACAGCAGGGGGAGAGAAGGGGGGAGGAAGAGGGGACGAGTGAGGAAAGTGGTTAGAGAGAAAGAACACACAGAGAGAGAGAAGGGGGGGGGGGAAGAGGAGTTGGATGAGAGAGAGAGAGTGAGGTGGTTTGGGAAAGAGAGACGGGGAGAGAGAGGGAGCAAGACAGGGTAAGTTGTCATCCAAATCGCCCCTTCACCCTGTGAAGTGTGTGTCTGGGCGGAGGGACCCGTTAGCACCTGTGGTTGTGGCTGGAGAAGGAGGGCTGCAGGCTGGAGGAGTTGAGGGGCCTGGGGGTCTCCCACCTCTGGGTCAGGAGTGGGGGGTAGGCCTCCAGCTCCACCTGGAGGTCCAAGTCCTTCCCTTCGCCCACCTCCACCTCTCCTCCAAACGTCCTCTTGTGTCCTGCGTCCTTGTGTCCTCCATCCTCATCTCCTGTGTCCTCACCTCGCGATACGTTCGTCTGAGTGGATGGAAGAAGAGGCCTGATGTAGGGCTCATCTGAGGAGGTGTGAGAGGAACACGTGAGGGAGTTTTTATATGTATGTATGCATGTATGCATGTGTGCGTGTATGTACGTATGAACCTATGTATGTATCTATCTGTCTGTCTGTCTGTCGAATCTATATAAACCAGTCATCCAGTCCTGAACCTGGTGCATACCTACGACGGTGAGGTGGGTGGAAGTGGTGCTGTTTCCGCCCTTGTTGGTGGCCACAGCAGGTGAAGGATCCCTGTGTCATTGTGGGTGACAGCAGGGACAGAGACGGTTCTGTGGAAAATCACCTTGCCTGAGCCCTTGGATGAATTCACCGACCTGGACGAGCTCACCAGAACCTGGGAGACACAGCCAACAGGTCAATACAGCTGGGCTAAAGGCCCCAGACCCCACCCCACACACACACACACACATACTACTGTACCCAGGACTACCACTGCTAACACCATCAATGGGTTCAACACCCTAGATAATAATCATTTAATGGACTCATTTAGCAGGCGCTTTTATTCAAAGCGACTTACAGTAAAGGGAGAATCTGAACCTGCAACCTCTTGATCTGTAGTCAAGTGCTCTAACCACTAAGCCATGCCATCCCCAGGTGACCCCTGGCCTCTGACCTTGAGGGAGGAGTGCTTCCAGGTCAGGGTGTAGAAGTGGGAGGAGTCGCTGGCCACGCAGGTGATGTTGAGGGGCTCTCCCACGATGCGTACGTACTCCTCCTGCGTCTCCAAGGAAGGCGGAGGCGGAGGCGGATAATGCCCTGAAACACAGTCACATGGTTCGGAGAGGAGGCCGGCACAAGAGGTGTACAGGTGTCACCGCGGGGGTTCAGGTGAGGGAGTCCAGAACAGCCGCAGTTCCCGCACTCTAATAAAGTCCTATCCATCTATTCTAAACTCAGACTAGACTGCGTTCGCGTCTCACTTGGAACGACCTGGACCAGGAAGTTGGACGACCGCTGTTCCACTCCACCGATCCTCGCGCTGCAGAAGTACTGGCCGCCATGATTGGCCTGGACGTCGTGTATCACCACACCCTTCCGGGGGTCGGCTGTGTAGTTGATGCCGGCGGGTAGGGCCCCGCCACCGAGCGACCTCAGCCTGAGGTCGGTGGCGCTGGGGTCCCTGAGTAGGCAGCCAAGGGAGAGGTCTGCCCCCTCTTTCACTGGCTTCAGCTTCCGAGGCACAACGAAGATAGTAGTGGGGTCTGTAGAGAAACAACGCACTTACATAAATACGCCATGTATGTAGACACTCTGCATGTTAGTGAACACGCTTCACATGTGAACAAGCCAGAGGACGTTTTGTGGATGTACTGCATCCAAGAGTAAGAGTTTTTGTTGTTGTTGTGTTGTGTCAAAAGCCAGCTTTTTAATTGCAGTAACATCATATAACAGCAATGTCATATTACAGCAACAGGACGTTACAATATCACCACATTACTGCAACATCACATTACAATACCATTCACCTCACATCCCATCACAATATTGGATTTTTTGACAATGACGTTATTTGAAATGAACTGAAATTGCCTAATCAACTGAACTGCTTAGCTACAACTTAACTGAACTACAGCTTTAGCAACATTTATATGTTGTATTTTCTGACAAAGTTAACTGACTGCAAACGTTGGTGAAGTATGGAATAGTTGCTCTCCATACTTTTGCATCAAGCAATACAAAACAATAACATTATAAATATCCTATACTGTGAATGTATGAAGACCACAGTTCTTTGGAGTCTCTGAACGGTGTACCTGGTACCACAAAAAAAGCATTAATCACTTGTTTTATGTACTCTTCAAACTGTGTACGCCTACTAAATTATTTGTACATTATTACAGAAATATGATATTTTATATTATGGTATATTATTATGTCATTTTTAAAAATTGGTCTGTCTGAGTAAAGAGATTCACAATGTGTGTGTGTTTGACATATTTCTGTAGTTTGCCGGAAGAAAGGAGAAACGAGAATAATGCAGGGGTCTTCATTGTGTGTGTGTGCATACATGCTTTGTGGTGAGTGTGTGTGGTTGTGTGTGCCTGCTTTGTGGTGTGCGTGTGTGTGTGGGTGGGTGTGGGTGTGTGGTTATGGTTCAAACGGAACTTTGTCCAGTGCTGGCTCCAGGAAACACATTGCGCTGGTGATACAAAGCGTCTCCAGATTCCATTCCCACTTTCACTTCTCCTTCCTCTGCTGTGTGTGTGTGTGTGTGTATTTGGGTGTGTGCAGGGGTCGTGGTTGCGGTGGTTGTGGCGTGTCAGACATATACGCACACACACGCAACCCTAACACATACAAACACAGACACACACACACACACACAGACACACCCATAACACACACAACCACCACCTTTACACACACCCCACTCACACACAACCACATCCCTCACATACACACACACCCACACACACGTATGCATCTCTCCCAGGTTAAAACCCACAAAGATTCACACCTGTTCCCACGGTAACGGTCTGTTCAAATCACAAGCGCCCTCAGGAGACTAACAGGAAACCTAATTTTATCAATTTAGTTGACGCTTTAATCCAAAGTGAGATACAAAAATAGTGCATTCAGAGGAGAAATTCAAGGATCAGAAGTGCACGTTCTAACACCATTTTGAAAGTCAGCGTCAAAGAATGCTCCGTATTTTTCAGACACAGTCAAAATCCCTGTTTCAGATAACAAGCACAGTGCAGTAGGCTAATAATAACATCTTAACTACAGTGCAACAATTACAACCACTTCAGGTTTACCACATAGAAAGACGAATAAACGTTTTAAGTACCAAACACATAAGGCGTGTGTGTGTGTCTGTGTGTACAGCAGTGGGCTCCATCTCTCAATGCAGGCAAAGCCTTTGAACTGTAACTCAGCAGGAAAACAATGTGTGTGTTAGCATTGCCCACCTGATACGTCTGACTGGATGAAGGGTCTGTGAACAGTCAGTTCAGTGTGTTTTCAGGATACTTGTGATGCTGTGTGTGCTGGGTGTGTGTGAGACGGATCAGGTGGGTAATGCTAACACACACACACGCGCACACACACACACACACAGCATCACAAGTGTCACTGAGTATCCTGATGTATGGAAAACACGCTGAACCAACTGTTCACAGAGCTTTCATCCTGTCAGACACACCAGTCGGCCCCCGCACCTGTGGCCTGGCTTGAGCTGACCAGGGACGAGCAGAGGGGGTGCAGACAGCCACACACCAGCCCCAGCCTGGGGCCAGGGCCTGGGCAGGGAGAAGGATGGGGGGGCTTACCTGGGGCTGAGCAGGGTAGTACCCCCAGGAGTAGAGCCAGCAAGGTCAGCATCTCTCCTTCGGTCTCCACCTCTCTGGGTCGTCTCTCTGGGTCGTCTCTGTGGGTCGTCTCTGTGGGTCTGTCTCAGACGGCCTGCGTCTGGGTGTCTCGGCTGGCTGTCTGTCTGCGCTCCTCCTCTCTGTTCTTCAGGAACTGCTCAATCAGCACTTCTCCTCCGTTCCCTTGTACGAGGCTGTCAGAACTTCCTCCGGTACCCCAGCCCCCTTCGTGGTTAGAGAGGACCCCTTTCATTCAAGCTACCGTCTTACAATGGAACATACTAGAATGGAATAGAGTGTAATAGAACAGAATACTGCAGAATGAAAAATCCAGAATAAAATACAATATAATTTCACATTCTAGAAAGAAATTTAAAAGAGTGGAATATAACAAGATTGAATGCAATGTAATGGAACAGAATGTCGTAAAATAGAATGTTGTATAATAATGAGTAAAACATCTTACGTTTCCTGTAAAGTGTTCCTTTAATGTTGTTAAAAATGGACACATATGCAAGCAAAGCATCATAGCATAGAACCCCATCTGAAATACTCAGACACTAAAATACACTTCTAATCATTTCACCTTTCTAATCTATTCAGCTGGTCCTGCCATTGTCTTTGGTTAAAGTATTTTAGAAAAAGTATTAGCTTTGGTACCTTTACAAAATATAAACACACGCTTGTCATCAGGTAGCATGATATTAACTTTGGTATGCTGGACTGTTACTGCTGTAATAATGTTAGAGCTGTACACTTCTGATCCTTGATGTTCTGCTGTACCTTCCATTAAAGAATTTAGCGTCTGCTAAATTCATACAACGTTGTAAATATAACGTTTGCAGGACAAAGAGGTACTCAGGGATCTGGCTGGTCACAGGTTGTGCCTAGGCTGTGTACCATAACACACATAACAGACCAAGTCAACATGTTCATGCTGCTCAGAGGGTGACACTGACTGAAACTCCTAACCAGGAAACTCCCCCCTGACCCAGAAAAGAAGTCTACCATCTCCTCCAGACTCTTGCGGAGTCTTCAGAAGTACATTGATCTACCTTCTCCTCTATAGGAGTCTTCAGGAGTACAGAAGTCTACCTTCTCCTCAGTGCTTTTGCAGGTGTGGTGATACTGTGTGTAGTTATGGTGTTCTCAAACCTTGTACACCCTAACATCTGCAGTGTAACACAGATTATAGAAAAATAATACAGCGATTGATAAATTCTTATCCACTTTGCAGCATTCCTTAGACATACATATAATACCAATATACAAAGCCAAGACAAAATATTCTTCTAAAACGCTTCCTGTGGTGGTCACATGATTCTCAGACAGAGGTTGTCACGGAGATCTTTAATCAGGTGACCTTAGTTAGGTGACCATAGTCATGTGACATTCATCAGGTGACCTCAGAGGAAGCTCTCTTCCTCCTCAGGAGTGCAGGGAGACTGGCTTGGCTCCTCCTCTTCCTCTGGGTGGGTTTGCATCACTGGTGTTGAGGGCTCGGATGTGGTGGGGTCTCCATCGCCATGGAGACCAGACTCCTGTGGGCTGGATGATTTGGTAATTGATCAAGTAATTTATTGAATGGTTGATTGAATCAGAACAGCAGGTTTGACAGATAAAGATCATTCCAAATATGATTCAAAACATTTGTTTTCATGTTTGACCGCAGATGAAAGGGTCGCAAGTTTGAGATTGCCCCTGTGCGTTTGCCGTACGTGCTGTTGCTGTTATCCAAAACATCTGCTAAACGATTGCATTATTCCATTATCATTATGAAATAATAACATAAAAACACACATAAAGAATAAGACAAAGTGTGTGGTATTCTACAGTCAAAAAATAGTTATATATGATAACGACAACATTACACAGATTTCAGTGCTCTAGGGGGGCCATGGTTGCGGTGAGTATTTCACCATCTAAATGCAGGCAGAATTGGGAAATATCGTTGCGTAGCTGACTGCTGCTTGTGAGTCACACGACTTCCCTGAGCACACGACAATGTTTATCTCCTCTAGGTCAGATGACAGGAAATAGTGGCTTGGGAATAGGAGCAAGGAGTTAGGATAGGGGGTGGAGGAATAGGGAATTAGGTTAGGGGCTTGGAGCAAGGAGTTAGGATAGGGGCTAGGAGCAAGGAGTTAGGATAGGGGCTAGGACGAGTAAAGAGTTAGGGCTAGGATTAAGGAGTTAGGATAGGGGCTTGGAGGAGCAAGGAGTTAGGTTGGGAACTAAAAGGAGTAAGAAGTTAAGATAGGGGCTAGGGACACAAGGCGTTAGGATGGGGACTAGGAGTAAGGATTTAGGATAGGGGCTTAGGAACTAGGGGATCTAAGGGGCTAGAGGCTAGGGTTAGGGCTGAGTTTAGGACTAGGATGTATAGATGCAGTCACAGTACATAGGTTGATGTTGTACCTGTCTGAATCCTCCTTGGGAGTGTCCAGCACGTCCACTATGGTTTCGATGGTGACGTCAGGTATAGGTATGATGTAGGCAACGTGGGAGGGGCCAGCCTCCTTTAGTTCCACCCCCTCTGAGGGGTCTGCAGCCTGTGTGTCTGACGCCCGGGGTCTGGTCCTCGCCACCGCAGGATGGTCGCTGCGCAGGAAGTTGTCACTGACCTGGATGTAGCGCTGACAGGAAGTAGAACCAAAAGAAGGAGATGGTAAACGTTCGACTCTGCGGGTGTCCGAGAGAAGCGGTCGCAAACACCGCTTCCCTGCAGTTCAGCAGAAAGCAACAAGCAAAACACACTAACTACCAACTTACACACGCACACAAACACCAAATACACCCACACACATGCACTAACTTCATACGCCTACACACATGCTACAACACACACATACACACACACACCCTAACAATGCACACACACACCTTACCTCCCTGTAGGAGTCCGACAGTAGGTCAGCAGTGGTCTGGACCAGGGAGGAGAACCCAGGCCTCGACTCGGATTTCTCCTCCCAGCACCTGCACATCACCTCATACCTGCAGGGTTACAGTTAGGGTTAGACTGGGGGAGGGGGGAGGGGACACAGCAGCTGCCCATTACCCCGTACCCGGGGGGGAAAGCGGGGGAAAGCGGGGGAAGGGGGTTGTGTTGTGACTGTAAATTGATGTAACCGTAAAGCGTGATGAATCCTAGTTTCATGTTTGAGTGACACGGTGACTGTTACGTTCATGTGCTGATATTGTACTGTCATGCTACTGTGACGTGATGTTACTGTACTGTCATGTCCCTGTAACGTGATGTTACTGTACTGTCATGTTACTGTGACGTGCTGTTACTGTGACGTAATGTTACTGTGACATAATGTTACTGTGACGTGATGATACTGTACTGTCATGTTACTGTGACGTGCTGTTACTGTGACGTAATGTTACTGTGATGTGATGTTACTGTACTGTCATGTTACTGTGACGTGATGTTACTGTGACGTAATGTTACTGTGATGTGATGTTACTGTACTGTCATGTTACTGTGACGTGATGTTACTGTGACGTAATGTTACTGTGACGTGATGTGACGTAATGTTACTGTGACGTGATGTTACTGTACTGTCATGCTACTGTGACGTGATGTTACTGTGACGTAATGTTACTGTGACGTGATGATACTGTACTGTCATGTTACTGTGATGTGATGTTACTGTGACGTAATGTTACTGTGACGTGATGATACTGTGACGTGATGATACCGTGACGGACTCACATGGGCTGGGGGGCGTGGGCGGGCTTGGGCATACGGTAGCTGCTCTTCAGCGCAGTGTAGAACTGCTCGTTCATTGGGATGTCTGGGTAGGGAGGGCCTCCTGGAGGCACAGGGAGTCGGGATTCACTTTGATTCAATTATGATCAATTCAATTCAATCAGTGTGTGTATCAATTCAATCCGATTCAGTCCATTTCGGTTTGGTCCAGTTTCGTTCAATGTATGTATCAATTCAATTCAGTTAAATAAAAGGTGCTTCAGTTCAGTTTCGTTCAGTTCAGTTTGGTCCAGTTGAGTTCAGTGTGTGTATTAGTTCAGTGTGTGTATTAGTTCAGTGTGTGTATTAGTTCAGTGTGTGTATTAGTTCAGTGTGTGTGGAGTACCCAGAGAGAAGATCTCCCAGAGCAGGATGCCGTAGGACCAGACGTCACTCAGGCTGGAGTACAGGCTGTGGAAGATGCTCTCTGGAGCCATCCACTTCACTGGCAGGAATGTCTACACACACACACACACACGTGTACACACACATTCACAAGCATACACATCACACACACGCACACATGCATACACCACACATGCACACACACACATTCACACATCGTACATGAGTGCAAGCATGCACATTCAGACCCCACACACACACACAAGCACCAACATATTCACACACACAGACAAACAAGTGTTTTACATTGTGTACAATTCCAATGAAGAAGCCACCACCAACACACTCTATTGCCACAACGCCTCGGAATATCCACATAAACCCCCTCTCTCCTACAAAAAAAGGAAGCGATGACTATGGAACAGGAAGTGATGTACTTGAGTTGAGTTGACTTGTGTGTGTGGTCCTTCCTGATACGGTCCCCCCGACTGGCCACTACTGCCCTTCACTGGCCTGGCCACACACACCCACATGCACAACTACACACACACACTCACACACACAAACAGACATACATACGCGCTCACACAGAATACTGAATCTTTATGGTAAGCTAGGTAAACTACTTATAAACAAACGTACGTTGCCCTTAGCGACATAGTTGTTGTCGTTGGCGAGGTCCCTGGCCAGTCCGAAGTCACAGATCTTCACCAGCTTCCCCTCACACACCAGCACATTCCTGGCTGCCAGATCCCTGTGGACACACTGGAGAGCACACACACGCACATCAACACAAATGCACACAAACATGTACACACGCACACATATCAAAGATTGGTGCGCTACCCAAGAACAAACCCGATGCACCCATGGGCACATTAGATGTGTGATGTCAGGTTACACCTGAACTATACTAAAGCACCAGGGGCGTCGTTAGACCCTTTTTACTGGGGTACGTGCCCCAGTATAAATCTGCTGTGCCCCAGTCAAATCTAAAGTTTGAGTTTTAACAATTTACTTTATTAGTCAGTGCATTCATTTAGATTGATAATCCCGGAAAAAACGCAGTATCCCAATCAACGCTTGTAAAAGCTAGTAAAAGATGTACGCAGAACTCCATGTCAGCGCGCTCTTCTGAGCTTGCCCAAATAGCCACTGCAGCACACACAGAAGTCCAGGTGTCGGACTCGGCACACAAGTCAGAATTGAGGTAGGCTAAGAAAAACATTACAAAACTAAAGATAGTTTCTAAATGATGGGCCTACCGATCATGTTATTTTGACTAACACATCAAAACAATATTACATGAAGCTCAAAAAGCAGTATTTGCGCTCAAATGAATGCAGAAAAAAATGTGCGCGTTTGCATTTACTATTGATGTCCCTGCCAAAGTTGATATCAAACTTGCGTCCCGGAACTGTTGTATGGTGGGTTAAGCAAGGGGAGTTTCTATAGCCTAGTAGTGTATTGTGCGCAGCAAGCTTAGAAAAAAAAGGGATATGAATAGGGGCCTGTGCCCCAGTAGAGCTTTATGTCTAACAACGCCTCTGCTAAGAACAGAAATTCAGTGGGGGTGGGGGTGTTTTTGGGTGATTGGTTAAGGAAACGTGACAAACTGAATTGTGGAATTAAATCAACGCTTTCGGTGATTTGTGTCCTGGATTAATACTGCAAAAAGGTCACGAAGATCGAGTGAGAATGAGGAGGTACATTCTTAGAAGACAGGAAGTCCATGCCCTGGGCCACCTGGAAGGCGAACGCCACCAGGTCTGGGAGGCTGAGGCCCGTGGAGTCACTGAGAGACAGCACCGGCGCTGGGGGGAACAAAACAAGAGAACCTTTAGAACACTGGACAGTACAACCTTTAGAAGACTGGAGAACCTGTACTACACTGGAGAACCTTGAGAACACTGGACATTAGAACCTTTAGAACACCGGAGAACCGTTTAGAAAACTGGACATTAGAACCTTTAGAAAACAGCAGAACCTTTAGAACACTGGACAGTCCAACATTCAGAAAAAGGAGGAGCTTTAGAACCATAGACAGGAGGATCTTTAGACCACTGCAGACAAGAGAAGCTGGCTTCCAAGCTCAACATTGTCACATCTAGCTGACTGACATCCCTGCACTATAGGAAACCATCTGACGCTGTCATGGCAACGGCACCTTGTTCCTGGTAACCGTTGCTGTGCTGGCAGGGCGTCTCGTAGTCGCAGGGCTCGATGTCGGCGTACTTGATGGCATCACTCTGCTCCTTCATGGCCTCATACTCCAGACACTGCTCTATGGACATGTCCATGTAGCCTCCATCTGACCCACTGCAACACAGCGACACTGTGTGTGTGTTTGTGTGTGTGTGTGTGGTGTGTGTGTATGTGTGTGTGTGTAGTGAGGTTATGGGTGCAGGTGTGTATGTGTATATGTGTGTGTGTGTGTCCAGGGGTCCAGTCTTACCTGCGTCCCCCTCCAGGTGAGCTCTCCTCAGTGAGGATGACCCCCTGCTGGTCAGCCTGGCTCTGCAGGAACAACGCTCTGTTCCGATGCAGGAAGTCCACCAGGTCACCATGACGACAGTACTCCGTCACCAGGTAGATGGGACCTGAGGAGAAGAAAGAGAGAGAGATGTGATATACGTGTATATGTCATATACAGAGAGACGCAAAGAGAAAGAAAGAGAGATGAAGAGAGAGAGAGGTAGAGAGGGAGGTAGAGAGAGTTAGAGAGGGAGGTAGAGAGAGAGAGGGAGAGAGAGGGTTTATAGAGAAGGAGGTAGAGAGAAAGATGGTCAAAGAAAGGGGTGTAGGGTAGGCAGGTGACCTACTCATCTTGGTGCTTGTGGGCCCGATCTTGCACCCAGCGCAATTGACTTAGTCAACGACGCAAGTGTCATTCCTAGTTTGCACTCGACGCAAAGCCGACTTTTCCCTCCACAGACGCACGTCGAAATGACCTTGCGCTCCCGTGGGCGGTTCAGCAAAAAAGGAGGCGTGTTCCGGCGCAAACGTTCCCTGGTGCTATTTTGCAGTTTCCGAAAAACAATTCCGCCACTGACCAGGAAAAACGTGGTCTAAAGTCAATGGCGCATTATTCAGATGCTATTTTAAGGGCGCAAACTTGGTCCGTGCACACTGCTGGCGAGGCCAGGGTCTTCTTTCTGCGAAGCTACGTTACATTGTTTTGATTTATGTCGTGTTACATTTCTTCAATGATTATAAAAAGATTTTCATGAGAAATCTCTATGTATGTGAACATGATTTGTAACAAATGTGGCAATTTTCTCCCACGCCTGTTTAACCGAAGCTAATTTGGGTGGGTTTCTTCTCCCATCTCCATCAGAATCAGAATTCGGTTTATTCGCCATGTAGCCTATGTTACACAAACACGGAATTTACTGTGGCAGGAAGATGCAAACAATAAACATATACGGGTCTTAAATTAAGTAAAAAAGTACAATAGTTAAACTAATTCCAAGAACTAAACAATTTAAAAAATAAAATATAGGGTAGGCTATATAAAAATAAGAATAAGAATTTGAATGAGCAGCATGAGCGGGCAATTTAGTGCAATGAGAAAACTGCTCTGCCTTTCCCATACAATGTCACTTATCTATCTGTTACGGCCCTGACTAGAACGTCGGTCTCCTTGGCTGTGAACCGCTCCTGTCGTGCGCCTGGCAAATCCGCCGTTATAATAGCAATCCGCCATGGAACAAGCGCTGCTCTTAAAGGGAATGTGAGATGACGCTCTGATTGGTTTATTGCACGTTACGCCCAAACCACACCCATTAGTAATGTAGCTACTTCGGACCTACCCATTTTAGATTTGCGCCAGGCGCAAAGTCATTTATCCCGCCGGCAAAATAGCAACCGAGCCGGAGTCCCGCCCACAAAATTACTTGCGCTTTGCGTTTTGATACTTGCGTTTCAGATCGTCAAAATCGGGGTGTGTGTGTATGTGTGTGTGTGTGTGTGTGTGTGTGTGTGTGTGTGTGTGTGTGACTGCGAGTGTCTGTGTGTGTGCTCACCTGTCTTGGTGCAGGCCCCCAGCAGGTTAACAACGTTCAGGTGAGGGCCCAGGTGACTCATGATCTTCAGCTCTGAGACCAGAGCCTGGGTCTCACTCCTCTTGGCTGTAGCTGCATAGTGGACACATACGCACACACACACACACACACACACAGGCACACATACACACAGGCACATACACACGGATACACAACACGCACACACAAAACTTGCACGCACACACAGAAACAAACACACGTACATGAGGAAACACACACATTCACAGAAACAAACGCACATACACACACACACACACAAAAACGAAGACATTGCGTGACTGTGCCAGGGCAGTAGAAGAGAGGTCTGTGGCCACATGTCACTGGAACAAATGGGGCTCAGCTGTCGTTACAGCAACACACACACCCAACCACAACACACACACACAGACGACCACAGCACATGTCCTACCAGCAGGGAAGAGTGTAATACAGTTGAGACAGTCTAGAAGTGTAGAGTACAGTATAGTACAGTAGAGTAGAGTACAGTACAGTGGAGTACAGTATAGTACAGTAGAGTAGAGTACAGTAGAGTAGAGTAGAGTAGAGTAGAGTACAGTAAAGTACAGTACAGTGGAGTAGAGTAGAGTACAGTATAGTCAAGTAGAGAAGTGTATAGTGGAGTAGAGCAGAGTACAGTAGAGCAGAGCAGAGTAGAGCCCAGTAGAGTACAGTGGAGCAGACTAGAGTCGTACTCTTCAGCATCTTGACAGCCACCCTGGTGGAGGTGTGGTTGTGTCCCAGGTCATAAACCGTGGCCTCCACCACCCTGCCAAAAGCCCCCGAACCCAGAGTGTGACCTGGGGGGGAGGGAAGGGAAAGGGGGTGGGGGGGGACAGGGGGAGGGTTAAATGGTGGGGGAGGGGGAGGGGTGGCAAGGGGGAGACAAGGAGGGGGTGGTCAGCTTCACAGTCTTGGGGAGGGGGTTGTTATGACACTGTTGTAACACCGTTAATTACACATCAGATCTAGTTAGTTCAAGGATCATCTCCAGCATGAGGAGCACTTGATTCGGTGCCCCGATCAGCAGACCAGCACCAGAAGGACTGTGGTCACCAGGTTCAACAGTGAGATGGAGGTGTATTTGTTTTCTCACCCAGGATGAGGCTGTCTCGGGGTAGCTCCCAGGCGGGGTTGTAGGGGAGTTGCACAGGGTCAACGTAGGTGTACTCATGACCGTCCAAGCTCACAGATTCTATCACCTTCCAACGGGTCTCATAGCGAGGCTTCTGCTCACACACACACACACACACACACACACACACACACACACACACACACACACACACACACACACACACACACACACACAGGTAACATTTAGATAGAGTGCAACTGTGGAATATGAATTCAATTTGCTTGGTTCATCGGTTGATGAACAAGTGATTGATTGGTTACCTGATTCAGGGCTCTCAAGTTTGATAAACAGTTTAGCACGATATTACCACTTCAACGTTTGGTGTTCGCGAAGGGGGGGTGGGCGGGGGGAGGGAGGGATGGGTGGGTGCGAGGGGAGGGAGGGGGGGGGGGTTGATCATTAATCCATTCATTGTAATAGCGGGACAAGCTATTCCCTACTTCTCAATGTGAGAAATGCAAGGTGTTGAAGAAATGTTACAATTTGTGACAACTGAGAGTCCTGCTGATTGATTGACTGACCTTCCTCCACAGAGCAATGAGGATGATGAGGAAGATGATAGCGATGACCACGAGAGCCAGTACTGCAGCCAGTACTGCTACCTGGGAGAACAGAGCTGGGGAAGGAGAGGGGGAGAGGAGAGAGGGAGGAGAAGGGGGGATGGGAGAGGAGGGAGCAGGGGGGAGGGGTGATGGGAGAGGAGGGGGGAGAGTGGAAGGGTACTCTCATTTCGAATCAATATTGATCAAAGTCTGTTCTAAGCCTGTGTCTACCAGTAGACCAAAAAGACCAATGATATGCAACCCCCAACCACGCCCTCTACACTCACAGTTAGAGACCAGGCGTATGTCCCGGGCACGAATCCCTCCTTCGTTGTGAGCTTCACAGCGCAAGGCAGTGACGGCGGCCATGTTGTTCAGGGTGAGCCGGCTGGCCACCCGACTGAGCCCTCTCTCCTCCACGAAGGTCACGTTGTCCTCCACCACGACCTCCGGGCCAGTGGTCAGAGGTTGCCAGGGTGTGGACTGGTCACTGCACCTGGAGGGAGGGAAGGGGTTCACAAAACATCTTATTTACATATTGTTCATTTAGCGGATAGCTTTGTGTGCGTGTATTTCTGTGTGTGTGTATGTGTGTTTGAGCATGTGTGTAAGTGTGTGTTTGAGTGTGTAGGTGTGTGTCTGTGTGTGTGTGCATGTGTGTGTATGTTTTGTATGTATGTGTGTGTGTGTGTGTGTACAGGCTCCCAACCTGTTAGTGCTGGAGCAGCTGTACCAGTTGATAGTTGGCGTGGGAACGCCCTCGGTGACACACAGCATGTCCTGGCCCGCCCCCCTCTCGTCTGACAGGTGAAGAATTCTGGGAGGGACTGCACACAGGAAACGCATCATCACCCCTCTACACACAGAAAACACATTCATCGCAACACACAGGAAACGCATCATCACCCCGCAATACACAGGAAACACGCCATCACCCCACACACACAGGAAACGCATCATCACTGTGTGTGACTGGACGCTTTTCTTTGGTCCCTGGCGTCACCTCACCTGTCACCTGCAGGGTAAAGGTCACATTCCTGGCCTCCTCCTTATTGGCTACCACGATGGTGTAGAGCCCAGCCTGGCCGGCCTTCACCCTCACCAGGGTCAGAGTGCTGAGGAACCTGCAGAGGATGAACACACACAGGCTGGGGATAGCAGGCTCTGTGTGGGTACGTGTGTGGTTGTGAAGCAGGTTTCGTGTGAGTGTGTGTGTAACAGGCTTTGTGTTTGCGTGGGTGTAGAAGGCTCTCTGTGTGTGTGCACAGCAGACTCTGTGTGTATGTGTGTGTAGCTGCGCGTTTGTGTGCTTGGTGCTTGTGTGCTCTGTGTGCTTGTCACCTGGTGCGGCCGTTACCTGGTTTCATGCACCTTGTTGATTTTCGTAGAGACGTTGTCTCCGATCAGGGTGGAGTTGTGTCTCATCCAGGTGACGGAGGGTTCGGGGTAGGCCTCCACCTGTACTCTGATCTCCACGCTCTCATCCACCATCACTGATACCCTGGTGGGCTGCCTCGGCTCCAGCTCCACGTAGCCCCGCTCTGCAGAGCACCATGACAAATCAAACTCACCCTAACCCTTGTGGAGTGGACCGCTAGACCACGTGTTTGTGCATGTGTTTGTGTGTGTATGTATGTGTGTGTATGCCCGTGTGCGTGTTTTCATGTGTTTGTGTGTGTGTATGTGTGTGCATAGAAAGCAAAGAAAGGAGAGGGTTCCCGCCAAAAAGGCTCTCCCATATCTCACTACCAGCCCCTCACATCAGTGTGAAAACTGTAATAACTTTTGTGGTTCCAGAATTGGCCTCTTCAGTCATTTGAAGATCCACAAAAAGGACCCAGCAGGAGGACAATCATACTTGACTCGCCGATGATGC
Source organism: Thaleichthys pacificus (assembly GCA_023658055.1). Lineage (NCBI taxonomy): Eukaryota > Metazoa > Chordata > Actinopteri > Osmeriformes > Osmeridae > Thaleichthys > Thaleichthys pacificus. The sequence continues at coordinate 6,854,871 of CM042877.1, read as the reverse complement.
ATTTGTATGGAGTTAGATTCGTTTCATAATTCAAACAAACAAACGTAACACGATTCATAAATGTATTTCATGATTCACAAATAAATGTAACGCGATTCACAAATGTATTTCGTGATTCACAAATGTAACGCGATTCACAAATAAATGACCCCATTACATTTGTTTGCAACCTGACGAACACGAGTTACAAATCCCTGCATTTGTGTGTGTAGATTTTTGGAACTTTCCTGACGCGCTTAGATTCAC
>CM042877.1:6782125-6849625 GCA_023658055.1 Thaleichthys pacificus | reverse complement strand
TTACATACAAACCTCTCCATTCAACACTCTCAATATTTTTGTTCAAAGACATTCATGCCTTTTCAGTTTGAACATAATTTGTATTCTACTGTTTGTTCTGGTTATTGAACAGTCTCCCTACTGCTTGACAGTCTACAGTCTCTCTACAATATACAAGTGTAATGTTTATGTCTCGAGCAATAAAAACACTACTTTAAGTATTACGTATACAGAGTTGATGGTCTCTTCTCCGCTTGAACAAACAGAAACATGAAGGCTTCTTGTATGGTTTTCTTGGTTGCTCTCATCCTCTGGGAAGCAGCAGGGAGTTGAAAGATTCGTGCGAAACCCACTGTTAAGCACACCTCCTAAAGGCTTAAATGGGAGGATGCAGTGAGTACTTGATTTAGGGGAGTGTGACTGTGGATTTGAACGGCTAGCTGAACGTAACCACAATGAGAGAATGGAGAGGGGAGTATTTTAAGACGTTGTTTTCATTTGAGGGAAAATCTCTCTCTATGACTTTTCCCTGTGGTGGGGTTAGCAGCGTATCCTGTGATGGAAACTTCTGGAGCAATGGGGTTTTGGGCTGGAAAATACACGACTGCTCTCTGCTGACGAGGTTGGACGCCTGAAGAGTCATGTGATCCAGAAAGAGCAGGTCCTCAGTAGACCTGCAGAGAAGGACTCCTCTGACCTCATCCCAGCAAAGTGAAGATGAAGGTGAAGATGAAGGGGAAGGTGAAGTTAAAGATGAATATATAAAGGTGAAGATGAAGATGTAAAGGTGAAGATAAAAGTGAAGATGAAGATGTAAAGGTGAAGATGTAAAGGTGAAGATGTACATTTGAAGATGTAAAGGTGAAGATGTACATTTGAAGATGTAAAGGTGAAGATGTAAAGGTGAAGATAAAGTTGGAGATGAAGATCGAATGCAGATGAAGGGGGCAACCTCTGGTCTGTCTGTCTGTCTGTCTAGGAGGGTCATGTCTAGACAGGTCCTATATAATCCAGCACCATGACAACCTACTATACCACAGCATTATGTGTCAGTATATGCTCAAACAAATGGACAAATCTAGTGGCCCTCGGAGGTGCAAGTCGTGTCATCAGCTGACATCCCTCACTCAATCACTGCAGGTGTGCTAATCTAAGATCCAGGCTTTATCCTCCAGGGAAAACAAACACTGCATTCATTCCCAGACCTAAACACATGCTCAAACCTCATGCGTTCCGGCATATTGTGATATTGCTACCACCATCCTCAGTTCCACCACACTGTCTTCGGAATCGTTACTACGGGACGTTGTTGATACTCTCCGATGGAAACTCTGTGATTTCGCTGACTATTCATGTATGAAATGTATTTTACTGCACCTTCTGAGGGTCCTTCGACGATCTTTCTGAGTTTGGGGAGTTTTTCTGTGTCTTCTCTGAGGGTTTTAGGTTGGTTATCGATGCTGATCTGTGGCTCTGTGTGAAGCCGTTTGTTTTCGCTTGCTAAAAGGGCTAAACCCCAAGTTGATTTGATTTCCTGTCCACAGAAGAGTTACAGTAACCAATGCTCCCTGCCTTGTTGTTGTACGTACTTGTGCTATGCTAGCTGCTCCAAGGCATGGAGTTTTCACCTCTTATACAACCAGTCCTCTAAAGACAAACCTATTTCCATTGCAATAAATGGTTAAATCGGGGTATGAGTGTCTCGTCAGAAGTATTAATAAACATTCCTCTAAATGTCCGCTGGCCCCATCCTGAACCCTGACCAGACGCTCAGCATTAACAGACCTACTGTTTGTTGACAGTGTGTAGTTGTCATTAGTTTTTGACTGTGTGTAGTTATTGTTAGTTGTTGAGAACATCATGTAATGGTTGTTAGTTGTTGACAGTTTGTTGTTGTTGTTGTTGTTGTTGTTAGCTGTTAACAGTGTTTATTCGTTGTTGGATGATGGGAGTTTATAGTTGTTGCTAGGTGTTGACAGTGTGTAGTTGTTGTTTGTTGTTGACTTGTATTGTAATAGTTTGCGTGAGCCCCTAAAGATGAAGCTTGACCTGTGTCTGTCTGACAGAGATGTTGGTTTACAGTTAGAGAGGAATGTCCCTTTAGGAATCACCACGGCGATCTGACAGAGACCACCAAGACCCTGGCAGGAGTTATCTGTCTCTCTCTCTCTCACACACACACACACACACACATATATACACACTCAAAGATATGCGTACATAAACACTCACAGACACACACAGACAGACTCACACCAACACACTTACAAATATTCATAAACACACAGGCACACACACGTACATAAACACACACAAAGACGTTGTAATCCAACTGGAAGCACTTTTTCCTACTGTGGGTTAACAGTAAATGAGTGGACCCACAGACCTGTATATCCGATCTGCTCTCCTGGGCTGGAGACTCCCTCAGTCTTTAGGTCTGGAATAGACTCCCTCAGTCAGCAAGTATAGTATAGATTCTCTCAGTCTTTAGGTCTGGAATAGACTCCCTCAGTCAGCAAGTATAGTATAGATTCTCTCAGTCTTTAGGTCTGGATTAGACTCCCTCAGTCAGCAAGTATAGTATAGATTCTCTCAGTCTCCAGTTCTGGAATACACTACCTCAGTCAGCAGGTCTGGAATAGACTCCCTCAGTCAGCAGGTCTGGAATAGACTCTCTCAGTCTCTGAAGCTCCTAGAAGGAGAGATGTTCTGTGGTCGCACCTTCCCAGTGGATCTTCTACCTGTGGATCTTCCAGCCTGGATAACCCTAACCCTAACGTAATCCTAACCCAGACTTGGACAACAGGCTGTAATCCTCCAGGATCAGGGGGGTTCTGGTACTGTTGGTCCTGTTGACCATAATCCAAACACGAGAAGGTGATCAAAGATTGACCAGGGTTTCTGTGTCCTCCAGCTCCAATGCTTGAAATCTATTCGTTCCTAGAGATCGGTGAAACAGAAAGAGAGAAAGAGAGGGAGCATTCTACTTCTCTCTGGAAGTCTGAGCTGCTCTGGTAAAGAAGTCTCCTTTTAGCAGAAAGAGCCGGCGTCTGTTTTCAATCTTAGTCTCCCCCCCCTCCTTATTTTCCCTCTCTTATTCTCCCTCCGTGCACCCCCTCTCTGTTCCCTCTCCCCCTAAGCCCGCCAACACGCTCCTCCTCCTCTCCCCCTCTCCCCCTCTCCCTCCCCCTCCTCCCCCCTCCTCTTCCCCTTCCTTCTCCCCCTCCTCCTTCACTCTCCTCCTCCCTCTCCTCCTCCCCCTCCTCCTCCCCCTCCCCAGGCAGGAAGTGAGTGTGCGACTTTAGAGTGCAGGGCTGAGGCCAGGAGCTGAGCTCAGACTTTCTGCTCTGTCTTTATTGGTGGGGCAGGGGGGCGGCCTTCAACTAGAGTCTGTGAAAAGATAAAGTGTGTGTGTGTGTGCATCTGTGTGCATTCGTGTTGTGGGTGTGTGTGTGCATGCATGTGGATTTTTGGTGTACACACACAAGGTATCTATTACAAGGTATTGTGTGTGTCTGTGTGCATGTATGTGTGTCTGTGTATGTGTGTGTGTTTGTTTGTATGTGTGCGTGTGTGTCTGTGCGTGCGTTTATTTGTGTATGTGGATGTATGCGCGCCTGTGTGCATGCATTTGTGCTGGTGTATGGCTGCGCGAGTGTGTGGTGTGTGTGCGTGCGTGTGCAGCATGTCTGCTGTGCAGCCGACTGACCAGCTCCACACACTCAGCACTCCTGTCAACATGTGGCATATTTAAACACACATGGAGTATGCCGGAACCAGGACTAAACTGGGAGCACACAGACACAGGACTCATTCAGCTGCATGTGTGTGTTTGTACGTTCTCGTTCACATAGAAACCGTCAGTTCTGGAGCCCAGAATGTGACCCTTCTGAGAACAGCAGGAACAGATGAGAGAGTAGAGGAGAGGAGGGGAGGAGAAAGGAGAGTAGGGGAGGAGAAAGGAGGGGAGGGGAAAGGAGAGGAGGGGAGGAGGGGAGGAGAAAGGAGAGAAGGGGAGGGGAGGAGAAGGAGGGGAGGGGAAAGGAGAGGAGGGGAGTGGAGGGGAAAGGAAAGGAAAGGAAAGGAGAGGAGGGGAGGATAAAAGAGAGGAGGGGAGGAGAAAGGAGAGGAGGGGAGAGTGGTGGACAGAGGAGAGGAGAAGAGAGAATCCTTTCAGTGGAGGAGGGGAGGGGAGGGGAGGGGAGGGGAGGGGAGGGGAGGGGAGGGGAGGGGAGGGGAGGGGAGGGGAGGGGAGGGGAAAGGAAAGGAAAGGAGAGGAGGGGAGGGGAGGGAGGAGAAAGGAGGGGAGGGGAGGAGAAAGGACAAGAGGGGAGGAGAAAGGAGAGGAGGCGAGGAGAAAGGAGGGGAGAGGAAAGTAGTAGGAGGGAGGAGAAAGGAGAGGAGGGGAGGAGAAAGGGAGGGGAGGGGAGGGGGAGGAGAAAGGAGAGGAGGGGAGGAGAAAGGATAGGAGGGGAAAGGAGAGGAGGGGAGTGGAGGGGAGGGGAAAGGACGAGGAGGGGAGGGGAGGAGAAAGGTGAGGAGGGGAGGAGAAAGGAGAGAGGGGAGGAGAAAGGAGAAGAGGGGAGGAGAAAAGAGAGGAGGGGAGGAGAAAGGAGAGGAGGGGAGGGGAGAGTGGTGGACAGAGGAGAGGAGAAGAGAGAATCCTTTCAGTGCAAACAGGAACATTACCCATCGCAATTATCTTAACTAGCAGCAGGAGGCGCCAGAGGACCTCCCTGTCCAGATTTCAGGGAAAGAACAGCCTAAAATGATTAACTCCAACACCATTCCTACAGGGGGATAATACGTATTATATTTATATTCTTATCACATATCATATTTGAGGAAAGACCACCCTGGTAGTTTTATTCATAACGCCGGGATGTAAATATCATTTTATTTCTTCATGTAGCCAATGTTTTAATTTGTTTTGTTGTGTTTGCAGGTTAAGATGCTTTAAGAACTTGAACAAAATGTCCTTGTCTCATACCAATAAATAATTCAGAGATGATGTGTTGTGAAATTCCTGTTTAAGAACATATGGAATATTGTTGATATATTAGGACAAGACTAAGAGAGATGCTTTTTAGGCTTGTCCTGCACTGAACTCATGTAATAAATGCAGCAATAAACCCATCGAATAAATTGAATTCATCATCATTACGTCCACTTTTATAGGTTTATTATACTGTGAAATATGTCAATAATAACACGTTATAAAGCAGGAGAGTTCACGACAGAAACTGGACGATTACAAGCTGAATGAGGCTGACTGCTGAGAAATGCAGTTTGTTAATCCCCAAGGAAATTCAAGACTCTAATTCATCTGTAAAATTCTGTTTTGAGCTGACTGTAAGGTAATAACTTTTAATTACGCTTTATGAAGTTATTTTTATATTACTTTTTTTATTGTTGTTAAATTTGATCTAATTGTTTGATGTTGTATTTATGATATTACTTTCACTTTGCTGCACTGTACTCTAGAGTATTGTAGTCAAGATATTATTGTTGCACTTTAGTTTTTATTAGTAACGTTACGCTTTGCCTGGTAGCTAAGGTGTGGTTACTTTTCAGTGTGCCTGGTAAAAGCAGACTGTTCCTTGACTCTCACCAACAAAATATTGTTAGAACAATGTACTTCTAATCTTTGATCTTCTACTGTATTTTCTGTTTATATGAAGCTTTGGATAAAAGCCTCCGCTAAATGAACATAATTAAATTCAACTAATTTCGATAATTTTGTAGACAAATGTATTCTGAATGTATTCATTACAAATGTCAGTAATCGTATTTGTGAGTGTGTGACTAAGTGCGAGTGCGTGTCCCTGTGTATGTGAGTGTGTGTCTGCACGGCTGTATGTGTGCGTGTGTATGTATCTGTGTGTGTGTGCATGTGTATGGGGGTGACAACATATTAGAGGCCCATACGGGAAAGAGTCTTGCAGCTGGTCAGCACTTCTACTGTCTCCACTGTCTCCATGGCACCCCTTGTTGTCGAGGAAGTCACACCTGGTTGTGAAGTGTGACCTCACACCTTCCTGTCCCCCCCCCCCCTTCCCCCCTCCTCAGTCTGAACAGAGCTGGTCTTTAGCTCTCCTCCTGTCCATATCCACAAGTCCTGTTCACCCCCTGAACCTACGGAGAAAGGACACACACGTTCTCTTCTTCATGGAGACGTGTTGGAGGGAGAGGAAGGGAGAGGCAGGGAGAGTGAGGGAGAGGCAGGTAGAGGCAGGGGGATGAAGGGGGAGGAAGAGGGGTGAATAGGCGGGGCGAGTGAGGGAGAGACAGGTAGAGAGAAGAAGGGAGAGGCAGGGAAAGGAAGGGAGAGTTAGGTCCAATGGGGGGGGGGGTGGCAGTCTGGGTTAAAATGTGCGTGTGTGGGGGGGGGGGGGGGCAGAGACAGGGCTGGCAGCCTGAGGAGGTGCAGAGTGTGTGTGTGGGGTGGGGTGGAGGGGAGGGGCAGAGTGTGTGTGTGTGTGTGTGTGTGAGGGGGCAGAGTGTGTGTGTGCGTGTGTGTGTGTGTGTGTGTGTGGGGGGGGGGGTTGTGTCTCTATCCCTGTGACCTCTCCAGCGGTCCAGTGGACCTCTCCCTCCTCTCCTTTCCTCCTACTCCTCCTATCCCCTTTCTCGCCTCCTCCTCTCCTTCTTCCAGATTCTGAACCTATGAGTTTGACAACATGAGTATGGTGTTTGAGGTGAATATGACCATTTGAGGCTGTGACCCCTTCTATCATGAATACGAATCTATATATTAAAAAAATACAAATCATATTGTGTAACAATTATATTATTGTATTCATTATTATTATTATGCCAACACAATACAATTAAATAGTACAAATTATGATCAATAATCAATCAATAATGCTGCAATCGATGTTGTCGTGTTTAGGCTTTCTTCATTCAACTTTTATTAGGCTAATATGGTGCGAGACATTTTGCACACAGACAATAAATAAACATAAATAAATACATAGGCTGTCAAACTTTTCAAGTTGTGATCATTTACTCACACCTCAAAATAGTTTAGTTTAAATGTTTTCAATAATATGAAGGTCTATTGGACTACATAACAAATCTATTAAATAATTTTACATTAAAATGAAAACGAAATACTAAATACTAAAAACTAAAATTCGACTGAAATCTCAGGAAGCAAGCTTGAAACTGTAAAAAGAAAAAACTGTCATTAATGTAGGCTATCCTAAATAAACTTATAATCATTGATAAATTCCTGAAGTAGGTCTAATTGAGGAGTATTTTTTAAATTCAAAACGTTAAGTTGTCGGGCATATTTTTTTGCTAACGAATCTTCCGGGACATATTTTATATCTCTCAAGGACCCGGTTTTAACAGAGGCTAAATGTAACCTGTCTGTGACTTTACCCGCCGGTTAATTCAAGGTTTCTTCTATTCTATTGAATGAGTTGGGAGGAAGTGGAGTGACCGTGTGTAAAACCGGGGGCACGCGGAGGGCAGCGACTTGTATTTAAATTAGGCTTGGTTCCCAGAGACGCTCACCTCCGGGGCTCGCGCCGGGGTCCCCTCCCTGTCCAGACTGACCGTTTTCAGGGCGCAGTGCGAGGAGGTGCTTGGGCTCGAGACGAGACGGAGAGCGGCCTATCGCACCCCGTGATCTGTTTGAAGTTCAGCCCCAGAGAACAGGCGCGTGGAGCCTCTCTGTCTGTTAGGATCCTAAACTGAGCTCGTGCTGTCTTGTCAGAGCCAAGCAGAACAAGAGCAAATGTTTTATTTAGGTCTTAATTTATGTCTTTACGTTGTATGAGTGCAACAGATCCTTATATTTAGAGAAAGGCTAAAGTAAACGTGTCGTAGGCTATATTAATGTAACATATTTACTGACTATAACCAAGGGTAGGCCCGTGAAAACTAAAATATTGTATCACAAAATCATCACACAGACTTCATTTGGGAATAATAATACATATTATTTATTCCTATTTATTTACATATAGGCCAAAGCACAAATGTAGGCTGATCAAATAACGTTGCAATTCCGAGAAGCCTGGGAATGTTCCACATCACAAACAAATACAACAACTTAAAGAAAACCACTTGCTAGTTTGGTCTCTAAACAGGATGGGTTTGGAACAGGTCTCTGTGCCTATAGCCCGTGACCCCGGCGCCATTGTGGTCCGGCCCGTGCATATTTGCTAGGCCCCGCGCGGACAATACCGAGACAGGTTCTCCCGTTGAGAAACCCCGCGTGACGTGATGTTAGTTACTCCTGCGCGATTTGTAGCGTTCTTCTCAACGCCGCGGGGTCCTTTGATAAAGTTCCCCATGCGCCTTTGAAATGCAAGGCCCGTCTCCCATGCAAATGCTCCGCGGGATAAGGCGAGGCAAGGGAGGGAGGGAGGGATATGAGAGCAATAAAACCTGTACGTCAGCGTAACTCTCTCAGCTGGCAGCCAGTCTACCGGACAGCAGGTTGAGCAGCGCAGGTAGAGTCCCACAGGTAGCCGCCTAGTTAAGCAGAAACCCGGGTCAGGGTAGACAGCAGCGCCGATCTGGAGACGCATTATGCGCAGGAGGTTCCCTCTGGAAAGATGTACGTGGGTTATCTACTGGATAAGGACAGCAACATGTACCCTAACCCGGTGCGTCACACAGGGCTCAACCTCAACCACCAGAACTTCGTGTCAGCTCCGCAGCAGTACTCGGACTTCCCCGGATACCACGTTCCCGGGATTAACAATGACCCCCATCACGGGCAGACTGGGGCCTGGAATCCGGTTTACGCACCGCCGAGGGACGATTGGTCACACTACGGGGCAGCGACGGGGCCGTCCACGTCAAACCCCGGGCCCATTGGCTTCAGCCCGCCAGAGTTCTCCCCGGTCCAGCCGCCGGGTCTCCTCCCGTCCTCCATCAACACCGTGGGTCAACTGTCCCCCAACTCCCAGCGCCGGAATCCCTACGACTGGATGAGACGGAGCGCTCCGCCGACCACTACCGGTAAATTGACATAATTGACACCGATTATGACTGACGATGGCTAAATGTGCGCTCGGGTTGAACTGAATAGGATTATGTTATTTTCAATGTGTCCGAAAAGTTATATATCCAGATGCTTACTGACTTATAGATGTAGGCTACTATACATAAGTGTATAGGGTCGTTAAATACGTTTAACTTGAGTGGATGATGAATTATAACGACTTTATTCATTTTTAATGTTGTAGTCCATTTAATTGTTTGGACAAAAAAACATCCAAAACTAAGGATCAGTCACGGTCTGGGTTAGGCTACACTTCATTGAGTTTTTCAGACCACTCCAGGCAGTGACAGTTATGGTTGCGCTCGTGAATCTCACCTCATAAATGCATGTCTATCTCGTCGAGTTTATGGAGACAATATGGCCTGTTTAACACGCTTAAGATCACCTATATTATTACTCATAATTGCCGGCAATATTCTTTACCGTACATTGTCATTGTTATTTGGCGCATTAGGCTTATCTTAAACTTTATCTTAACACAGGTTTATGAACTAGGAAGAGCTCATCGATGCATTGATTTTATTGGTTTGGAGCAGAGATTGATTTCAAATAATACACACATATTCAAACGCGGCAGGCCTATTTAATCAACAAAAATGATTGAATTCTTCGATTATGATGTATTGTCATGTATTAAATCACAGATTAATAGGCTATACACCAATCAAACAATGAACCCATGACCAACTTTTTGTTTTATTATGTACCAAACACGTTTGGTACATAATAATGCTCTTCGCTCAAAAATAATTTTCAAAGTTAGTTCGAGACTGGAAAATGATTTTCATAGCGCGGAGATAGCGCGTGGAGCCTGTGAAGTGCGCCTGCAAGTTGGAGATGTTCTTGTCGCGAAGGATCAAATAGAGGGAGCGGTTTGAAGACGTTGTCATGTAAATGCGGGGTTTTGTCTCGTTGAATGTGACATAGGGCGCTAGGGCTGCTGGCCACGTTGTCATTCTTTGTTACATATCCTGAGGCGGGAATACCTGGGTGTCAATCTCTTTGATGTTGCCTGAGAAAGTTAGGGCCCGTGCGTCCTATGAATTGAACCGCCCACGACCCCTTCACGTGCTTTCAGGATTTTTGAGTGGGAGTTGGACTGGATGTGGAATGCAATGGTGGGATAGTCTGAGTAGAGTACTGGTATTGGAGCTCACACAAACAAACACACACATATATAGACACATACACAAACCCTTCCGCACATACACATAACAATCAGTAAGTCAGTCCATTTTATTGACAAAGCACATTACAAATACCAGTTGTTATCCACAGTGCTGTACAATAGCGAATAATTAAAACACACACAATATGACACAAAACACAATCACAGACAGTGCACAAATCTTTTACCACTGCACCTATCTATGGCCATATGCAACAATGAATACATTCGTTTTAAGAATAGATTTCAAACCATCATAACACACACATGCACACATAAGCATACACACATTAACACATAGACACACACTCACTCTCTCGCTCTCTCTCTCTCACACACACTCTAAAAGCTTTGGGTTAACTGACAGTTGGATTCAAACATATTATGATTGTTCATTATCTTATCTGTACAGGAGTTCAACTTTGACAAACATGCAAGTGAACTCTGTATTTGGAGCCCCGGGTTGGGTCCTGTCAGAAATCAGCCCCAGCTATCTGACAGTGACAGCTCAGATTAGCACGCCGGAGAAAGTAACCAATAGACATGCAGTCTGCCATAAAGTGGCTAATGAGGGGATGGTTAACCAACCTCTGGGGGTTAAAAAGACATTTTGTGACCTGAAGTAGGCCGATCCCCTGCTGCTGTCGAGCTGGCTCAGACAGAGAAGGGTTAGGGGAGTTGGGGGGGGTTGGGGTGGTGGTGTGTGCGTGTGTGTGTGTGTGTTACATATTAACCTCTGTGGAGAGTCTTGACTCTTAATCGTGTTGACCAGCCTGCTATTAGCCTCTCATTAGCCTCCATGGCTAACCCCGCTCTCCTCTCTCTCCCTCCCCCTGCCCTTCCTCCTTTCTTTTTCTCTGTCTCTCTTTCTTTCTCTTTCGATCTCTCTTGCCCCTCCCTCCCTCTCTTTCTCACTTGCTCTTTCTCTCTTTCTTTCAAACTCCATTACTTTCCCTCCCTCCCTGCCTCCCTCCGTCCCTCCCTCGCTCCCTCCCTCCTTCCATCTCTCTCTCTTTTCTCTCTCTCTCTCTCTCTCTCTCTCTCTCTCTTCTCTCTCTCTCTCTCTCTTTCTTTCTTTCTTTCTCTCTCTTTCAGTTTATTCTTCCCTCTTCATTCATAATTGACAGCAGTCCAATCAGTAGAGTATATTCATTAACAAGGCATGACTATCATGCAACACACACACACACACACACAGACGGCGTCTTTTAGGAGGGGTGTAATATCTATGTAAACGCTTGTCATTAGTGAAGAATGGTCATTAATGGTGTGTGTGTGTGTGTGTGTACTGTAGTGTGAGTGATGGGATAACAAGGGTTAGTCCCTGTAGGGAGTGGTACATGGAGAAGCCTAGCTGGCGTCTGTGTGTGCGTGTGTGTGGGTGAGTGTTTGTGCGTGTGTGTGTATACACTCATGCCATGACCATGGCCAGCAGTGAGGGAGCTGTGATTTACGGTGGTTCATTAGAGGCCTGCTGTGTGGTTTTCGTGAGAGGACAGGTGAGTCGCTGGAGCAGAAGACCCAAAGAGGCTCCAGATGTCCTCTCTCTCCGCCCACCTGTTTAATCATCCTCACACCGCTATCTGGCCGAGCGTTTATGGTGTTTAATTTCCTAATGAGAAACCTGGCTGTGCTGAGGTGCTTACGTGACGGCGAGAAGACCCTTCTTGAATGGTTCCAGAACTCTCCGTGTGGAACGTCCTCCAAAGATGTGCAACAGTTTGTTTAATGGATTGAATTCGAACTTCTTGAGGTGCTCCGTATTAGTTATCTGTTGAGTCACAGATGTTGTGAGACAGGCGTCAGCCAGCTGTAAAGCTAGGGTGTGTTTGTTAATGTGATGTAGGTCAGTCTGCAGATCAGTCTGTAGGTCCGTTTAGACAGTCTGTAGGTCAATTAGGTCAGGACAGTTTATCGGTCAGTTAGGACAGTGTGTAGGTCAGTTAGGCCAGTCCATAGAACAGTCTATAGGTAAATCTGAAGGTCAGTCAGTCAGGTCAGTCTGTAGGTCAGTTAGGACTGTTTGTAGGTCTGTCTGTAGGTCAGTCTGTAGGTCAGTTTGGAGCCAGGCCAGCCCAGGCCAGCCAAGTCTTTGGAACACAGATATCTGTGTTCTCTCGAACTCAGGGAACCCCATCTGTACTTTATGCAAATCTACTTCAAGTCAGTTGTGCGCTGCATTTGAATGTCAAACAGCACCACTCAGTCAGTCAGCAGAGTAGAGTTCAACTGCAGTGTTTTAGGATTGTCTCCTTCCTTAAGGCTCTTGTCAAGACCTGAGGTGCACTTGATTTAGCCTGCTAGCTACCTGTGAACCAGGAGAATTTTATTAGAATCTGCTAACCAAGCCCACCTGGTACGACAAGGAGATCACATCAACTGCTCCTCAGGAGTCAGAGAACATTTCAATCGGTAATTCATTTTACATGCCAACTTCAAACATATTTAGATATTTGACCCTACAAATGTGAACACTACCTTGTGACAAAGCCATGATCAGTGGTTTACCACGACTTGACCACAACTCAACCGTGCTGTGCCATTCTAGGACTAACTGTTTGAGCACTGGCTCGAGACATCATAACTTGACCTGCCTTGAGCATAAGTTACTGGCTGTCCATGACCTTATCCCGACCCTATTTTGAACGTACCTTGACCAAATTGTGATTGTGTTTGTGTTCCAGGCGGAAAGACGCGGACCAAGGACAAGTACCGTGTGGTGTACACAGACCACCAGAGGCTGGAGCTGGAGAAGGAGTTCCACTACAGCAGATACATCACCATCAGGAGGAAGGCTGAGCTGGCCACAGCTCTCAGCCTCTCGGAACGACAGGTACACGCACACACACCCAAACACACACACACACGTACGAATGCACACACACGCATACATTACATGCACGCACGCACAAAGGCATCTCTCTTTATGACACATACGCATACACACACGTAAATGTGCACACACACACATGTACACGCAAACACATATGTGCATCTCTTTCTCTCACTCTCTTGAGACACACACACGCACGCATACAAGCATGGCCACACATGCACACAGAAATACATCCATACAGACGTACACACGCAAATGCACAAACTCTCTCTCTCTCTGACACACACACAGTCTCTAACTGATCCTCTTTGTCTCCAGGTGAAGATCTGGTTCCAGAACAGACGGGCCAAGGAGCGCAAGGTAAACAAGAAGAAGATGCAACAACCCCAAGCCTCCTCCACCACCACCCCCACCCCGCCCGGCAATGGCCTCCCACCCAACGCTGCCATGGTGACCAGCAGCAGCAGCGGCCTGGTGTCTCCCTCAATCCCCATGACCATCAAGGAGGAGTATTGAGGACCCGGGCCTGGGACCTGGACCTGGACCTGGACCTAGACCTAGACATAGTCCTAGTCTGGACCTAGATCTATACCTGGACCTAGATCTATACCTGGACCTAGACCTAGACCTAGTCTGGACCTAGATCTATACCTGGACCTAGACCTAGACCTAGTCTGGACCGAGATCTATACCTGGATCTAGACCTAGGCCTCGGCCTGGGCCTGGACCTGGACCAAGAAATCCTTTCATTGACTCTGTGATCAGCATTTCTACTTACCTTCAATCCCCAAACCTGGGCCCAGTGAATGGTTCCGCTACCAGAATCAGAACCACAACAAAACCAATGGACACAGCGGTACACAATGAAACTCAACCCAGCTTCACCTCTGGAGGACAGAACACCAGAGAGGGAAGAGGACAGATTCCTGTACCTGTTTGGTAGAAAACAATGAAACCTTTTTTGGACAGAGAACACAGAGAGAGAAGGTATGTGGAGCTGGTTCTGGTGCCATCCATCCCGCCCAAGGCCCAACGCAGCACAGGATCTCAAAAGGACTGCTGTGAACCGGTGACTGTTGGACTGTGCTGGTTTGTTGTTTCTGCTGTGAGGTCACTTCCTGCTCTGCTCCCAACGTGAAGCCCCGCCCACAGGAAATACTTGTAAATGGTTCTGATTTTGCGCATGAATATGAATAATGTGTATATTTTCAAAGTAATTTGTATTAAAAGCTTTATTGTAAAGATGGATGTGCTTGTTCATTTTGGAGGGAGAGGCTTTATCTCATAACACAACATTAGCGCTAAGGAACTTCATATTATTTCATTGGTGAAATGAATGAGGGAAATGGACATAACATTACATTTTTCACAATACTTAGGAGGACATTTGGTCCCCACAAGGGTAGTTCAACAAGACCTCCATTCACACCATACCACACTACACCACACACACACACACACACACACACACACACACACACACACACACACACACACACACACACACACACACACACACACACACACACACACACACACACACACACACATCACACTTACATTTAGTCATTTAGCAGATGCTCTTATCCAGAGCGCCTTACAGTAAGTACAGGGACATTCTCCCCGAGGCAAGTAGGGTGAAGTGCCTTGCCCAAGGACACGTCATTAGGCACGGCCGGGAATCGCACCAACAACCTTCAGATTACTAGCCCGATTCCCTAACCACTCAGCCATCTGACTCCCTGCCATACATGCCATACATACTCACACAGTACATACTCACACACATACTATGCACACCATACACACACCATACACACACCATACACCCTCACAGACTGACAGACACTGGCAGCATAGAGACAGCAGTCACCCTCACACACACAAGGATGTTTGCACAGCTAAACCTAGTGGCTGGATAAGGAGCGATTAGCTACAATGAAACACTTGCTAAACAATATCCAGCTGCCTGTCCTCCTCCATCTCTTCCTCCTACTCCTTTCTCTCCACCTGTTCCTTCTCTCCCTCTCATCCTCCTTCTCCTCCTCCTTCTCCTCCTCCTTCATCTCTTCCTCCTCCTCTCTGTCCGGGTCTTATCAGCGACCAGCGTCAGTGAGACGCAGTCAGAGAAGCACAATCTGCTGTATGACACACACACACACATACACAGACACACATACACACAGACACACAGATGCAGACACGCACAGACACAGATATTTGCCAATGGAGCTAGCTGAGGCAGGGTGTGTCGTCCAAAGGTCAGGCTGGGCAAACACACCAGGACCCATCTGCCTGGTGGAGGGGTGGAGGAGGGGGTAGGGTGAAGCTAGGCTGGGGTGGGGGGGTGTGGGGGGGAAGTTCTTAGGCCGTTGCACCAGTGATGGAGGGGGAGGACAGCAGAGAGGAGTGGGCCCTTCCTGATTGGACCAGGGGGGACCGCTAAGAGGGTGACACCAGGAAGAGGAGCAAGGTAGTGGGAGTGCTTCTTCCACACACACAGTGTGTGTGTGGGGGGGGGGGGGGGGAGGGGGGGGGGGTTGTTGAGTTTCCTGGTCGACTTGCGTGGTCATCCAGTAAGTCATAAATGACGATGATTCTAACCTTTACCCTCTGAGCCTGTATCTTTTCCCCCCCAAACACCCCTGCTATCTGAAAGAGATAGAGTGAGAGATGAGGGATCGAGAGAGAGGGAGGGAGGGAGGGAGAGGCCTATCATTGCTTGAGTTTCAGTTCAAGAAAACAACACAACAACACCCCAGTGGGCATGGGTGTAGCTCATTTACAGCAGTGGCCTGTAGATCAAGATGTCACAGGTTCAAATCCCCCCAGCACATTGCTTTGGATGAATGAAAACACTATCTGTTTCACTAACACGAAATCCATGATAGTCCTGTACTGGGAACAACCTGATCCTTCCCACGCAGCCTGTCTCAAAAATCACCTATAATTTTATTTGTATTGCACTTTACATTACAGCAATCTCAAAGTGCTACAGAGCATTTACTAATGCAAATTAAAAAGAGGCATTTATATACATTGTCACTATTGTCAACTAATAGTTGACATAATAATAAATGTAGCAAATACTAGCTCTTTCTGGCTTCAGAAGAAAGAAAACAGGCCTCATATAGGCCAATAGTACAGTAATTGGATGGACAAGTGGAACCTGGAGGACCTGCCATGCCCGACAGGAAACAGGAAGTTACCTGCCGTCCTGGGGAGGGTAACGCTAGCTACCCCTACCTAGGCCTTCGACAGTAATGAGCTAAGCCTCATGTTTAGACAAACAGAAAGGAATCCGTCGACACGACAGCAGTTGTGTCCCGAGCTCTCTGTGGGTCGTAAACTTTATTGGGGGCGGGGGGGGGGGGTGGGGGGGTGATGTTGTAAAACCAACTCACCACAGAAACACAGATATGCCGGGCAAGGGCAGGATGACGCTCTGATAGCGTGTGTGTATGTGTGTGTGTGTGTGTGTGGGGGGGGGGGTGTTTGTGTGTGTACGTGTGGGTGGGTGGTGTGCATGTGTGCGTGGGCCGGTGGTGCGTGTATCCGTGAGTGCAGGGATGGTAGATACTCTGTTTGTGTTTGTGTGTTTGTGTGCGTGTTGCCCATGTGTATGTATATATGTATGTGTTTATATGTGTGTGTGTGTCTAACACACAACTCTTTAATGATTCTTACAGTCCCGTACTGTCGATGAGGCCCTTAGTAGAAAGGACAGCCAGCAGGGTCGGACCTGGCCGTCGGGAGAGTCAGGAGATTTCCCGAACGGCCAGTCAAACGGCCGCGGCATAATGCAAAAATATATATAGATAATAATAATACACGGCCGTGGGCCGGTCTGCGTTTCAAGGTCCTGGGCCGTTTTTCAGTCCCATGTCCAGACCTGACAGTCAGTGATGGCGCAGTTCTGAAAGTATGTCTGGTGATGTTTGATAAAACAAACGCACCTAAACAGGCATCTTGCAGATGTGGCGTCAGGTGATCTCCTGAGCACCTCTCCTGCAGGAAACACCTAAACTCTCCATCACAGAATCCCACCACAGCCAATCAAAATGCCTTCATCATCAGAGTCAACAGTCAATTAATTAAAGTAAATAAAAGCAGAAAGCGACCAGGGTAAATATCTCCACCTCATAAAAACCTATTACTGCACTCTCTCTCTCCGACTTATACAACCACACGTTTATGGGCCAGTTTTACCATAAACTTTCATTTACAATAGTCTAACTGCCCCCTAATACCCCCACTACGGGCGGATTGATTCTGAATAAACATGCGGCTGTAAAGTGATCCTGATGTTGAACCATGTCAAACCAGTAGCTCATCTATAAAGAGCTGATAGCCTGAAGGGCCCTTGTCTGCTAATGAAACTACTGGTGTTCCACTCTGCACATCCCACATACTCATGCACTGGCATGTAGTGGTGTATTACTGGTATATAATGGTATACGATGGTGTAAACAATGACATACTGGTACATACTGATGCATATTGGTACTTAATGGTACATGCTGTTGTACACTGGTATATACTGATATAAACAGTATAATGTGTTCTGCTATATGGTATATACAGGTACGTACTGGTACATACTGAGGTATACTGGTGTATATTGGTATATTCTGGAATACACAGAGACATTCTGGTACATACTGATATATTGAATACAGGTGTGTGCTGGTACATACTGGTACTGTATACGTTAGCTCATGTTGGCACATGTTGGTACATACTGGTGTATGTACACTGGTATACAGGTACATGCTGATGCATGCAGGTACACACTGGTATATACTGATGTGTATGGGTACATACTGGTCTTTAATGCTGTACACTGGGATATACTGGTATACTGCATACACTTTACAAAACAACATTGTTCCATATCAACTGTAATTTTGTGAAGACATTTGAGTGTAGATCAGTTAGATGACATTGTATGATATAACAGGTTGTTTATTAAAGCAGTCCTATCAGTCTGCACTGATTGCCATGTGTCTGGCTGCCCTGTCATTATTGCTAGCTATATATAACTAGTCCATTAGCCTATATCTTACAAGTCTGACTATGTGTGAGTATGTGTAGAGGGTATGTGGTGTGTGTGTGTGTGTGTGAGTGTCTAGGTGATGGCATGATGGCTCTGCTATCTGACCCATAGACCCAATCTCTATATTTCAAGTTTACAATGAGTTTGAATCCAAATTGATGAGGAATGCATAACCTAGCAAAATGCTAGTAGTAAAAGTGGAATTGTGTTCATGTTTTTCTTATTTAGTGTGTGTGCACACATGTCTGTATGTGTGTGTCTGTGTGTGTGTGCATTTGTATGTGCGTGTGTATATATGTGTGTAGGTGCATGTGCGTATGTGTGTAACCTGGCATGCTGAGGTGAGAGGAGCCGTCGGGGCGGAGAGCCTTCACCCTTGTGACAGACCTCACCTTTCCTCCAGGTAATTAACCTTTGTCTTGTTGATAATGATCCTCCAGATTTCCTCATGACATTGCAGCACCCTGGCCCTCAGCAAGTTCATGTTTGGTGGATGATAGAGACGCCCTCCTGCCCTTGCTGGACCCTGCCTGTAAAGGTGAATGGTTAACCAATGAGGAAACAACAGGAAGTCCACAGACTGGAGTTTCCTGCTGGACTTGTGACTAGTACTGGGACTGGGACAAGGACTCAAGCAAGACTGGAACAGGGACTAGAATAGCACCAGGATTACTGGAATAGGACTGAGACTGCACTAGATTAAGACTGGGTCTACACTCGACTAGGAAAAGGACAAATCTAGACTAAGACTGAGACTAAACTAGACCAGGACTGAAACTACACTAGACTAAGGCCGAATCCCAATACTCTGTCTTACCCCTACTCCTTACCCCTACCCTTAGCAGCAAATTTAAAAATTTAAAATAATTTTGTTTGATATCAGTGCATAACACTACTTGCTTTGGAGACATCGATATACGTAACCGTAACCAAGTGGTGTCTCATTTCATAGGGCTATGTAGCCCTTACCCCTCAGTTTCGAGACACAAGGGGTAGGGGTAAACTAAGGGCTAGGGGTAAGGGGTAGGGGTAAGACAGAGTATTGGGATTCGGCCTAAGACTGAAACTACATTACACTAAGACTGAAACTAGATTATGACTAAGACTACACTAGACTAGGACTGGCACTAGAATGAGTAAGGGTAAGTGTGAAGTGTGAGAGCGACAGAGACTGTGTGTGATTGATTGTGTGTGTGTGTGTGCGTGTGTGTAGTGGGGGTTTTTCTGCCACCCCCCGCCCCCTACCCAGGGTGTCAGAGTTCACACCTCGCCACAGCAAGGCTCACCCTCCTCGGTCTCTGGCACAGGTGCACTATGGGTAAACACTGGTGGGAACAGGAGAGACACTGGACATTTGCATGGTCACCATAGTTACTAGCATGATGACCATGGTTACTAGTGTGGCTGGACTAGACGAGGATGAAAGAGAGAGAAAGAAAGAGAGAGGGAGAGAGGGAGGGAGGGAGGGAGAAAACGAGAGATAGAGAAATAATAAGAGAGAAAAAGAGAAAATGAGAGAGAAAGACTGAGAGAGTGAGTGGGCAAGATAGACAGAGATTAAAAAAAAGGGGGAGAGATTGAAAGAGAGAGGGAAAAATAGAATGTGTGAGAGACGGAGAGAAAGAGAGAGAGGTATAGAGAGAAAGAGAGAGAGAGAGTTGCAGCCTGCAGTCCAACCTGACCAGAGGGAGCAGGTACTGTGTGTGTTGTCATATATAACGTGGTGCTGACAGGCGATGTCCCAACTTCCTGTGGCCTGGCCTTTGAAGCGCAGGCGGGAGGGGCACAGGACGTGAGATCAGTCTCTTTGAGGTCGTACCGTTTTATGAGCCATTGTTAATCAGGCTGAAGAGACAGCAGGCAACAATGGCCTACACACACACACACACACACACACATTCCCCTTCTCCCTCTTTCTCTCTCTCTTTCTCTCTCTGTTTCTGTGTGTGTGTGTGTGTTGTGTCTCTGTAAATGTGTGTGTCCATGTGTGTGTGCATGTATGTGTGTATGTGTGAGAAAGCAAAGGAGAGCAGATGTGAAGCCAGGGTGGGCATCATGGCTGACTGAGGTTTATGACCCCTCTGTTCTCTAATGTAGCTGACACACACACACATACACTCTCTCTCTCTCTCTCTCTCTCTCTCTCTCTCTCTCTCTCTCTCTCTCTCTCTCTCTCTCTCTCTCACACACACACACACACACACACACACTCACACTCACACACAAACACACACACACAGGTAGAGCTGGAGATTGCTATGGTGACTGTAGACTGATGTCACTGTGAACAGCAACAAAAGCTGCCTCCCCACTAACCCTCCCCACATTAATTAACCCTAAGCCACCCTAGCAAACTCTAACCCACCCTAGTTAACCCTAATCCACCATAGCTAACCCTAACCTACCCTATCTAATCCTTACCCACCCTAACTAAACCACATCCCACCAGCAGTCGTTATGGCAACACTAAGTGCTGTGAACCACAGCATGCACAGGTTTATAACCGCAGGCCTTGCATCATGCTGGGTTGGTAGGACCCCAAGTACCTTAGGAACACAGGTAGGACTACATGTAGGGATACAAGTACTCTGGGAACACAGGTAGGGCTACATGTAGGACTACAGGTAGACTAAGACTGAGACTACACTAGACTAGGACTGGCACTAGAAATGAGTAGGGGTAAGTGTGAAGTGTGAGAGAGACAGAGACTGTGTGTGTGCTTGTGTGTGTGTGTGTGTGTGTGTGTAGTGGGGGTTTTGCTGCCACCCCCCCCGTCCCATACCCAGGGAGTCAGAGTTCACACCTCGCCACAGCAAGGCACTTGCTACAGACACTGTAGGAACACAGGTGTGATCACAGGTAGGGCTACAGGGGCTACAGGTGTGACTACAGGTAGGGCTACAGGCACTGTAGGAAACACAGGTAGGATCACAGGTAGGGCTACAGGTGTACCTACAGGTAGGGCTACAGGTGTGACTACAAGTAGGGCTACAGGTGTGACTACAGGTAGGGCTACAGGCACTGTAGGAAACACAGGTAGGATCACAGGTAGGGCTACAGGTGTACCTACAGGTAGGGCTACAGGTGTGACTACAAGTAGGGCTACAGGTCTGACTACAGGTAGGGCTACAGGTGTGACTACAGGTAGGGCTACAGGTGTACCTACAGGTAGGGCTACAGGTGTGACTACAGGTAGGGCTACAGGTGTGACTACAGGTAGGGCTACAGGTGTGACTACAGGTAGGGCTACAGGCACTGAAGGAACACAAGTGGGATTACAGATAGGACTTCATAAGCGCCCTCGTGTTAGGATGATGGAAATCAATGGCCGGAAAGATGGACGACAATTTTAAGGGTTGACTTGGTTTATTAGAATGAGCTTGGATCATTTAACCATTCAAGGCGGAGTGGTCAGATGAGTAAGCAGTTGGACTGACACAAACACCCAACAAAATTATGGGGATAAGAGGAATATACACTTCAGATTAATTAATTCTACCTCAAACACAGAGGTAGAATTACATTTTAATTGGAATGGACGGCGAATGTGCCAGAGAAACTCACAGGCATGCCAGAGGGAGAGAGAGAGAGAGAGAGAGAGAGAGAGAGAGAGAGAGAGAGAGAGAGAGAGAGAGAGAGAGAGAGAGAGAGAGAGAGAGAGAGAGAGAGAGAGAAGAATGGATATAAAGTGTCACAGGGATGGAGAGAGAAAGAAGGGAGATTGCCCTCTTGACCTAAGAAGGAGAGAAGCCTCTCTCTGACGGAAATTCCGCATATCACCTTGTGTGGTGTTTGGGTCTGTGGTACCCGTTTTTAGTGTTTACTAAAAGAACATATACAAAATGTTTTTCAAACTGAGACTCACTGGCCTTGGGTCATTTTCAGGGAAGAACATGACACATTTTCATTAAGTGCACACTTTACACTCTCCTCTGCACATTTCTATGACGTGGTGTTTTGTTAACCTGGGGGGGGTAAAAACCAATTGTGTCTCTTAGTAAAAACAAAAGTACAAATGATACAAAAAAGGTTTGCTGTATGTTTTCACTCTGTTTACTTTGTCTGTCTGCTTGCCTGTCTGAACATCTGCTTTTCTCGCACTGTCGATCCTTATGTAGTATGTGAAACCACAAAACGGTATGTGGGATCCTGCACAATGTCATTACAAGACATTATTCCATTTATTAAGATAAGATTTACTCCAATGACCCCGTAAAAATGTTTGTTCTGGACTTCGTCTTAACAGTACTTCAATGCAGAAATAAATAGAAATAAACACGCTGCCAGAGCCAGCTGCAAATTGATGGTTTGTTTACAGAAATTGGAATGGCCGTATTGTTTTTAAAAGCCCTAAAACGTTGTGGGTCCATCAGAGCCGTGAACAGTGGGTGAGTAACACAAATATGAACGGCGCACAAGGATTAATCATTATCTTGGCAAGGTTACAGTCTTCTCACATAGAGCCCCGCCCGCTCTCATCACCACTCTATCTGGTTCCCAGCCTGCATGGAGCTGTGCTGGGTCAATACTGCTGCAAACCTCTTGACAAATAGGAACGCAACTTTAATGAGCTGATCGAGATGTTTAAGGACAGGGAGGTGGGAGAGTTATTGGTGGGAAAGCTGGGCTAAAGCACCTCCATGAATGACAGCACGACACACCGGGATGGAGCGGAGTCATGTGATGCACTGGGTTGGAGTGGTCATGTGACACACCGGCTCAACTTGCAGCAGTGCGGAGGAAGCTCCTAGTTAACTATCTTCTGCTTCCTAGTTTAACTGAGCTAACAATGATATCACAGTGGAAGAAGTGGAGCTTAGGTTAGCGTTTAGAGAACGATATGTATACCAGACCAACGCAAAAAGTAGTTCCCTACATCAAAACGGCCTACTGTGAGTGTCTGTGTGAGATGATATAGTTTAGATATTTAAAATGTGGATGGAGGTAGATATGTTTATCTACTAGTATATTTAGAGATTTACAGTAGATTATCTATATATATGGATGTTAAGTTGTAGAAGTTTCGGGATGTGGCTAGAGATAGTCAGATATCGATAAAGATTGAAAATAAATCCTCATTTGTGTGGTCCCTGTTCCACTTCCTCCTCCGAACACAAGCTCTTCTTCAGATGCAAACATCAAAGCACTTCCCCTGCCACCCGTGCGCCCCCCCCCCCCCCCCCCCCCCTTCCCCCACAAAAGCCCTGAGACTGTCTCCATGGCAGGAGCTGGGGAATAGCCTCGAGTCGGTGCTCACACCGACTCTCTTTCCTGCCCCCCTTCCTCTCTCTGTCCATTCCTTGTCCTCCTTGCTTCTCGTCCCCTCTCCTCTGTTCTCCTCCCCTCTCCTCTGTTCTCGTCCCCTCTCCTCTGTCACATCTACATGTGAGAGAGGAAGCGTAGCGTACAACATTTCTCAAACCACACAAAAACGAATCAATACGAAGTAATACCTTTCGTCCGCCGAAGAAGTGGCCGTCGCAATCGGACACGGGAAAAATGTCAAACGAGCCGAAGCTCGTTCGACCCCTCGAAAGTTCAAGGGAACTTGAATTCAAACGCATCGACGCTGATGAGAAGTGTCCTCCACGGGCCCGACGAGGCGGGGCGCTGGCCGTGGAGGAGGCCCGTGGAGGAGGCCCGTGGAGGAGGCCCGACGAGGCGGGGCGCTGGCCGTGGAGGAGGCCCGTGGAGGAGGCCCGTGGAGGAGGCCCGTGGAGGAGGCCCGTGGAGGAGGCCCGTGGAGGAGGCCCGACGAGGCGGGGCGCTGGCCAGGCGCCGGTGGGGCTCTCCCACTCAGAGATGCCCTGTCTGGTGGGATTATCTTGCTCTTTATGAGTTTATGGTATATTTATTGTTTTACTGAGACCTGTATTACTCTTGTTTCCAGAGCCACGGCAGCTGAACGAAGCTCCCGAATGGAGGGTTCACCTCGGAGGGCATCGCAGGCCAGCGCAATCCCATACGCTTTCCCCCGGGCAGTAAAAACCAGAAGCATGATGGGATCATCGGAGTGAACACGTTGTTATTGGTCCTTGTTATTATGGCTCCTTACTCTGATCAGCTTCAGTGCTGGAGAGAGGAGCATCACAACAGACGATTGGACATGCTATGTTTGTGTGTGTTTGCATGTGTATGTAGGTGTGTGGGTGCTCTTGTATGTGCGTGTGTGTAGGTGTACGTGAATGTCTGTGTGTGTAAGCCTGTGTGTCTGAAAATGCGGGTGTGTGTATGCGGGTGTGTATGTATGTGTGTGTGTGAATGCATATGTGTGTGTGTGTGCATGAATGTTTGCTGTAGTTTCAAACACTTACAAACCTGACTATGGATGACGTATCATCTTAACATATTTCAAAACTTGACATTTTTTGTTAATTCACTTTTTAATGATTTTGACACGGAATGTAGTTACATAACTTTGAACTTTCCAGGCAACACTGTGGTGCAGCTACATAGAACAAAACAGGAACTAATTACAACATTTCATTGACATGGTTAAGTCCTTCAGTCAGTTGTCATTCTTCACTCCCAAAAATAATGATCTTCTACATCTAATTGTATTCAATTTAGCAGAACACGTTGTTTTGGTGCATCTGAGCGCATGCATACAAAGGTGTCTGTGTGTTCTGGGGAAGCTGACTGATCAGTAAACAAGAATATGTGCGGCTCTATTTACCTGTTTTTAATTTACCACCATGGTATCGTCATAAATCTGGGGTTGGTGATGACAGGAGGTGTGAATTCTAGACCGCCTGCTTTGTTTTTACTGTGCTTCGGGTCCTTCGGCCTGGATGTATGGAGGTGAAATGTAAATTTGTGATGAAGGGTTTGGTCTATGATTAATACATCATACACATATACATTTACATTTAGTCATTTAGCAGACGCTCTTATCCAGAGCGACTTACAGGAAGTACAGGGACATTCCCTCCAAAGCAAGTAGGGTGAAGTGCCTTGCCCAAGGACACAACGTCATTTTAGCACGGCTGGGCATCGAACTGGCAACCTTCAGATTACTAGCCCGACTCCCTCACCGCTCAGCCATCTGACTCCCATATAGCAGTGTTAGTCTTTAAAAGGTATTCATTTAGCGAACGCCTTTATCCAAAGCAACGGACATCTGAACCTCTTGATCTACAGGGAATCTCTACATGGTCTGCCACTGAAATACCTCATCCCGCCTTGTAAGGAGCATCTTATGTATGCCGTTTTAACCCTTATAGAATCATACTAGTGTTAGTCCTTCGAGGAGCATACTAGATTTATACTGTGTCAGTGCTTAGAAGTGCATACTAAACATATACCGTGTTGGTCTTCAGAGGTGTATGTTCCTAGCGCTGAGTGAGGTAACAGAGTTCACAGTTGAACACGGCCGGCATCCCCTTCTTCGCCCTGGGTCTGGTTTCCCATGAGAAAGAGGAATGAAGGCCAGATAAAGGAGGAGGAAAAGCCGCCATGTTCTCTCTGTCACCTGTTTCTGTAACCATTAACCCGGCCCCGCCATAAAGATGCAGTTTATGGAAAGTTTGATCATGGCGGGTCGTAAAGATTGTGAGGTTTTATGGCCCGGGGGACTGGAGCATGGTCTCACCTTGACACCATTTGTATGTGATCCTTCGTCTCGGGCCTCTGGAACCCCACCGGAGCCCCCGACCAGAACACTGGAGAACACACCTCCTACTCGTTTTAAACATACAACAAAATATTCCGTGTGTTTGATAGTATTTGTTGAAAATGTGGGTTTTATTTTGCTCGAAGTAGTGTAGCTACCCGGCTACGTAGCGTTATTTCTAAACTGTTGTTGCTAAACACTTTCCTGATTACGCTCGTTTACTTGACCGTAAGTCCATATGGCAGGGCCGTCGTTAGGCGTGCGTCTAGTGCAGGGTTCCGTGGTTGCCGTGGCAAATGCTACGTGACTGGGGGCGTTGTGTGGGGTTTTTCACAGATTGTCAGCTGATGCGAGGAGGAAGTTAGGTCTAGGGTCCATTTCCTTGGCAGAATAACTGCCTTTCAAAACATGCTCATAGGTCTTGACAGGTGAACTTTTTTTCACCTGTAATTATAATTTCTAACACTAAAGCATATTGATGTGTATTTTTACTTTATTGATGTGTATCCATCATTTGTTTAATTATTTTATTATTATAATTGTTTTTGTTATTATTTTAAATTATTTGCGTCTTTGTATATATTGAATTAATATTTAATGTCACTTATCTTTATTAAGAACTTATTAATAAATAGTTTTACTACTGTCACTTTGTGGTCAATTTATTTGTGGTGATTAACTACTTTTTATTGGTTAACATAATTTGTTATATTCATTTGTTTGCTTGCTGAATTAGGATAATGGTAAATTAATATACATCTTAATAAGGAATACATTCAAACAAAGGTTAACTATTTATGATATATATAAAAAATATACATTTCTATATTTACTCAATTTAAAAGGTGAAATATTATTTGACACAATAAAGTACAATACTTGTATATGACCATGTTCCTAAATTGAATAATTCCCAAATTAATTCAGGATATATTCACAATGTGTAAGTCTAATATCATAGTGCTTAACAATAGTGCAAAACTGTAATTTGTGAATGATCCTGTATTGTTTTCTGACTCTATTGTCAGAGTCAGAAACAGAGTATTGCTGTTTGTATCATATTTACACTTTTAAAACCCAACACATTATTACAAACTAACTTTGGTTTAATTTCTATAATGTTTAACCTTACAATACATCTATACAACCAGGGTTATTTACTTTTTTTTTCATAAATCGCTAGCACCTGTTTTTCAATACTTTGGTCACATTTTCAAAACTCTTCATGTAGTTCTCCTAACCAAATTTCACCTCGGCAGAGCAGTTCTTTTCCAATCCAAAATGCACTAAAACTACTAAAACACTTCATACATGTCTCATATCAACTCATTCTTCTAAAACACTAGCAAAGGTTGTCACCCAACAATCACACTTTATCACCCAACACAATGACCTAAAAAACATTAGCAACAGGTAGCATTACACAATGTTATCTTTTGTCAAATATTTCTACAAAACAAGAATGACACCTCTCTACTGTTTAGAATTAACTACAGTATATCTCACAGGCAGGAATCAGACATGGTACAATATGCATCAAAATTACATAGACAAATGTGTGTATATTTTTGGAAATTTAGTACAAAATATACAATACAGTAAGTTATATATCATCTACCAAACAGCAGCAATGCTAGGCAACCCTGTCTTCTACATTTGGTCACAGGTTTTCATCCAAATCATACCTTATGTCAGCTTATACACCTAGGAAAAAACCTTTTGGCATGCCTGGTCCATCCCTGACTATCAATTGTTGATATGTCCAGGGAACCAGCTTTCATTGCTTCCAGGAGGGAGCAAATTGGTCAAGATGTTTTTTTTAAACCTTTTTGATTTAGAATATATGTCAATGTTACTGTGGAGGTAGCAATTGGCTGTCTACTCAATTTTGTGTTATGTTAGGTTTAGAATGTAAGCTTAACAGTTTTTAAAAGAGTATGTAAACCTGCAAATGGGTACATAACGTTTTGTTGGTGGTTGTGTCATGTGATTTGAAAGTCAATGAATGTATTTTGTGCCAAATCAATGAAAAATGATCCACAGTTTAGCTGACATAGACTGATGTTGTACTCACTGTATGAAGAGGTTTAAAAATGTGACCTAAGCATTGGAAAATAGGTCCAAAGGATTGTAAAAAAACAAAACAGTAATGCTTCACAGGGTTTGATTTTATTTTTTATTTTTTTTGTAATGCTTCACAGTTATTTATTCCTGACAAGTGTGTTGTTACCAAACTGATCCATACACCTGTGGCCGTTGGGAACACTCTCCCTGTCAATCACACACCACTGCTGCCCCCTATTGGTGGACATGGATACCAACGTCCTACAGTCCCTAGATGCTGTTCCTTCTTCAGTCAACATTCTCCATTAAAAACAACATCTAACAACATATTGAAGTACATTAATGTTGAAAAGTTAAGAAGCAAAACGGCTGGAGATTTCAAAGTTACCAAAAACATGTTTTCTAAAATCTAAAAAGTCTGGTGTCTCTTTGAACATTTTGGATTAGGCTAACTATAGAAAATCGAATTATAGATCAGTCTACTCCAAACAACACTGTTTTAGGCTTGGCTGCATGCAACAAATAAGAATATGTGGGTGTGGGTTAACAAAACAAGACCTGTGCAGGAATCTTTCATCCATGTTCTCTCATTGACTTTCTCCAATAGACCTTCTCCAATAGATTTTCTCCAGTAGACATTCACCAGTAGAAGTTCTCTGTGTTCCGTTCAGTCAGCAGTAGATGTTCTCCTGTTCTCCAGTAGATGTTCTCCATGTTCTGGCCGGGCCCTCAGGTGCAGCAGCACCTGATCCACAGGACTCTGCAGGAGAGAGTTCTCTATCAGCGTAACATGAGATATGACTGATGTGTTCACTGCTCTGTAATATGTAATAGTGTAGGTGAGATGTTGTTGTTACACTGTGTTTGAGACCTCATTACTTTGCACTGTGCCTGGTAAATACAGACCGTTCCTTGACTCTGACCACCGGAATAGCTAAAGCAACAGACTTCTGATCCTTGATTTTCTGCAGTACATTTAGTCATTTAGCAGACGCTCTTATCCAGAGCGACTTACAGTAAGTACAGGGACATTCCCCCCGAGGCAAGTAGGGTGAAGTGCCTTGCCCAAGGACACAACGTCATTTGGCACAGCCGGGAATCGAACCAGCAACCTTCTGATTACTAGCCCAATTCCCTAACCGCTCAGCCACCTGACTCCCCCTGCTGTACTTACCACATGCACCATTTGCAGCTGTGGATGAAAGCATCTGCTAAGTAAGAAAGTATGTCCTGTCAGCATGTGCCAGTGTGGTGGCCTACCGTAGACATAGGTGTTCGCTGCGCCTCCTCCTATGTTACTCTGCATCGGGATGTAGCTGGACTCTACAGCTGGACACACACACGTGCACACACACACACACACACGCCACACGTACATACACACACGCAACACACAGATGATAGAAGGCGACACTAAGACCCCCCCACAGCCCACCAGCTTGCGTTTATAATTTCAGCAAGAGAATGATATGGAACATAGACTGGACTTCCTTTCTCAGTAAATCTTTGTTTGTGTTCCTGTAATACTGTGAACAATGCTATACTATGTGTATATGACATGTGTGAGTGTGGTGGTTTGTGCCTGTGGTGTAGCTGCGACTGAGTATGTGTCTGAGGTGTAGCTGTTTATGTACAGCGAGTCCTTGGACTGATCTGGATGTAAAAAACGTTGGTCTGATCTTCATCTTGGCCGTGCGGCTGTTTAGGGGCCGGGCGCTGTACCTGAGCGGACGCTGGTCGTCTGGGTGAGTTTCCGGTCGGCGTGCATCTCTTCGTACACACTGTCCTCTCCCGCTGACAGGAGGAAACACAGGTTAGAACCAGACGTTGAACCCTGTCCCCTCTGGCTGGGGAGAGCGGAGAGGGGGGGGGCAAGGAAAGAGAGAGAGAGAGGGAGGACGGAGAGAGGGGAGGAGCAGGAGAGGGGGGGAACACAGAGGGAGGAGGTGGAGGAGCGAGAAGAAGAAAGAGATGGATAAGGAGGGAGAGTCAGGAAGGGAGAGAGGGAGGGAGGGAATAGAAGGAAAGAGAGGGAGCGAGGAGGAGAGGGAAGAAGAGAAAGAGGGGATGGAGAGGGGGGGGATGGAGAGGGAGAGAGAGTAGGAGAGAGGGAGTAGTAGGAGAGAGACGGACAAAGAGAGAGAGGGAGAGAAAGGGAGGAGGAAGGAGAGAGCGGGGAGGTAGGGGAGGAGGTAGGAGCAGAAAAAGAGGGAAAGAGGGAGAGAAAGAGAGAGGGGTGAGGAGGAGAACAGGCTGTCTTCACCAGTGAGTTGAGTCCTGCTGCAGGTGGTCCTCAGCTGTAGCAGGGCCAGGGTCAGAACACTCATGGTGAACACCACCACCACCACTACTGTTGGGACACGACCTGGATGACCAGGTGAATACATTATTATTAGAACCTGGGTAACCAGGTGTATATATTATGAATAGAACCTGGATGATCGGGTGAATACTTTATTAATAGAACATGGATGACCGGGTGAATACATTATTATTAGAACCTGGGTAACCAGGTGTATATATTATGAATAGAACCTGGATGATCGGGTGAATACATTATTAATAGAACCTGGATGACCGGGTGAATACATTATTATTAGAACCTGGATGATCGGGTGAATACATTATTATTAGAACCTGGATGAAAGGGTTAGAGCAGGAGACCAATGCTCATCATACAGAACCACAGGACAAGTTTCATTCGGATAACTACCTGCAAATTAGATTTTATACATTTTGCAGAGGTCTTTATCGAAAACAATGTACAAATAGGGCACGTAGAAATGACAGCATAAGATCACTACTTGATCTACTTCTCAGGACAAGCACATTGTGTCATTATAGGCAAAAAAAGCAATTACACAGTAATGCTGCCCCCTACACAGCAAAAACTACATTTAACTAAGTGTGACCATCTTGTTTTTAGATTTTAAATCTAGTTGGACTCGTTTCTAGTATAAATGGCTTATCTAGTGACTTAATTTAAGTAAGTGACACAATATGTTAGGAAATCTTGTCAAGGGAAATTCACTTAATGCACTGGCAGCCAAAAATACTTTTTTAAAACATAAGAAAGCTCAAATATGTGTGCACTTAAATTTGACAGGGCATTTGTGCTGTGTATAGGTTGACAGGGCTGCTTGATCCTCCTCAGACCAAGCATGCACATCGCTCTGATCAACATGGCTGACGGACTTCCCCCAGGCCCAGAATGGAACAGGAAGTCCTTATGTATAAGCCCCATAGTGGACACTTGTGGTTACCACAGCATGCATTATCATCCATGATAAAATACAGTATGTAACACTTTTACTCTGAGGAGACGCACAGGGGTATTTCAACCTGCAACCTCTTGACCTGCAGTCAAAGTCAAAGGCTCTACCACTGAGCTACACCCAGTCCACCTGAGCTGGTTAACTGGTGACTGAGTGGAGTGTAACACATATGCATGTTTTCAGATTAAGGAAAGCAAAGTAGTTGTAGTAGAGCATGTGGATGGGTGTAGCTTCAAACATTTGACTGCAGATCAAGGTGCAGGATCCAATCGCCCCCCCTAACCCCACACCACCCTGTACATCGCTACACGAACAAGCATCTGCTAAATGAACACATTCAAGGGTTGACAGGACCGTGGGTGAAGTACCTCTGCAGTCCAGCAGAGGGGGCTGGCTGTGTGCTAGTCTCAGTTTGTTGACCACCTCACAGGTGATGTTCTCCTTCATGCTGGGCAGGTACAGGGTCAGCTCCAATCCCGGTGTCATCATCTGATTGGCTGGAACATCGGGTCCAACCCACCTTATCAGAACTTTGTCTTCTGATTGGACAGAGCAGGTCAAAACCAGACTGCCGTCCAGAGCACAGCGAGCACGCACCTCAGGGACATCTGAAACACACACTCACACACATCCTGAGATACACACCCTCTGGAACACACACACACATGCACCCTAAAATACATACCCTCTATAACACACATACCCTGAGATACACACACATACATACCCTCTAGAACACACACACAAACCCACACATACACACACTCGAAGACAAACCCCCTCTGGAACACACACAAGACCTGAGATAGAGACCCCCTGGAACTCACACAATCCCCCCAATCCCCCCCCTCCCCCCCCCCACACACACATACATACACCCTGACATACCTATACTGTAGAATACACACCCTGAGATACACACACACACACAGATACGCACTGTCTGGAACACACAAACACAGATACACAAGCAGATCTCTGAGACACTCTGAGACACACCCTTTGGAACACGCGGATACATACTCACACACACCCTGAAACACACCCTGGGGGTCAGATGGCTGAGCGGTTAGGGAGTTGAGCTATTAATCAGAAGGTTGTTGGTTCGATTCTCGGCCGTGCAAAATGACATTGTGTCCTTGGGCAAGGCACTTCACCCTACTTGCCTCGGGGAGAATGTCCCTGTACTTACTGTAAGTCGCTCTGGATAAGAGCGTCTGCTAAATGACTAAATGTAAACACATCATCTGGAACACAAACACCACCACAGACTACTGCTCTGTGTATGTGTTCCAGAGGATGAACCAGTGTCTGGGAAACTCACCTAGAATGAGGAGTCCGTAGGTCATGGTTAGGGTTTTCCTTCCACTCTTATCGTACACATCCACAGTGTAGTTCCCACTGTCGGTGCTCCTCCCTGAGAGCAGCAGCAGGGAGCCGTTAGGGAAGAGCTGGAAGTGCTCATCTTTCGTTTTGTTGTGGCTGGCCAGGAGCTTCCCAGCGTGCTTCCACCTCGGGTCGTCAACCGCGGACATGTTCACGTCCAGCATCACCGCTTCCCCGCTGCGACTGAACACGCGCCTGAAGTCCTCCGCTGCCGCTGAAAGGAGAGAGAGAGCTGGAGCTGACCTGCTAACTAATATGGGAAGGATATGGATTGTCTGGAGATAACCTGAAGCCGACCTGAAGCTAGCCTGGAGAGGGAACTAACTTGCAGTAACCTGACACAAACGTGGAGCTAGTTTGGAGCTAGCATAGACTTAGCCTTAAGCTGTTGGTATCTTCAATGCTGCTTTTCAACCACCAAAACATCATTAGAACTGTACACTTCAAATGATTTCTTTCCTACTATACTTTCTATATGTACTTTGCACTGGACAAAAGCATCTGCTAAATGATGTACAGTGTGGAAATGGGAATGTAATTACCTGAGACACACACTCATGAACACACACACATGCACACAAACACACACACACATGCACACACACAAACGGAATGTCATTTGAGAGGCCCCAGCATCTTACTGTAGGTTAGAGTGAGGAACAGAAGTGTCCATCCAGACACACCGCTGAACCCCCGACAACCTCCAGGCTTCCCCGACGACATGCTGACGTCCACGCCGGCGGGCTCAAGAGAGACTTGAGCTGTGAAGTCTGAGGTTTCAGGGAGGAACTGCCGCTTTCAGAGCTGTCAGTCAGTTTTGACCTGACACACCACAAACTCCCCCTCTCACATCAACAATGTTTGCATAACACAACAATATCCAGTGTGCTTGATGTATTCCCTATCTATTAATTGAACTAAATGAGCTGTATCAATATTGTATTGCTTTTCCTATCATTTGTGCATGTGTAGGGAAGCTTTATTGAGGGGTTTAGTGTGTACACAATGCCTGTGTCTTCTAAGAAATGATTTCCTGTTTCTGCACAGTGCATCAGATACACCTGTCAAATGTAAGATGGCTTACAGGATTAAAAACCTCACACTCCTACAGAGAGGGTTGGTGCTCAAACCAAGAAGACAGTTGCAAACACACACATACAAACAAACACCATCCACACCACCAAGGTTGTGTTGTGAGTTGAAAGCAAGAGAAATGTTGGTTTCAGCTAGCCTGGTTTAGCTTCACTGCTCGCTCATGATCTCTCGGTGGAACTCACCACACTCACACCCTTACACACACGTACACATAGTCACACACACACACACATTCACACACGCACACACATACATACACACACTTACACTAACCACTTGGCTCAGACTGAAACTGAAATGTGTGTGTGTTGGTGTTTGTGTGTGTGAATGCCTGTGAAGGCAGAGGTCAGCATGTGCATCTGTGTGTGTGCGTGTGCGTGTGTGCGTGTGCGTGTGAGTGAATGTGTGCGTCACAGCTAAACCCCATGCAACAAATAAAAAAACACACTAACAACAGAGTACAGAATGTCTATGCAGTTTACTGGACTATATCAATCAAATAATCAATAAAAGCAATTATAGACCACTTAGGATTAGACAGGGTTAGGTCTTGGAAAGGGTTAAGTCTAGGACAGGGTTGTGTCTAGGAAAGGGTTAGGTCTAGGACAGGGTTAGGCCTAGGACAAGGTTAGTTGTAGGACAGGGTTAGGTCTAGGACTGGGTTAGGTCTAGGACAGGGTAAGGCCTAGGACACGGTTAGGCCTAGGACACGGTTAGGCCTAGGACACGGTTAGGGCTCAGACAGGTTTAGGTCTAGGACGGGGCTAGTATTTGATTATAGAGAGAGAAGGCTCCTGCAGTTCACCTGAGTGCACATGTTGGGACCTGCTCTTTCTTAGAAGGTGTCGGACGCCCAGAAACAGAGAGAAGAGGAGGAGGAGGGGCGCCACGGTGACAGACACAGTCACAGTTATGTAGAGGAACTGGGATGGGACAACCGTAACCAGGACAACTGAGAGAACTGAGAAACACAGGAGTATTTGAGCACTGGAAAATAACCCTGACCTGCCAGCTATGGTTTCTAATGGACATTTCCACACAGGTTGTTTGTGTGTGCATGCATGCTTGGGTGTGTAGGTATTTGTGTGTACATGTATGGTACATGTATGTCTATGTGTGGGTGAGCATGTGCATGTGTGTGTGTGTGTGTATGTGTGTGTGTGTGCATGTATGTCTATGTGTGGGTGAGTATGTGCATGTGTGTGTATGTGTGTGTGTGTGTGTGTGCATCACAGCTAAACCCCACCCCAAAAAAAAAAAAAAAAAACACGAACAGATTACATGATGTTTGTACAGTTTACTGGACGAGATTACAGTAATGAACAAATTATAGAAAGTAGGGAATTACAGTAATGAACAAATTACAGTAATGCATGAATGATAGAAAGTAATTCATTACAGTAATGAATGAATGACAGTACAGGACAAATTACAGTCATAAATTAATGTTTGTATTTGAATGTATTTTTTCACAAATTCAGTCGATCTGTGTGCAACTTCTCTGGTCAGGAGAGATGCTGGTCTGCCTGTAGGGTGGAGCCACCATAACCTCCTCCACACCTTCATCTCCTCCCCACCCTTTCCCCCCCAACTCCACCCTCTCCTTCTCATCCTCACCCTTTCCTCCTCCTCCTCCCCACATACACATGCGTCTCTACAGAGCGACCTGTCCGTACTCCACCTCCTGAGGAACAGGAGAGGGTGTGGCTCTCTCTCTCCTCCTCCCCACTATCACGTCTGCGTAGATCACTTCCTCTCCTCCACCTGAGGGTTAGGACAGGGTTAGGTCTAGGAGTGGGTTATGGCTTGGACATGGTTAGGCCTAGGAACAGGGTTAGGTCTAGGTCAAGGTTAGGGCTACGACAGGGTTAGGTCTAGGACGGGGCTATTATTTCATGAGAGAGAGACAAGGCTCCTGCAGTTCACCTGAGTGCACTTTTTGGGACCTGGTCTTCTTCAGAAGGTGTCTGACGCCGAGAAACAGAACGAAGAGAAGGAGGAGGGTCGCCACGGTGACAGAAACCGTCACAGTCACAGTCAAAGCTATGTCGGGAAACTCTGATGGGACAACCGTAACCGGGACAAATGAGAGATGACGAGAGAAAACACAGGAATATTTTGGCTGCATTGATTTTTTCATGGAAAGTAAACATTCTAGTCAGCGTGTAAGCTTTGATTCTTAACTTCTTCCTCTCTGGTTCTCTCTTGACCGTACCTGAGCAGGCAGAAAGCTGGATAGTGTTGCTGTTGGTGCTGACGTCATTCTGAACTTCACAAGTCACACTTCCTGTCATATGACCCTGCAAGGTGATGGTGGTGGTGTGATGAGATTGGTTGGAGCTACTAATTGTGGTCAGTGATTGGCCGTCCAGACTCCAGCGGTACTCCACAGGTTCTCTCTCTGAAGAGCATGTGACCTGAGTCTCTCCTCCAGACAGACAGATGAGCGACAGGACTGGCTCAGACACGGAGACTGACACCCACACACACACACACACAAAAGCACAAACACACACAAAAATACAAAAGACAGACACACATTACTCGCATGCACACACACATATTTCAGCACACAAACACACATACTCACATAGAAATACACGGCAGAGGGGGGATTTAGACAGAAGTTAAAAACACGGTAGAATCCATAAAAGTAAACCTTAACAGGAAAACAGGAAAAGGCAAAATACAAATAATACCTTAACTTACCTTGGATGTCAAGTGTCATGTTTACTTTCTGAAACAATTTTCCGTCTGGATTGAAGACCTCAAGTTGGTACAAACCTCTGTCTGTCCTCACTGCTGAGTCCAGCCAGAAAGTTCCATTGGTGAAAAACTTAATCCGATTCATATAGTCTGGATGCAAGACTTTAGACACATTATTTGTTAATCGAAAGACACTTTGTTTGTCTTTGTTCAGCCTAATCCCTTTTCCAGCTGTGTCTGAAGTCAGATGAAATAATAATGGCTCTCCTAATGTTCCAGAACACTTCACAGTTCCAACAGCATCAGAAAGATTGCAGATTCTGGAACCTGATACAAAATTAAAATGAATAAATTGCTTTCTCTCTGACAACTCAATTCAACCTATCAGGACTCACACCAGAAATCATAGACACTGCGCCTAGAAACCACTAATAACCTTAAAGAATTAAAACATTTCTCCCCAATTAGTAAGAATACAAATAGTATCTTGTAACATTGTTGTCACACTTCATCTGAATTTTAGTCCTACAATATTCATTGATTAAATAAGATTTCTATGTCTGTCACAAATTAAGGTTTAATGTTATGCAGTTACCAGCTTTTAAAATGATGATTTGAACAACTTTTTTTTTGCTTTTGACTACATTCCCTCTGCTTCAAAATATGTTACAATACTATATCTATGATACAGCTGAGAGTTTGGATATGAGACCTTCAGTGTGCTTTTCAAAGCCTCATAATCATTACATTTCCCCGCTTCCATGCTTAAAAGAGTGAGCCAAGGAGGGGAAGAGAAAGGTCCCGTCCTCCATCTTTGGGTGTGTTGTTGTTACAGAGTGTTCTCCACCTCACCCTGCCGAGGTACAGCCTGCCATGTATCTTACCCTGTGTAGCTCTGAAGACCACCAGGAACACAACCAGAATAAGATCCATTTGTTCTGCCTGAACCAGAAGACTCCTAGTGGAACATCAACCGCCCAGTAGATCCTTCTGGCTTTGTGTGCGATGAGCTTGGTGGTGTGGGCGATGGTTTCTAAAGGGTGGGTACTTACTCATGTGAGACTCAGTGTGAACACACATGGACACACAAACAAACTGTCAGCCTCATTGTGAACATCTTCTAGAAGGTTTTCAAGAGACTCCCAGTGCTGAGGGACTCCGAAAGCCTTTGTCCGCTTTGTATGACAGTCAATAGTTCATGACTGTGAAAGTAACATCTTATGCTTGACAAACCAGTTAATCTCTGAGAAAATAATACCTCCTGATGGTAAAGGGTTTTAGGCCAGTGCAGTAACACACATTCTAAGGTTTATCTGGTGAAGTAGTATTTTTTAACTCACCTAAAACAACACTACTAATAGAAACCTACAATCCGTTTCTGAAGTTTTACTTTTGAGGGCCAATGTACAAACTAAGATGAAAGGGTCTATGGTATTTTTAGACATGGGTTGCTGGAAGTCTGTCATTTATAGACCAGGGTTGACGATGTTGGCTATAGAACAGCATTTTAAAACAGATATTGTGTTTAGGTGTTTTTGTGATCTTTTTACGTTATCTCTAGATTTCTATTTCTCTGATTTGACCCTATCTGTGCCTGACAGATGTGGGGCCTGCCAGCTAAAATATCTGGCCTGCCACACTATTTTGATAATCCGATCATTTTTTTGTCGTTTTTTCAACAAAATAAAAGTGCCAGAAAGTTTTTGCATCAATGTTTTATTTTGTAAGTGAACTGGGAGTTTTTATTCTAAATCAATTCTGACCGAAGTTGAAGCAGAAAGGCCACTTTGAATGTGCCATGCTTCTCTCTCTGGTGCTACCTAATATTTTATTCATTAACACGAATCGTCCTTACCAAAAGTGAAACAAAATGTTTTTATTACATAAAGTTCCAAAAACAGTAGTTATTTGTGCACAAATGAATGCAATTATTATTTTTTTACTATTGGTGTCCCTACCAAAGCTGAAATCAAACCTATGCCCTTGCACCGCTTGCATTAATCAAACCAGTTAGGATGACCACAATTGCCTAGTTGTCTTTCCATCCTTCTTTGTATACTCAATTTTCACTAATAACTTTCATATTTAGACATTTTGATAGTAAAATAATTTTCTTGCAAGCTATCTTAAAGGTACAGTGTGTAGCATCTAGCTAATTTCACTTTACACACAACATAGGCTACAGCAAGATACTCTTTAAAAGTCTGTTGCAATTTCCAGAGGCATTTTTTATCACTGATAATCTTAAATTAGCCTTAGATTATGTTCTGGCCCGTCCATCTAATGTCTTAGAAAAAAAATATTGGTCCCAATCTTACTTGCCGACCCCTGATTTAAAGGCACATTCAGACTAAATGCAAAAATCCCCAGAGTATCTGATGTATCCATATCTAATAATTGTATAAGCTGTATCAATATTGGATTGTTTTTCTTATGTTTGTGCATGTGTAGGAAAGCTTTATGTGTGTGTTTTAGTGTGTACATAATGCCTGTGTCTGTTAAGAAATGGTCATTTCCTGTTGCTACACAGTGCATGAGATATACTTGTCAAATGTAAAATGGTTAACAGGACTAAACACCTCAGACTCCTACAGAGAGGCTTGGTGCTCGAACCAAGAAGACAGTTGCAAACACACACACATACACACGTACACACAAACACACACACGTACACACAAACACATACCACATACACCACCAAAGATTGTGTTCTGAGTTGAAATCAACAAAGAAATGTTGGTTTCAGCTAGCCTGGTTTAGTTTCACTGCTCGCTCATGATCTCTCGGTGGAACTCAACACACTCACACCCTCACACACACAGACACATAGTCACACACACGGACACCAACCACTTGTAATGGAAGACAAAAATAACCCTGACCTGCCAGCTATGGTTTCAAATGGAAATGTTCACACAGGTTGTTTGTGTGTGTACATGCGTGTGTGTGTAGGTGTTTCTGTGTGTGTGCGTTTGTGTGCATGTCTATGTGTGGGTGAGCATGTGCATCTGTGTGTGTGTGTGTGTGTGTGTGTGTGTGTGTGCGTGTGTGTGTGTGTGTGTGTGTGTGTGTGTGTGTGCATCACAGCTAAACCCCACCCAACAAATACAAAAAAACACACTAACAGATTACATGATGTCTGTACAGTTTACTGGACTAGATGGTGCACAAGGAATGGCACAAAGGAATGGATGACAGTAATGAATGAATTACAGTAATAAACAAATTACAGTAAGGAATGAATGATAATAAGTAATTAATTGCAGTAAGGAATGAATGACAGTACAGGACAAATTACAGTCATGAATGAATGCTTGTATTTGAATGTATTTTTTCACAAATTCAGTCGATCTCTGTGCAACTCGTCTGGTCAGGAGAGGCGCTGGTCTGCCTGCAGGGTGGAGACACCATAACCTCCTCCACACTGTCATCTCCTCCCCACCCCTTCCTCCCCCTCCTCTCCTCCTCCTCTCCCTTCCTCCTCCTTCACAAGCGTCTCTCTACAGAGCGACGGTCATCTCGACCCGTCCGTAGTCCACCTCCTGAGGAACAGGAGAGGGTGTGGCTCTCTCTCTCCTCCTCCCCGCCATCAGCGTCTGTTGCTGTGCAGATCACTTCCTCTACTCCTCCACCTTCGGGTTAGGACAGGGTGAGATCTAGGACAGGGTTACATGTAGGACATGGATATGGCTCGGACAGGGTTAGGATATGATCAAAGAAAGAGAAGGCTCCTGTAGTTCACCTGAGTGGACCTGGTCTTCTTTAGAAGGTGTCTGATGCCCAGAAACTGAGAGAAGAGGAGGAGGAGGAGGGTCGCCACTTTGACAGACACAGTCACAGCTATGTAGGTGAACTGGGATGGGACTGAGACATGACGAGAGCAAACACAGGAATATTTTGGCTGCATTGATTTTTCATGGAAAGTAAACATTGTAGTAAGCTTGTAGGCTCTGTTTCTTAACTTCTTCTTCTGTGGTTCTCTCTCGACCGTACCTGAGCAGGCAGACATCTGGATAGTGTTGCTGTTGGTGCTGATGTCATTCTGAACTTGACAAGTCACATTTCCTGTCATATGAGCCTGCAAGGTGATGGTGGTGGTGTGATGAGATTGGTTGGAGATACTAATGTTGGTCAGTGATTGGCCGTCCAGACTCCAGCGGTACTCCACAGGTTCTCCCTCTGAAGAGCATGTGACCTGAGTCTCTCCTCCAGACAGACAGATGAGCGACAGGACTGGCTCAGACACGGGGACTGATACACACACACACACAGAAGCACAAACACACACACAAATACAAAAGACAGACACACATTACTCGCATGCACACACACATATTTCAGCACACAAACACACATGCTCACATAGAAATACACAGCAGAGGGGGGATTTAGACAGAAGTTAAAAACAGTAGAATCCATAAAAGTAAACCTTAACAGGAAAACAGGAAAAGGCAAAAAATACAAATAATACCTTAACTTACCTTGGATGTCAAGTGTCATGTTCACTTTCTGAAACAAGTTTCCGTCTGAATTGAAGACCTCAAGTTGGTACAAACCTCTGTCTGTCCTCACTGCTGAGTCCAGCCAGAAAGTTCCATTGGTGAAAAACTTAATCCGATTCATATAGTCTGGATGCAAGACTTTAGACACATTATTTGTTAATCGAAAGACAAGACTTTGTTTGTAGAGCCTAATCCCTCTTCCAGCTGTGTCTGAAGTCAGATGAAAGGAAGAATGGCTCTCCTAATGTTCCAGAACAC
Source organism: Thaleichthys pacificus (assembly GCA_023658055.1). Taxonomy (NCBI): domain Eukaryota; kingdom Metazoa; phylum Chordata; class Actinopteri; order Osmeriformes; family Osmeridae; genus Thaleichthys; species Thaleichthys pacificus. Next base: position 6,808,663 of record CM042877.1, on the reverse strand, counting down.
TTCACAGTTCCAACAGCATCAGAAAGATTGCAGATTCTGGAACCTGATACCAAAAAATTTAATGAATTAATTACTTGCACTTTGACTACTAGATTCAACCTATCAGGACTCACACCAGAAATCACAGACATGGTGCGCCTAGAGTCCGCTAATAACCTTAGTAAGAATTAAAACATTTCTCCCCAATTAGTAAGAATACAAATAGTATCTTGTAACATTGTTGTCAGACTGTATCTGAATTTTAGTCCTACAATATTCATTGATTAAATAAGATTTATATATCTGTCACAAATTAAGGTTTAATAAATTCAATTTAAATTAAGGTCTGACTTCTGACACAGCTGGAAAATAAATTAGGCAATGAAATGATATGAAACTATTTAAAGAGTGATAGATGAACAAGCTACTTTTGTTGTATTTGGACTCTATTGTATAAGAATATTAATGTTTTTTTTTGTATGCTGTCCAGATCTGATTGTCAACATAATGATGTAAGACAATAATTACTTGTATTTATTTTTAAGATATGAGATGTATTCATAAAGGGTAGGCATTATAAGCATGAGCTTCAGCCTACACCTGTTTCAGACTGATGTAAATATGCTTTTGTTTGTTAGCTCAACTGTATGAAAGTTGTTTGTCTGAAATAAACCAAACTAAACTAGAAACTAGAATGTTATGTAATTACCAGATTTTAAAATGATGATTTGAACAACTTTTTTTTTGCTGTTGACTACATTCCCTCTGCTATAATGCAAAATATGTTACAATACTATGTTTATGATACAGCTGAGAGTTTGGATATGACACGTTGAAAGTGACCTCCAGTGTGCTTTATTAAGCCTCAATGTCATTACATTTCCCCGCTTCCACGCTTAAAAGAGTGAGCCAAGGAGGGGAAGAGAAAGGTCCCGTCCTCCATCTTTGGGTGTGTTGTTGTTACAGAGTGTTCTCCACCTCACCTCCGAGGTACAGCCTGCCATGTATCTTACCCTGTGTAGCTCTGAAGACCACCAGGAACACAACCAGAATAAGATCCATTTGTTCTGCCTGAACCAGAAGACTCCTAGTGGAACATCAACCGGCCAGTAATCGTTCTGTCTTCGTGTGCGATGAGCTCGGTGGTGTGGGCGATGGTTTCTAAAGGGGGGGGGGGGGGGGGGTGTCCTTATTCATGTGAGACTCAGTGTGAACACACGCAAACACACGCACACAATGTCAGCCTCACTGTGAACATCTTCTAGAAGGTCTTCAAGAGATATCCAGTGCTGAGGGACTCCGAAAGCCTTTGTCCGCTTTGTATGACAGTTAATAGTTCATCACTGTGAAAGTAACATCTTATGCTTAACGAACCAGTTCATCTCTGAGAAAATAACACCTCCTGATGGTAAAGGGTTTTAGGGCAGTGCAGTAACACTGATCCTAAGGTTTACCTGGTGAAGCAGTATTTTTTTACTCACCTAAAACAGCACTACTACTGGAAGACTAGAAGCCGATTCTGAAGTGTTGCTTTTGAGGGCCAGTGTACAAACTAAGATTAAAGGGTCTATGATATTTAGAGACATGGGTTGCTGGTAGTCTGTCATTTATAGACCATGGTTGACAATGTTGGCTATAGAACAGCATTGAAAAACAGACATTGTGTTTAAGCAACAAAGAAATGTTGGTTTCAGCTAGCCTGGTTTAGCTTCACTGCTCGCTCATGATCTCTCGGTGGAACTCACCACACTCACACCCTTACACACATGAACAGATGCACACTAACCACTTAGCTTGTAATGGAACAGAAACAGAACCCTGACCTGTCAGCTATTGTTTCAAATTGAAATTTTCACACAGGTTGTTTGTGTGTCTGCATGCATGTGTGTGTGTGTGTGTGTGTATAGGTATTTTAGTGTGTGTGCATGCATGTCTATGTGTGGGTGAGCATGTGCGTGTGTGTGTGTGTGTGTGCATCACAGCTAAACCCCACCCAACAAGTACAAAAGCCACAATAACAGATTGCATGATGTCTGTAGTTTACTAGACTAGATTACAGTAAACAAAGTACAAAAAGTAATGATTGACAGTAATGGACAAATTACAGTAATACATGAATGATAGCAAGTAATTAATTACAGTAATGAATGAATGACAGTACAGGACAAATTACAGTCATGAATGAATGTTTGTATTTGAATGTATTTTTTCACAAATTCAGTTGATCTGTGTGCAACTCGTCTGGTCAGGAGAGGTGCTGGTCTTCCTGCTGGGTGGAGCCAACACAACCTCCTCCACACCTTCATCTCCTCCTTTCCTCCCCCTCCTCTCCTTCTCCTCCTCACCCTTTCCTCCTCCTCCCCACATCTCTACAGAGTGACAGCCATCTTGACCTGTCCGTACTCCACCTCCTGAGGAACAGGAGAGGGTGTGGCTCTCTCTCTCCTCCTCCCCACTATCACGTCTGCGTAGATCACTTCCTCTCCTCCTCCACCTGAGGGTTAGGACAGGGTTAGGTCTAGGAGTGGGTTATGTCTTGGACAGGGTTAGGCCTAGGAAAGGGTTAGGTCTAGGTCAAGGTTAGGGCTATGACAGGGTTAGGTCTAGGACGGGGCTAGTATTTCATTAGAGAGAGACAAGGCTCCTGCAGTTCACCTGAGTGCACATTTTGGGACCTGGTCTTCTTCAAAAGGTGTCTGACGCCCAGAAACAGAGAGAAGAGAAGGAGGAGGGTCGCCACGGTGACAGAAACCGTCACAGTCACAGTCAAATCTATGTCGGGAAACTCTGATGGGACAACCGTAACCGGGACAACTGAGAGATGACGAGAGAGAACACAAGAATATTTTGGCTGCATCGATTTTTCATGGAAAGTAAACATTCTAGTCAACTTGTAAGCTCTTAACTTCTTCCTCTGTGGTTCTCTCTGGACCGTACCTGAGCAGGCAGAAAGCTGGATTGTATTAATGTTGGTACTGACATCATTCTGAACTTCACATGTCACACTTCCTGTCATATGACCCTGCAAGGTGATGGTGGTGGTGTGATGAGATTGGTTGGAGATACTAATGTTGGTCAGTGATTTGCCGTCCAGACTCCAGCGGTACTCCACAGGTTCTCCCTCTGAAGAGCATGTGACCTGAGTCTCTCCTCCAGACAGACAGATGAGCGACAGGACTGGCTCAGACACGGGGACTGATACACACACACACACAGAAGCACAAACACACACACAAATACAAAAGACAGACACACATTACTCGCATGCACACACACATATTTCAGCACACAAACACACATGCTCACATAGAAATACACAGCAGAGGGGGGATTTAGACAGAAGTTAAAAACAGTAGAATCCATAAAAGTAAACCTTAACAGGAAAACAGGAAAAGGCAAAAAATACAAATAATACCTTAACTTACCTTGGATGTCAAGTGTCATGTTCACTTTCTGAAACAAGTTTACCGTCTGAATTGAAGACCACAAGTTGGTACAAACCTCTGTCTGTCCTCACTGCTGAGTCCAGCCAGAAAGTTCCATTGGTGAAAAACTTAATCCGATTCATATAGTCTGGATTGAAGACTTTAGACAAATTTTTTGTTAATCGAAAGACAAGACTTTGTTTGTAGAGCCTAATCCCTCTTCCAGCTGTGTCTGAAGTCAGATGAAAGAAGAATGGCTCTCCTAATGTTCCAGAACACTTCACAGTTCCAACAGCATAAGAAAGATTGCAGATTCTGGAACCTGATAGAAAAAAATTAATTAATTAAATTACTTGCACTTTGACTACTAATTCGACCTATCAGGACTCACACCAGAAATCACAGACATGGTGCGCCTAGAGTCCGCTAATAACCTTAGTAAGAATTAAAACATTTCTCCCCAATTAGTAAGAATACAAATAGTATCTTGTAACATTGTTGTCAGACTGTATCTGAATTTTAGTCCTACAATATTCATTGATTAAATAAGATTTATATATCTGTCACAAATTAAGGTTTAATAAATTCAATTTAAATTAAGGTCTGACTTCTGACACAGCTGGAAAAGAAATTAGGCAATGAAATGATATGAAACTATTTAAAGAGTGATAGATGAACAAGCTACTTTTGTTGTATTTGGACTCTATTGTATAAGAATATTAATGTTTTTTTTTTGTATGCTGTCCAGATCTGATTGTCAACATAATGATGTAAGACAATAATTACTTGTATTTATTTTTAAGATATGAGATGTATTCATAAAGGGTAGGCATTATAAGCATGAGCTTCAGCCTACACCTGTTTCAGACTGATGTAAATATGCTTTTGTTTGTTAGCTCAACTGTATGAAAGTTGTTTGTCTGAAATAAACCAAACTAAACTAGAAACTAGAATGTTATGTAATTACCAGATTTTTAAATGATGATTTGAACAACTTTTTTTTTGCTTTTGACTACATTCCCTCTGCTATAATGCAAAATATGTTACAATACTATATTTATGATACAGCTGAGAGTTTGGATATGACACGTTGAAAGTGACCTCCAGTGTGCTTTACTAAGCCTCAATGTCATTACATTTCCCCGCTTCCACGCTTAAAAGAGTGAGCCAAGGAGGGGAACTGAAAATCCCGTCCTCCATCTTTGGGTGTGTTGTTGTTACAGAGTGTTCTCCACCTCACCCTGCCGAGGTACAGCCTGCCATGTATCTTACCCTGTGTAGCTCTGAAGACCACCAGGAACACAACCAGAATAAGATCCATTTGTTCTGCCGGAACCAGAAGACTCCTAGTGGAACATCAACCGCCCAGTAGATCCTTCTGGCTTCGTGTGCGATGAGCTCGGTGGTGTGGTCGATGGTTTCTAAAGGGTGGGTCCTTATTCATTTGAGACTCAGTGTGAACACACATGGACACACAAACAATGTCAGCCTCATTGTGAACATCTTCTAGAAGGTTTTCAAGAGACTCCCAGTGCTGAGGGACTCCGAAAGCCTTTGTCCGCTTTGTCAGCATTTTCTGCATCTTCAGATGTTATTCTGTGAGAGTAACATCTCCTGATGGTAAAGGGTTGCAGGGTAGTGCAATAATGACAATTCTAAGAAGTAATATTTCTGAACTCACCTCAAAAAGCACTATTACTGGAAGACCAGAAGCTGTTTCTGGAGTGCTGCTTTTGTGGGGCAGTGTACAAACTAAGATGAAAGGGTCTTTGATATTTATAGACATGGGCTGCAGGTAGACTGTCATTTATATACCAAGTGTGCCAATGCTGGCCAAAGCACAGCATTGAAAAACAGATATTTGTTTAGGTGTTTGTGTGTATTTTTCTTTATCACATGAATCGTTTTCCTTGATTTCCAGATGTTTCTTTCACTAATTTGACTGTATTCATGCCTGACAGATGTGTGATTTGTTGAGTTATTTGGGGGTCTTGTGAGAGAGGGCTGCATCAGATGCATAGACTGCAGCACCTGCAGAAGACTGAGACTGCAGCAATGTCATCTGCATTTAGAAAACTAACCAGACTCTTGACATGTTTCAAACACCCATAGAAAAAAACTTTTACTTCAAATGTTTACTTTTACAGAACTTGAGTGGTTTGCCAATAACATATAAAGTGAAAAGATGTCACAACACAATTTTCTGATTTGTCATTGCTGTGCATCTATAAAATAACTCCTATAATTACGCTGCCATTTCTGTGGTTGTCAACATTCGTGACGACATAAGAAAGCCCAGGACATTTTCTCAAGTGGGAAAAATAAATAAACACAAAGGTCAGTGTTGTTGCAAAGTTATTAGCCCAGACCAATGTCCACTGTAGGGGATGTGAATGATATGCTGCACCTCAGGTAGATAAAGAAGCCTTCGTGATGACAAGTATTCCTTGTCCAGATGATACCTGGAAGATGCACCATTTGGAAACCCACACCAGTGCCTTACATGAGATATTTAGTCATTTTAGCAGACGCTCTTATCCAGAGATCCAACTGGTTATGGTCGCTTGCTAATTGACTGTATACTTATTCCATATGCATGTCAAGGGAGTCATTCTAATCATATACAGAGTAATATTTTTGTCAGGGAAATGTTTGTAATTATTAATAAATAAAAAAAATCAATGTACCTTTATGCTTGTTACAAATGGCAAATACACTTCAAACATTAGCCTGAAACCAAAAGGGTTCATGTTTCCTTTTGTTCTCGGCACCGGATGCTCAATACAAAACAGAAGGCTATTTCCATCCCTCAACGCAGGCCCACTGACACTTCCTTTCTAGACACAGAGAGCTGCTTTAGCTGTTTCCTGTTCAGATATTGTGCAAATGTAGTGTTTTATGACACCTAAGATAGACTGTGAGAAACTTGTATACTACACGCATGAAACTCAAAGGCTGGATGTAAAACATTGTCATGGTTGTATAGAGTTAGAGAGTTCAGTGTAGTTAATTGAAGTCCACTGGTCTTACACTTATACATACATGAAACACACCATATGACAGTCCATACACACCTTAGGAATCCATAGACACCCTGTAAGAGTCCATACACACTTTACTAGACGGCCTTGTTATTTAAAACTAGACCAACTTACATGCAAATTCCAACTCTTATTTTTTGAATGCTTTCTCTCAATACAGTAACAGAAAAAAAGCATGAGATCTTGTTTCTCTTTGTCCAGTTCAGGTTTATTGTCAGATGCACATCAGCAGAGTTACAGGCAAAGACATGATTGATTCCCAGACTTCCTCTGCAGTGCAGACATACGTTTCACTTAAACTATGTCAAAACTAGATCAGTGCAAACAGGAATATACAGTATTTGATAGACATAAAACTCTTAAAAAAGAAACATGAAAGCTATAGAAAACAAAGAGCAATGTAAACAAGAAGGTACCAAATGTACTTATTTAAACCTAATATGAAATAGCACAAAAAAAGATCTATAACAAGTATGTCTAGCTTTATAACCATTATGTCTAGTTCCATAACCACTATGTCTAGATCTATAACCACTTTGTTTAGTTCTAAACTATGTCTACTACAATGCTTGGTTCGATAACTACTATCAAGAGCTGACATGCCCCTCTCGTTCCAGTTGGTCCATCCTGATTTGGCCTGTAGACGACTTTGTCAAAAGGAGGTGAAGCCGTCTGTCTTACAGCCCTTCACCACCTCTACATAGATGATGTCCTCAAGGTCCACCCCCCCATCAACATCTCCTGAGGACACACATGAAGAGTCAGCAGATAAAATACCATGAAGTAAGAGAGTCAGCTGATGAAAGACCAGGAAGTAGCATAATCAGATGATCAAAGACCAGGAAGTAGAAGGGTCAGCTGACTGAAGAGCTGGAAGATAATAGGCAGTTTGCGTAACCAGTGTCACGGTACAAGGTGGATGCCCACTGAGTTTAAATGGAGACACAATGTGATCAGTTCTACCCCTCGAATGTACCAACTCTTCCATCAGAACACACCATGAGACGACTCTACCCCAGTGAATGTGACAGAGATGGTTTGGGGCCCATCCTGCCTTACACCACAATGCCTGCCAGGCTTTAGCGCAGAGAGTTACAGGCATTTCTTTGGAACAGTAAACCCCGGGTGTGAGTCCTACGACCAGAGAGAGGTGTGGCCTCCTCACCTGTACCGGAGGGGCGGGGCCTGGAGGTTTGACTCAGCCAAACACACAGCGAGACGAGGAGGAGGATGACGGCCATCACAGCCGCTCCCTTGATCAACACCACATACAAGAGCCGCTCAGAGACCACTAGACAGAAAGAGATGGGGGGGGGGGGGGGGGGTGAGGATATGGAGGTGGGTGAAGATGGATAGCAATGGGACGGTAGGGAAAGATAGGGGGGGAAGGGTATAGAGATGGGGTACATAGAGAAAGTTGGGGGGGTAGATAGAGGTGGGAAGGTAAAGAAAGATGGGGGGAGGGGGTATAGAGATGGGGTAGATCGAGGGAGATGGGAGGGTAGAGAGAGGTGGAAGTGGGTAGAGAAAGATGGGGGGAGGGGGTGGAGAGAGAGAGCTGACTAAAAATGTCTCAACGTCGCTCCTCTGTGCAGCGCTCGTATTGAACACTTCAAATGATTTTGATTGGTCCAACCATATTCTGGTCGGCAAGAGAAATCTGTGAGAATGGGAGGTTGGCCAGATATATTTACCTTAGCAAATAAAACATGAGCTGCTAGATTCATCTGGTTCCCTGGCTAACTCAGTCACTACATTGGAAGTAAATGGTGATCAGAATGTGACCATGTGTCATGGTGGTGCATCTGGTACACAATTGTGGATGGGTAGGGCTCAGTGGTAGATTATTTGACTGCAGATCAAAAGGTCACAGGTTCAAAACCCCCCGAGTGCGTATGAATACGTAAGTACATCGTACCTGAGCAGGTGGAGAGGTGGATTGTGTTAATGCTGGTACTGACGTCATTCAGAACTTCACAGGTCAGATTTCCTATCTTATGGCCCGGCAAAGGTGATGGTGGTGTTGTGATGAGATTGGTTGGAGATACAAATTGGCGGATTGGCTACTGATTGGCTGTCCAGACTCCAGCGGTACTCCACAGGTTCTCCCTCTGAAGAGCATGTGACCTGAGTCTCTCCTCCAGACAGACAGATGAGAGACAGGACTGGCTCAGACACGGGGACTGACACCCACACACCAACACAAGACACAGACACACACACAGCACTTGAACATCAGCTTTACATCCGTTTCTACACTGATGAAACCGTTTTCCAAAACCAGCAGGACAAGACTAGATTGGTTTTCGTCTGAAAGGGAGTCCCCACTTGCCTACCCTGAATCCCTACCTTTCTACCCTGAGTCTCAATCTTTCTATTCTGAGTCTATACCTGCTTACCCTGTGTCTCTCTCTACCTGTCTACCCTGGGTCTCTATCTTCCTACCTTGAGTCTCCAGGTCCAGGCTGAGGTCCCACAGCAGATATCCAGAGGTGTTGTAGGTTTTCAGCTGGTATCTCCCTGTGTCTCTCCTCTCAGCCTGATCCAGACGCAATGTCCCATTAGAGAAGTACTCAGCCCGGCTCTGGTACCGTGGATAGAGAACGTAAACCCAGACAGGCCCGGGGATGGATCGTGCGATACGCACATCTCCATTCTGCAGTATGACTTCTTGTTCCAGGAATTGGTGGGCAGGATTCACATGGAGAAACAACGGTTCTCCTCGAGAGACGAAGCAGAACGGAACCTCGTCTGGGGTCTCCTGAAGGAACCGACAGACCCCGCGACTGGCCGCAGAAAACACTAGAACACAGCGGGGTGGTGCTGATCATGTGTAGATAGAGAACACTGTGTGTTGATCATGTATAGGTGATAGGTGATTGTCATAGTCATGGGGAACTGACCTTGAGTCACAGCAGTCAGCATCAGAACCACCCCCACCAGGACCAGACTGTGGCCCATCTCTGCTGACTGGGCAGAATGAGTGGCAGGCTTAGCTACAGTCACAGGGTTAACTGGTGAGAGAAAAGTAACTTCTGATGCACCGTGGTAAAACAGCTCACTTCACACCCTTGTGAAGCAGATAACGCACTCTCCCTCGTGGAACAGAGTTACCCTGAATCTGCACATCCTGATCGTCTTTAGAAACTGCACACCAGTGTTGAGAACTTAAACTATGTTGTTGGATACATTATTAATGTATTTTAAAATGACTAGATCCTAAAAAAAGGTAGGATGTAGAGAGACTCACTCGGACGGTACCTGGAGCGAAGCAGAACCTCCCGGAACACTTTGCACAACCACAGTAGAAGATCTGGCATCAAGCAGTGAGACCCATGACCTCTGTCAGTATGTGTGAGTGTGTGTGTGTGTGAGTGTCTATCAGGATATATAAAGCCAAAAGAGGGCTTGAGTCACACACACAAATACGCACACAGACCTATACACATCCAGTATATAAATACACACACCTACACAAACACGCAGACACTCACACACGTATGAGTGTCTGCGTTTGTTGAATTTTCATCAAATATTCACTTCAACACAATTCCAAACGTCTTGACGATTTCCTCCACAATTCAAATGTCCGATTCCCCTACACAATTCCAACGTCTTGAGCCCGCCTCTTCTTCAATTGTATTGGTTGAATCTGTAAACCAATCATTTTCCTTTCTGCCCTCAGAACATGTTTGAGTTCGTAAAACTCCTATCTGCCACAAGCAGACACACAGGCCTACACACTTCCAGTATATTAATACACATAAATCTACACCACAAATATGCACACTTCACAAAGAAAAGCACAGACAAACATAATACCACTGTGTCTATGTCTTTAATGTCTGTATTTTACCATATCATGTCATAAACTTTTATTTACAGGACCACACCCACAACAGTTTTACAGAACAACTGCAAATTACTGCTTCAGATAATCTTTACAAAATCAATGTTAAAAACACACACACACACATCAACTTCAGCACATTACAAACTTGCATGCCTCCACTGACACAAAGCCACATACATGTACACTACAGTCAGCAGACTGGTGTCTACGTTGTGCTCTCAGAACCAGAACCAGGACCAGAACCAAGACCAGGACCAGGCTATACAAACTGATATAAAGACTGGGGGGTATAATGACTAACCTAGACTAAAAATATTAACCTTAGACTATATAGAGTCACCTGGACTATGTAGACTAACCTAGACTATATATTCTAACCTAAACTAAATAGAGTAACCCGGGCTATGAACATTAACCTTAAATCTATAGACTAGCGTAAAGATAATTAGACCACGTGGACTAAATAGACTAGGTATAAAGACTGCCTAGGCTTAAAAAACTACCCGGACTATACAGTCTAACCTTGGGCTATAAAGAATAGACTGTATAGACTAACTTAGATTGACCTAGGGGTATAAACCAGCCTGGACTAGCCTAGAGACATAGAGATCACACTGGACCATGTGACTAACCTAGACTAGCCTAGTGATATACTATATAGACAGGGGTGTTGAGTATATAGTCTAACATATATAGACTAACCTAAACTAGCCTAGGGGTATAGACTATATAGACTGATTTAGACTATATAGATTAGCCTACAAGTATATACTATATAGCCTAACCTAAACTAGACTAGGTGTATAGCCTATAGAGCCTAACCTAGACTAGGTGTATAGACTACCCTGGAACTGGAACAGAGTGTAATGTCCTGGGTGTGTTTGAGTACCCAGATAGATGTGTCCTGGTTCAGGAGATACCTTCCTCACATTTTCAGAAGACTAGTTTAACTGTACAGTACAAAATGTGTGGTATACCTTGCTCCAATGCTGACAGCAGCAACAGGAACTAGCAATACTGTAACAATATTATCAGTGCCTAAACTGGCAGTGTTTCACAACATAGTCATTCTGTAAAGCATCCATTTTAGTCAGAGGGTAAACATATATGTATATATATTATATTTTCTAAAGAACATTATAAAGCTGATAACAATAACCTTCATTTACCACTTTGTACATTCGCTTGACCATAGAAAGAACAGTGTTTCAAATCGCTGGGACAGTACATCTGAAGTGCCTTCGGACATCAGATTTCAGCCATTAAACATAAACGTGTAAATAATCCGTTTTCATTTTTGTACATTGTCATGCAATACATGTGTGTGCTATAATACTTGAGAAAGAGGGTTAGGAAGAGATTGATAAACACCTAGAACAGAAGCAGCCAACACGAATGAATAGAATCAGAACACAGGAAATCAACTGTCGTTTTTCAAAAAGCCACATCTCTGCGGCCATGGGGCAGTAGGAAGTCAAACACAGCAAGCGGCTTATTGCAGGGAATCTTAGAGGGACTGAGGGTGTTACAGACTTTGAGGGGGGTGTGGTGGTGTTGGGGGGGGGGGGGGGGGGGTTTGTCAGCCATACCTGTAACCAGTGTCTGAGTTTTAGCGAGGTCCAACCACAGACATAACTCGAAGCTCCAGGACTTTTGAACACTTAGGGCAGGGCAATATTTAAGTACTTTCTTTAGCCTAATTGTGAACTTGGGGTCTCTCGTGTGGAGGCCCTGGTGGGAGCTGTCAGGCAGAGGGTTTCATCTGTGTTCAGGTACAGCTGTGTCACCCTGCTTCTGAGACCTAAAGTGACAGTGCAGCAACACAGACAGGAGACCTACACACCCTGACCCCTGACCCCTGACAAGGTCTGGTAGAACCTCCAAGTTAGCAGGGATTGACCTCCAGATTCCTCTAGAGGACTGTAATTGCACACACACACACACACTACTTGAAAAACAATTAATATAAAGTAAATATATTTGTGGCTCTAACATATTCAGTCAGTACAACTTGCTAACATGTATAATTATTATTATTATGTTATTGTGTGTGTGTGTCTGTGTGTGATTGTGTGCGTGTTAGTGTGTGTCATTAATTAACAGTTGTTGTAGCAGAAAGGAAATGTTGGGTAATAAGGGAACAGGAACAGGCCTAAGAGGTTACAACTAATCGTAAATTATCGTCTTTTTCTGCAAACCAGTCATATGTCTCCTTTGAGGTCAAAAGAGGAAGTGAAAACATGGAGACAGGAACCAGAACGTCTAGGTGTCTTACCTCCCTGGAACACAAAGTGACTGGCCTGTGAGATAGATTATATAGTCATACAGTACATGATTAAATTAGATGACGGGGCGATGATTAATTATTGGCCGATGACCGAGACGGAGAGGATGGCTAGATGATGTCGAGATGAGAAGCAGAGGGCTGGTGGTTGGTCCTGCCACTGGGGGGCGGGTCCTCATGTGTTCCCTCCCACTCAGCCAACTGGTCATCGCTGCTGTCAATCACAGAGACTGTCGCTCAATACCCCTCCCACTCCGGAGCTCAACTAAGGACAGGACAGGAGGGGAGAGGGGCAGAAGGAAGAGGAAAGGAGAGGAGAGGGGGATGAAGGAAGAGAAGAGACGAAGGGGGGAGACAGAAAGACAAGGTTAATTAACATTCCTTAGCCGGAAGCATGCAGGAAACAGGAAGGTGAAGATAGACACAAAGCAGGAACAGGAAGGTAGAACGGAAGCAGCAAGATGGATGTAGACAGTGAGCAGGAAGCTGTAGAGGGCAAACAGGAAGGTAGAGAGGAAATAGGAAGATGAATGCAGACAGAAACCTGAAGGTAGCAAGAGGGGAGATGCAGCAAGTTTACTTTTCTACCACTAGGATTCAGTGTCGAGCCATCTGTCTAGAATACTCAGAACAAAACCTTCCATTCTCTAATTCTAATATAACACACTACCGCTCAAAAGTTTTAGAGCATCAAGATTTTTCAATTTGTCATGAAATGTATTCATACTTCAAGTCCTGCGAACAACCTTAAATGTTATAAAGGTATGCAGTAAACTGCGAGGGGTAAAAAAAATATACATAATAAGAATTTGTTACCAAATACAAAACAAAGTAAAGTAAGGCAGAGTTATAGAAGGAATTAACAATGTTTTTTTCACAATTTACAGCTGTTCTGCAGCAATGGAAGTAAAAAAACATGTCCCAATGTATGTTGATTACTTCTGTTACAACACCCACTTACTGTAAGCATTATTTGGCAAGTATTGTACCGAAGGAGGTAGTATATTGCTATGTTGATTATGATAAAAAGGTCATCAACAAAGCATGACAGACAGACCGGTATAATCCTTCAAAGTGAAGATTGTTCCTTTAGGTTGTTAAGTTGTTGGTGAGTAGGCCTACATTTTGCTACACCATCAAAAGACAGATGGCAAATGGAGAAAACTCTGACAGGAAGAGTTCTGGCAGACCCAAAGCCTGAAAAAAAAGACATCTTGAGTTTCTTCAGAGTCAAGTCCAGCTTCAAGCACAGCTCAACACTGGTGGGAGTAAGCAAGTGTCCATTTCTACCAGAGAAGACTCAGAGCTGCAGGTTTGAGTGGCAGTAAGGAAGCCAAAGAAGAACAGGAGGCCATTAGGCACCTGGAAGTCATCAGAGATCTTCGATTCATCACGCAAGGTTTTTGTATGGCGTCAAGGATTGAAAGAATGGTTCCTCAGTGTGTGACTACCAAATGTCAAACATAGAGAAGGAAGGACAGAGTAAGAAGCACCCTGAACCAACGCAACTACCACAGCATTTTGTAGTGCCATGCAATAGCCACTGGTATCTGTCTAGTTGGTCAGGGGTTCATCCTACAGCAAGATAATGACCCAAACATACCTCCAGGCTATGTTAGAACTAGCTTGGGAAGGAAACAACAAGATGTAGCTTCGTATCATGGAATGGCCAGCACAGTCTCCAGACTTAAAGATGATGTAGGCAGAAGCACTTTCTGTCATATTTGCTTAAATAAACTTCACATCTTCATAGCATACCAATACATCTAAAGGTTTGACGGTAATATGAAATCAATCTGACATCTGTGGGCGTCACACGACTGTAATAAACACGACAAATCATTAAGACCGTTTTAGACTAATGATTGGATGGGCTACCTGTCTGTCTACCTATCTAACTGCTCGCACTCTGCCCCTGCACTCAACTACTGTAGTTTTCAACCAGGCTAGGCAGAGGTATTCTAAACAACCGAGTAAGAGGCACAAGACTGGCGGAGAAAGAGCAGGCAATAAATCCAGTTCCATATTTCACAGTTTAAACTCTATTATAGAATTTCCCAATACTTACATGCTAGCTTGAAAGTAGTGAGTACTAACGTCAGCCATGTTTATATTCGTTATTATAGTGTTGTGTGTGTTCTTACATGTGAATGCGACAAAAACGATGCTACTCTCTCAAAAGCTCTTTCTCTCGTGGACTAACTAGACTAGTCTCCCGGCAGTTCTGTAGTCGTTCTGTAGCGCGTTCATGTGTTTTGCGGGAGTGACTTTGAAGGGAGGCAGGTGGGATATTATGGTTTGAATCGTTTGGAATAGAAGCTAAAATAGCTAGCTTCGCAAAACTTGCCTACACCAGCTTTAAACCCCATTAAGCCTGTTTGGGATGAACTGGAAGTGCAACATATTAGTGGGAACTTGCTGTGAAGAACTTCACTAACAATATTTGATTTCCATTTTAGAAAGAGTGCACAAGTGTGTTTGGGTGTTACATCTGAAAAAGGTGGCTACTTTGATAAGTAAGAGAAAGATTTCTGCCCAAAAAAACACGTGTTTTGTTTAGTTTTTTTATCTTCAATTGTTCATTTGTTTTGTCCTTTAATTAAAAAAAATTTATCCTAAAACTTTGACCGGTGGTGAATAACACAGTCAACCATCATTGACACACACACCCCTCCAAACACCCCACCCCCCGCTTCACACACACACACACACATCCCGCCACCACCCTCCCAGTCTTACTTGGTGAGGGCGGAGGGTGAGCCAGAGCGGTGGAAGTGGACTATCTGCCACTTGCCATCGCGGCGGTGCCAGATGCGTGTCTCCTCTGACTGGGCGGTGCGGGGCATGCCCTGGGCGTCCAGGTACTGGGTGATGCGGATGTAGGCGATGCAGGCCGCCTCCTCGCCCATCAGGTGGATGTGGGGGTTCAGGATGGTGGTGTGGACTGGTTTGCTATTCTTGGACCACACTGGGGGAGGGGGGGGGAAGGGGGGGGGACAGGGACACACACACACGGCACACACACGCAGGGACGCAACAATTCGCACACACAAACATATGAACGCAGCGGGCACACACGCACAAACACACACATACGCAGACACACATGCGCCCACAGGCACACACACACACACATATCAGACAATTAGACAAGGCGCAGGGATAATGGATGTTATCATTATCTCTGTCTGGTCGCTGTCTAAAACTCTCACAGGACGACAGAGAGAGAGAGTGGGTGTGCATATGTGCGGATGTGTGTGAGCTTGTGTATGTGTGTGTGCGTACAGTTTTCAAAGTAGAAGTGGTGGAAGTCCAGGCCTTCTACCAGGTTCCCCAAAGCCTCTGGTTCAAACGCCGTCACACTGGGGTCACACATCTTCCTGTGGGGAGGGAGGGGGGTGGCGGGGGAGGAGGGAGGGGAGGAAAGGAGAGGGAGCAAAGAAGGGGGAGAGGAGTAGGGTGGAGGGAGGGGATGAGGGTGGAGGGAGGGGATGAGGTAGGGCAGGGTTTGGAAGGAAGTGGAGTGGAGGAGGGGGATGGAAGGGAGTGGGATGGAGGGAGGGGGATGGACGGGAGTGGGAGGGAGGGAGGGAGGGAGGGAGGGAGGGAGGGAGGGAGGGAGGAGGAGAGAAGAGGAGAGGAAAGGAGAGGAGAGGAAAGGAGGGTATGAAAGGAACAGGGAGATGAGAGTAGGGGGAGGAGGGAAGGAGAGGAGGAGCAGATGAGAGCAGAGAAAGAATGAGAGTGTTTTGTATTGATGTCTCACACAGTTATCATTCCAAAGAAATACATGAGTCTGAATGCACAAGACCTTCCCTTCCCCTCCTGTCCTCCTTTCTCTACTCTCCACTCCTCTCTCTCAACTCCATTCCTCTACATTCCTCTCTCTCTCTCCCCCCTCTCCTCTCCTTGTGAACAGGTGTCAAGATGACCTATCCACCCTATTCCTGTGTATGTGTGTGTGGGGTTTGTGTGAGTGTGTGTGTGTGGGGGGTGGGGGTGGGTAGGGGTGTTGTTAGAAGTGAGTGTGACTCACGTGTAGCTCTCAAAGTCTCCATTGCTGATGGCTTCAATAAGCTGCTCCGTCACTTTGATGATCTCCTGTTTCCTAACTGTAAACACACACACACACATACACACACAACCACACATTCACAACCACATGCACACATGCGCAATTATGTTATTTATTGCGAACTGATAACACACAATGTAATATGTATTCATCCTCTATCTTACAAACACACTCACACAGGCACACATAACCACACACATATTAGCCAGTTTGATAAATGGGACTGCCACTGAGTTCATTATTTCCCAGTATAGCTGCTGCTCAGTCAGGAGGATAAATGATCATTAGTGGTGTTCTGACAGTGAGATTGGTTTAGCTTGTTAAACTGGACTACAGTAGCTCTGAGATAGCTGTTAGCCTGTTAACCTAGCCTGTTTGCTTGTAAGACTGGACTAGTTCTGAGATAGCTGTTAGCCTGTTTGTTTGTTTATTTGTTTGTTAGGCTACACTACCTCTGATAAAGCTGTTAGCCTGTTAGCTTGTTTGACTGGACTAGCTCTGAGACAGATTTTATCCAGTTAGCTTGTTAGACTGGACTAGGTCTGAGATTACTATTGATGGTTGACCGGCTGTATTTGGCCCAGCCTAGCTCAAAGATAACTGTTGATGGTAGACTGGCTGTAATCAGACTAGCTCAGAGATAGCTTTCGATGGTTGACTGGCTGTAATCATTCTAGCATAGAGATGACTGTTGACGGTTGACTGGCTGTAATCCGCCTAGCTCAGAGATAACTGTTGACGGTTGACTGGCTATATATTTCTCATCCTAGCTCAGAGAAAACCGCTGATGATAGACTGACTGTAATAAGCCTAGCTCATAGATAACTGATGATGATAGACTGGCTAGCATCAGCCTAGCTCAGATATTTCGATTGATGGTTGACTGCTTACATAACCAAAAACGCAGCAGCAGCTGCTGCTGCAACATGTGAAGCAGCATTTCATAAGATACTGTAGGTAGGAGGTAATGCTTGTGTGTGTATCTCTTGGTGCGTTGTTGAGTGTGTGTGTGTGTGTGTGTGTGTGTGTGTCTCAGTGCATTGTTATTGTTGTATGTCAGTATCTTGGTGAGTTGTTAAGTGTGTATGTGTGTACATGTGCATATGTATATTTGCGTGTCTGTGTGTGTGTCTCAGCGCGTTAAGTGTGTGTGTGTGTGTGTGTGTGGGTGTGATCTGCCCACACTGAGTGCTGAGAGCGCCAGCAGAGAGAATAATTTCCTCCCACCCAGCTCAGTTCTGAGAGGGAGGGCTTGCTACTGGCATATGGATGTGTGTGTGTTTGTCTATGTGTGTGTCTGTGTGTGTGCCTGTGGGTGTATGTGTATGTGTCTGTGTGTCAATGGACGTGTGTGTTTGTATGTGTGTGCGTGTGTGTTTGTGTGTGAGAGACATATGGAGGACAGTGGCACTTCCAGCTAAACAGGTTGCCCTCTCTCATTTTCTCCACATAATAGAAAGAGAGAGGGAAAGGGAGTGAGAGAAGGGGGGAGAGAGAAGGGGGGAGAGACAAGGAAAGGGATAGGGATAGAGAGGAAGAGAGAAAGAGAGGGAGGGAGAGATGAAGAAGGAGAAAAAGTGAGAGAATAAATCACTGTACCAACTTCAGTCTCTATCGTTGTCATGACAATAAAAGCAGATGAAACAGCTGAACCCAACTTCAAACATCAGCAGCCTACATAACAGTAAGATACATCACACAGCACTGACTGACTGGATAACTGAATGACTGGTTGAGTGACTGATTGATTCACTTGCTACCTGGGTGGTTGGCTGGCTGGCTGACTGAATGATTGGTTGAATGATTGATTCACAGACTGGCTAGCTGACTGGCTGGCTGGCAGGTTGGCTGGCTAGCTAGCTGGCTGACTGAATGATTGGTTGAATGATTGATTCACAGACTGGCTAGCTGACTGGCTGGCTGGCTGGCTGGCAGGTTGGCTGGCTGGCTAGCTGGCTGACTGACTGACTGAATGATTGGTTGAATGATTGATTCACAGACTGGCTAGCTGACTGACTGGCTGGCTGGCTGGCTGGCTGGCAGGTTGGCTGGCTAGCTGGCTGACTGAATGATTGGTTGAATGATTGATTCACAGACTGGCTAGCTGACTGACTGGCTGGCTGGCAGGTTGGCTGGCTAGCTGGCTGACTGAATGATTGGTTGAATGATTGATTCACAGACTGGCTAGCTGACTGGCTGGCTGGCTGGCTGGCTGGCAGGTTGGCTGGCTGGCTAGCTGGCTGACTGACTGACTGACTGAATGATTGGTTGAATGATTGATTCACAGACTGGCTAGCTGACTGGCTGGCTGGCTGCCTGGCAGGTTGGCTGGCTAGCTGGCTGACTGAATGATTGGTTGAATGATTGATTCACAGACTGGCTAGCTGACTGGCTGGCTGGCTGGCTGGCTGGCAGGTTGGCTGGCTAGCTGGCTGACTGAATGATTGGTTGAATGATTGATTCACAGACTGGCTAGCTGACTGGCTGACTGGCTGGCTGGCAGGTTGGCTGGCTAGCTGGCTGACTGAATGATTGGTTGAATGATTGATTCACAGACTGGCTAGCTGACTGGCTGGCTGGCTGAGCGGGTGTCCAAGACTCCGTCAGACAGTGATCCACCATGGCTGGAACACACTCACAGCTCTTCACCTGCCCTCCCACTCTCTCATCCCTCTCTAACCTTCATCTATCCATCTCTTCAACGCTCTCTCTCCCACTCACTCTTTTTCACTGTCTCTGTTTCTTTCGATCCCTTCAGTCCAGAGTTTGCTAGCCTCCCTCGCCCACTCTCCTTTTGCCCTCTCCCCCTCTCCTCCTCCTACATTTCTCTCTCCTCTCCCTTCTCCCTCCTGTCCTCTCCTCCTCCTTGTGTATTTGAAGAAGGTCGGTTATCAGACCAGATCAGAATCAGAAACCATAGGATAGTTGTAGCATGTGGTTCCATTTGACAAGTTTAAGTCCAGTGCAGCTCCAGTCTAACACCATTGCAACTACAGTGTAACTTCAGTCAAGCTCCAATATAACTTTAGTGTAACTCCAGTGTAACTCCAGTGTAACTACAATGGCTCTTGGCGTTAAGAGCTTCTTAACGAATCTGGGAAACCCGGCCAATGTCACTCCAATGTCACTCCAGTCTAACTGTAGTGTAACTGTAGTGTAACTGTAGTGTAACTCCAGTGCAACTCTCTCCAGTTTTAAGCTCTGCACTTCCAGTTATGGTGGATGTCTATACTATATATAGCATTACTGAGTGTCCCTTTCCCAGCCACTGACAGACACGTCCCAACAGATATCTGTGTGTGTGTTTGTGAAAGTGTGTGTGTGTGTTTGTGTGTGCGTGTGTTTGTGAGGGTGTGTCGGCTTACCCCTGGTGTCCTCATCTTCTATAGTGGTGTTGGTGCTCTCAGAAGATTCCTATGAACGACAGACACTCCATTAGAGACACACACACACATACCCACAAACACAGACGCAAGACACACACACACCTAACAACACACGCGGAGAATGACACAGGTCTACAGCAGCCTGCGTCCTGCCCCTTTAGAAGAGAAACCAGTCAGAGAGTCAGGTGGTTAGCAGGACGGGGAGAAGGGGAGGGAGGGGAGGGGGGGGAGGGAGGGGGGGCACACCTATACTGGGAGGATGGGTGTCTCACAGACCCGTCATGTTAGAACCAGCCCCAGACAGTAGCGGTGAGGCTGGGTTAGAGGATGGGATGTGTGTGTGTGTGGGGGGTGTATATGTGTGTGTGTTTGTCTGTGTGTGTGTGTATGTGTGTGTGTCTGTGTGCGATGGGATGTCCACAGAGATAAATCAACAAAAAGAAAGTCCAGCTCCATTCTGAATGAACCACAGCTGTTAGCCACGCGTTCATTGGACGATTTTTTTTCGCGGGAGTTATTCTAGAGTTTCTTCTGGCCAGTGCGCTAATCAATCACTTTCCCGAGTGTTAGGGGGCGGGATAAAGCCAGGCGCGGCACTGGGGGGGGGCGCGCGGTCGACAGGAAGTGACATCACTCACCATCAGCTGCACGCTGGAACTGGACTTCCTTTTCTGGAAGAGAAGTTAGAAGAGGTTAAGGAGCGACAGAAGGGATGGAGGGATGGAGGGATGGAGGGATGGACGGATGGAGGGATGGAGGGATGGAGGGCCGGTGACAGGCCAGGCAGGACACGCTAGTATGTGTGTGTGAATGTTTGAGTGTGTACGTGTGTGTGTGTGTACATGTGTGTGTATGTGTCAGTGTGTACATGTGTGTATGTACATACGTGTACATGTGTGTATGCTTGTGTGTGAGTGTGAACGTGTGTGTGTGTGTGTGTGTGTGTGTGTGAGTGTGTGTCTGTGTGTATGCACGTGTGTGTGCATTCCTACAGCATTCCTCTCACTATGCTCCTGTGGGTGGCCGCTGCAAAGCATCAAGGGAGCTTGGAGAGAGCCACCTGTGACCCTTTTTAAAACACAGAAACTACACACACACACACACACACACATACATACAAACACACACGTACACACACAGACACACATATATACATATATACACATGCACACATACTTATACACAGACACTTACACACATATCTTGAAACACACATACACACACACATACATACACATGCATACACACACAAATATACACCTACACATATATACACGTGCACACACGCATACTTATACACAGACACATACACACATATCTTGAAACACACTCACACACACACACATACATATATACAGTACATCGATGCACAAACAGTCACTCACACTCACCAATATACACACCTACAGACACACCACACTTACACAGAGTTTTGATGCCCTTTTGGACATCATCGTGCCAACCATACAGGGTAGGAGATCTGGGAAGTAGGGATGTGTTTGTGTGTGAGTGGACGTGTCTGTCAGTGTGTAAGTGTATGTGTGAGTGGACGTGTGTGTATGTGTGTGTGTCAGTGTGTGTGTGCGTCAGTGTGTGTGTGTGTGTGTGTGTCAGTGTGTGTGATTGTATATGTGTGTCAGTGTGTGTGTGTGTGTGTGTCAGTGTGTGTGAGTGTATATGTGCGTCAGTGTGTGTGTGTGTGTGAGCCCTACCTTCACACCATCGGCCTTCTTGTTGGCGCCGCTCTTCCCCCCTGAGCGAGAGAGAAACAGGAAGAGGGAGAACACAGCCATGAGGACGGGCACAAACGCCCAAAAGAGGAGGGCGAAGGGCATGACCCCTGACCCCTGAGCCCTCACCCCTCACCCCTGACCCCTTGCTCTTGGAAGAGACCGCCTTCAAAGGGGGAGGAAGAAAAGAGTAGATCCCATGGCAACGGAAGAGGAGAGAAGGAGAGGAGTGGAGGTCCGGAAGGGTGTCGTTGGAACCGTGGGGGTCGGATGGTCGTCGCTGTGGAGACCGCGGAGCTCCGTGGATTAGCGTTCGACAGAGCAAGCGCGTTCCGATATTCTCAGACCCAGACCCAGACCCAGACCCAGACAGGCTTGAGAAGCAGTAGACAGGCAGGGTGAGAAGCAAACTGGCTGGACTGAGGAGCCCCACCACCCAGCAGAGAGAGAGGAGGAGGGGCCCTCACCGTCCCTCTCACCCACCCCAATCCCCCACGTTCCTGCCATGCCCCCCTCCCTCCCCCAGAGAGGCCAGATATAGGAGCACTTGAGATATGGCACATTCCATACCTTCTCTCTCTCTCTCACCATCACTGTCTGTGTCTCTCTCTCTCTCGTGTTCTCCACTGGTCTACTTGTCACTTTTATTGGCAAAGCCTGGATTTTATTTCAAAGAACTCTGCTTTTGACAATGAGCTTGAACTTGAACTCTCTCTCGCTAACAGGCTCGCTCTTTCCCTCTCCCCCTTTAGACTTTTTCCCTGCCTCACCCTCTGAAAACCCACCACACCTCAACTATCAGGAGGGGGGCATGGGGACCAGGGGGGTCGGGGGGGGGCAGATTGGGTCAGGGGGGGTTCAGGGGCATCGGGGGGGTTAGAGGGGCCTAGGGGGGGCCGTTGGGGGTCATGAAGGGCAGGGTGGTTTCCCCTCATTCATCAACATGTGTCTATTTTTAGCAGTGGTCTGTCCTGGTCTCACACAGACAGACATACACACACACACACGCACACACACACCCACATACACACACACACACACATACTACAGACCTACATACAGAACCAGTCAAAAGTTTGGACACATTGAATGGGAAAATGTGTCCAAACTTTTGACTGGTACTGTACATCATTGTTAGTAGAAGTAGTAGTAGTGGTATTATTATTGCATGTAGTATTATTTTTTATTAATTTTAGTATAACTTTGTTCAAGACAATTGGTGCTACTGTTGTAATTATAATTACATGGAAAAGTGTGTGTGTGTGTCTGTGTACAGAACGGAGATTGTATAAATAGACTTGTGATATGTTATCTGCTCATAAATCTGCCTGGTGTTCCCTGTCTGGGGGGGATGAAGAGGAGGGGAGGAGGGAGGGAGGGATGGGAGAAGAGGAGGCGGGAGAAGAGGAGGCGGAGGAGAGGAGGGGGGTTGGTAGAGAGGGAGGGAGGAAAAGGTGGAGGGAGAGAGGGATGAGGAGGGAAGGGAAGGGAAGGAAGGAAGGAAGGAGGGAGGGGTGAGGAGGGGAGGGAGTAAAGGAGATAGGGGAGGGGAGGGAGGGAGGGAGGTCTGTGGCTGGTGTTCTATTCCAGACTGGAATGAGAATGTGGACCCTAACAGAACCCAATAAAATATTTCTTGTTGCTAATATAGCCTATATTACAGGTTTCTCCATTGCTTTGGCTCAATTCTTGAAACAGAAATTACATTCTCAAAGCTCTAAGTGCATTTGGCAAAATAGCCTATATGGTTCAGCACAACTACATAGATCACCTTCAAAAGGTCATATCTCACCCATAACAGTTAACTCATGCTTCAAAACCAAATCATTTTCTCATATAAATAGTCAGTGCCCCCAAAATGAAAAGTTCTTTCTCGATTGCTGTGGTTCATCTCTCTCTCTCTCGAAAAAAAAGGACATTCTCAAAGCTTTAAATACAGTTGCCAAAATAACCTAGATGGTTCAGCAAAACACCATGGCACACCTGCAAAAGGTCATATCTCTCCCAAAACAGACAACTCATCAGTCAAAATGTAAACCTTTTCTCATACAAATAGTCAGTGCCCCCAAAATGAAAAGTCCCTTTGGCATTGTGTAAACACTGCAGGTCAAAATGATTAGATGTTTTGTCAGTATGGCAGTGGACCTTAGAAATATCCCTCATGTGCACTGTGCTACAGTTACTGTAGTAGATGTTTTCTTTCCAGAATACTATGGGCCTCATGTAACTAACGCTTTTGCGCCCACTTCAGGCGTATTTGTTTCGCAATTTGCGCGTAGAAGCATGGCGAGGTATGTACAAACATGCCGCACTGAGGTAAAAGCGCAGACTGCCTGTCGTGGGAACTGGGAGTTAGATGGCTGAGTGGTGAGGGAGTCGGGCTATTAATCAGAAGGTTGTTGGTTCGCTTCCCGGCCGCGCAAAATGACGTTGTGTCCTTGGGCAAGCCACTTCACCCTACTTGCCTCGAAGAGAATGTCCCTGTACTTACTGTAAGTCGCTCTGGATAAGAGCGTCTGCTAAATGACTAAATGTAAACTGAAAATGGCAAATTGCGCTTTTCCGTGTCATGCATATGCATTCACGGGAGGGTCAAGGGGAAAGTGGTAGTTTCCCATAAAGAGATGGGAGGGGATGCGTAAAGTGCGCCTAATGATGTATTCCGCGGTATGTACAAAAACCGCCTGTGAAACCACACCTCTATTTTGCGGTGAAAATTCTCCGCCTGTTAGTAAACCATGTGACTACAATTCAAACGATTACATGAAACAAAAGAACGTCATCCGTGATCACGTCACTCTGAGCATGAGCAGAAAGGTGGATATCAGGTAGGGGGTTGTTCCTGAGAGAGACAGAACTTACCAGAGAAGTTCCTGGTGGCCAGCATGGTAGTGAGGATGGCACCCTGTAACCAATCACAAACAAGTTATCATCCCTCTTCTCCAATCACACAACAGTTATCATCCCACTCCATCAATCACTGACAATATATCACCATTCCCCACTAATCCTTTAGTCAATTTGTGGAGAGTGGTTGAGAGTTGTGTTTCCTTTGTTGCCAACAGGGTGATGATGCGTTTCCTGTGTGCCGCAAGTTGACTATGTGTTTCCTGTGTGTCTTTGGGTGATGATCCATTTGCTGTGTGTCGCGGGGTGATGATCCTAGGGCCAATCCCAGAAAAGCAGGAACAAGGGGTGCAGGTTACCATGGTGACCAACAGGACATACCTTGAGCTTCCGTCGGGCGTTGAACTTCTTGAGACACTCTACTGTCTCCTGTCTGTGCATACAAGAGGCCACGGTGGAGCGATGCTGAGGGGGGGGGGGGGGAGCGGGAAGGGGGCAGGAGGGGAGGAGAGGGAGAGAGAGGGAGAGAGAGGGAGAGAGAGGGAGAGAAGTGAAGAAAAAGGGAGAAAAAGAGGGGCAAAGGGACAGGGAGGGAAAGAGAGGGATAAAGAGGGAGAGAGAGGGAGGGAGAGAGATGGAAAAAGAGGAAGGAGAGAGGGAGAGAGAGAGAGACAGTGGGAGAGAGAAAGAGATAATGTTATTCATTAACAAGACAAGGTTCAACAGAGTTTCCAGGATGTGAAAGGATCTACATCATGTTAATTATCCTCATTATCATCTAAACAATGACTTCCCTCCCGCCTCCCGCCTCCCATCCCCCCTTTCCTCCCTGTCTCCCCTCTCGTCCTCCTCCTTTCCCCTCTCCCCCTCTTCCCCCTTGCTCCCCTCTCCTCCCCCCTCCTCCTCCTCCTCTCCACCTCCTTCCCCCTGCTCCCCTTCCTCCGCCCTGCTCTCCTCCCCCACCGCACTCCCCTCCGCCCTGCTCTCCCACCCCCCCTCCCTGCCCTCCTGCTCTCCCCTCCTTCCCCTCCTCCCCTCCTTCCTCCCTCCTCCTCCCTCTCCTCCTCCCCGGTCTTACAGAGATCCAGGGGTGTTTGAGGACCTCAGAAGCAGTGATGCGTTTGGCAGGGTTGATGGTCAGCATCTTGTTGATCAGATCCTTGGCCTCGGGAGTCACTGTGTCCCACTCTGGGGACGGAAACTGTGGAGGGGGGGAGCAGGGGGAAGGAGGGGGGAGGAGGTGGAGGGGTAGCAGGGGGAGGAGGTGGAGGAGGGGAGAGGAAAGGGGAGCAGGGGGTGTGAGGGGGGAGGGAGGGAGAGGAGGAGGAGCAGGGCAGGAAGGAGGGAAGGAGGGTTGAGGAAGGGGGCACATTCTAGCAGGTCATCTCTAGAGATGCTATTACATGATTGTGATATCATAAGACGACATATATCCACAGAGAGAGGCTTATGGAGTAGCTCACGTCATACGCCCCCGCCTTGATCTGCTGGTACAGTCTGTGCTGGTCCTCGTCCCAGAAAGGGGGATAACCCACCAGGAGGATGTACAGAATCACACCTGGCAACCCACACAACATGCAACATGTTAGAACATACAGACACTCTCTCACATATACAGTACACGCAGACTGTCTCACACATGGGCACACTCACATCCACACACACAAATGCTCACACACAGTTCACACACTCACACACAAGCAGTGATGGGCAAGCTACTTGATATGTGTAGTGAGCTAAGCTACTAGCTACTCTACAATAAATTCAGCTTCACTACACAGAAGCTACCACTCATAAAAATGTAGCAAGCTAAGTTACAAAAATCTGTCAAAAGTAGCTTGATACATTAGTAGCTACTTTCAGTTAAACAAACTGCATGCCAAGTCAATGCAATTTTACTGATCAACACAATTGTCAT
>CM042877.1:6629625-6774625 GCA_023658055.1 Thaleichthys pacificus | reverse complement strand
CTTTAGCTTCATCCAGGTTTACCTCGTCATCATTCCATGTCTTCACCGATACCTAGCATGTCCTTTAAAAGACAGCAGGTTAGCATGGTGTTAGCATTTTTATTTTCATTGCGTTGGCCTAGTGTTAGCATGGTGTGTGTGTCCCTCCCTCCCCCCTTCTCCTCCACCACCCCTCCTCCACCTTTCCCTCTCTGCCTCCTCCTCTCCCCCATGCCTCCTCCACCCCTCCAACACGCTTCACTTGTGTGAACCATTCTAGCCTGCATCCAACCATTCTAGACTGCATCCAACCATTCTAGCCTGCATCCAACCATTCTAGACTGCATCCAACCATTCTACCTTGCCCTCAACTATTTGACCCTGCAATCCAACCATTCTACCCTGCCCTCAATCATTCTAGACTGCATCCAACCATTCTAGACTGCATACAAACCATTCTACTCTGCCTTTAAACGATTTCAACCTGTATCAACCACCTTGCCAGATACATTTAACAGCAAACTGAAGGCGTCTCTCCTATTGGCTCTGTCTGTTGTGTTTGTTAGTGTGTGGGCAGGCTGTGCTTTCATTGGCTGACTCTGCTGTGGTTGTCAGTGTGTGGGCGGGCTCTGGATGCTTGACGAATAGCAACCCCCGCTTCCAGCGAGGAAGACTGGAGAAGGTGTCAGTAAACAAAGAGTCATAACTCTCTTCCTCTCTTCCTCTCGCTCTTTTTCCCTGCATCCCTCTCTCTCTCACTTTCTCTCTCTCAAATGTTCTCTCTCTCCCGCTATCTCTCCATCTTTCTCTCCTCCCCTCTCTCTTTGTCTTCATCCCCCCTTTCCTCCCCCTTTCTATCTCTCTTTCGCTCTCTTTCCCTTTCTCTCCATCTCTCCTACCATCTCTCCCTCTCTCACCGTCTCTCCCTCCCTTCGTCCTTCTCTCTTTCTCTCCAGTGGGGCTCTAGTGTTGTAAACAGGGTTGTTGTTAGGTTTGTTTATGTGTGTTTACTGTCCTGCATCAGTGTGATCAAGTCGTTACTGTAATGTCTATAGTGGTGTAACTGGTCGGAATGTGGCAGTTTTAATTGCCCATTAAAGGCTTTGAGAAAAAAGGAATCTCTCTCTTTCTCCCTCTCTCACCATCCCTTCCACTCTCCCTCCCTCCCTTCCACTCTCCCTCCCTCCCTCCCTCTCCCTCTCTCCCTACCTCCTTCCCTCTTCATATCCTTCCCTCTCCCTTCCTCTTTCCCTGTCTTTCCCCTCCCTCCCTCCCTCCCTCCCTCCCTCCCTCCCTCTCTCTCTCTCTCTCCTCTCCTCCCTCTCCCTCTCTCTCTCTCTCTCTCCCTCTCCCTCTCTCTCTCTCTCTCTCTCTCTCTCTCTCTCTCTCTCTCTCCTCCCTCTCTCTCTCTCTCTCTCTCTCTCCTCTCTCTCTCTCTCTCTCTCTCTCTCTCTCTCTCTCTCTCCTCCCTCCCAGAGCAGGAGACTCCTTCTGTGAGCGCTCCACAATATTGTTACGCAAGCCTCTTTATCCTGTCAAGCTACGGGCTGGGTGTGTGAGTGTCCATATGTGTGTACGTGAGAGAGAGATCATTTCCCATCTGGGCTTTTAGTGTATACAAGGCCAAGGGGGTCGATCCTTAGCAGATAGTTGTACATAATGTAGCTCTCTGTATGGCCCTCCTGACACCCCCCCCCCCACACACACACACACACACACACACTCTGGCTGTGTGTGGGAAGAGACAGCTCTGTTTGCCACGCCGGAATTATACACATCTTACTGAGTGCATGTGTGTGAGTGGGGGATGGGCTCCCGTACAGGTCACTCCCAAGTAACCTGCAGGAACACGCATGCACACTCACACACGCATACGCACACGCAGGATTCATTATAACTGTGACACTGTGACCTCATGTATTTGAGCATTCTGTCATTCTCTTCCTCAGTATCTTTCCCCCTCTCTATTTCTCTCTCTCTCTCCCTCTATCTCCATCCATCTTTCTCTCTATCTCCGCCACCCGCTCTCCCTCTCTCCACCTCTCTTTCTCCGCCTCTCTTCCTCTAGCTCGCTCGCTCTCTCCCTCCCAACCTTTCTCTCTCCACTTCTCTCCCTCTCTTTTTAACCCTCCCTCCCTTCCTCCATCCCTCTCCACCTCCCTCCCTCTCAATCTCCCTCTACACCTCTCCCTCCCTCTCCCTCTCACTCCCTCTCTCCGTCCCTCTCCCTCCCTTTCCACCTCCCTCCCTCCCTCGCTCTCTCGCTCTCTCCCTCCCTCGCTCTCTCCCTCTCTCCCTCTCCCTCTCTCTCTCCTAGACTAGAATACCTCACTATTAATAATGGAGGGTTCCAGAAGCTCAGCGGGACACACTTCTAAAGACCTGAGAGTCTGGTGTGTGTGTGTGTGTGTGTGAGAGAGAGAGACAGAGAGAGGGGAGGGAGGGAGAGAGAGAGAGAGAGAGAGAGAGAGAGAGAGAGAGAGAGAGAGAGAGAGAGAGAGAGAGGTGTGTGTGTGTGTTTGTGTGTATTAGTGTGCATGTCTGTGGTGTGTGTGACCTCACCTATGTTGGAGTGTTTCAGCAGTCGACAGATTCTGGCCTCCCGGTCCAACTTCTGGTGGTCTAAAACACAGAACACACACTGTTAACACACACACACACACACTCTCATACACACTCTCACTCATGTATACCCTCTCAAGCTAATTCAGTCACACCCGCAGCCTGCACACCTAACACACACATATATACACAAACACTCTTACACAGAGAACGCACGCTATTATGCACACAGAACACACACACTCTCTCACACAATAAACACACACTGTTGGTCTGAGTAACCACAAAACACACTCTCTCACACACTCTCTATCTTTCGCACACTGATACTCTCACACATGTATACCCTCTCAAACTAACTTAATCACACTGATAACTTGTCCGCACACACACACACACACACTCCTGTAAGCTACTGTACCACTATAGGTAAAGCTATGCTGAAAACTCAGAAAAATGGTGTTGCTAAGCAACCTTGCTGAATATACCAAGAACAGGATTATAAAGATATAGAAGTAGAGACAGACAGACAGAAGCAGAGAGAAAGATGGAGGAAGAAAAGAGAGAAAGAGAGAGAGAGAGAGAGAGAGAGAGAGAGAGAGAGAGGAGAGAGAGGAGAGAGAGAGAGAGAGAGAGAAGGGAAAAGAGAGAGGGTAAATGGAAAGAAAGAGAAATTAAAAAGAATACTGCCTGTCTGCCTGTATGTCTGTCTGTCTTCTGTCTTCCCTCCCAGTATGTCTGTCTCTACAGTCTGTCTGTCTGTCTCTCAGTCTGTCTGTCTGTCTGTCTGTCTGTCTGTCTGTCTGTGGAACTGTCTGATGAGCCAATTATTGAGCAGAACCAGCTTGTTACACACACTAACCCACTTACAGCTGTTACCGTGACAATGGCTGTGTTAAGGGGGACAATGTTTCCAAAGTTTGTATAAAGAGGGATATAGGGAGGCAGGCAGGGAGGGAGAAAAAAAGGAAGGAAGGAAAGGAGAGGAGAGGAGAGAAGAGAGGGATGGAGTGAAGCGGGAGGAGGGAGGAAGGGAATGATGGGGAGAGAGGGAGGGAAGGAGGAGCGAGGGGTATTCCGTATAGTTGCCTCCTTCTTTGGCAGAAAGCCAAACAAGCAGCTGGTTAGAATGTCCTTACAGTAATGACTGCTCACAAACAAACAAACACACACACGCACACAAACCCATTAACACACTCAAATACACACACTCACACGCACACATACACACAGAATCACTGATGCCAAACAGCTAATAGTACTGTAATTAAAGCTGACAAACACAAACACACACCTGGATGCCACCACAGGAAAACCAATACACACCCCATGAACCAAACCCCCTCACACACACACACCCCATGGACCAGCCCTTCACACACACACACACACACACACCATGAATCCAACCTTCACACACACCACGAACCCTATCTTACACACACATACATACCCACCCCATGAACCAGCCCTTCAAACACACACACACACACACCATGAATCCAACCTTCACACACACCACGAACCCTGTCTCACACACACACATACATACCCACCCCATGAACCAACCTCACACACACACTCACCACAGGGAACCCACAACAGGACAGGGAGGAGAGTTATTTTATGATGAGCTTTGTCTGTCTCAAACTGGTTCGCCGCACCCATTCCGTCTGCATCACAACACAACATCAACACGACCCCACCACAACCACAGCTCCAAACACAACCACAGATCAACAACACAACAACAACAACAACAACAACAACAACAACACAACCACAGCACAACACAACCCAGTGCACCAGCAGCAGACACACAAGCAGAGCAGAGACCCCAAGAAGAACCAGATGAATCTGAAACCGAGCGCCTCTCTCTGAACCCTCGAGCACACCCAGCCTGACAAGCCAAGTCACTGCCTCCGCGAGTCAGGACCGCGGACACACACACACACACGACCACTGGGAGCCATGACGGGCAGCCTGTTTGATACCTCCCCTCATCCCAGTCAGCAGAGCAGAGACGAGGCCAGCTTCTGTCAGCCAACAAGCAGGGCAGCATGGATGGAGAAGGCCAACTCACTCACACAGGAGTCGAACCACCGAGAGAGAGAGGGTGAGGGCTGGAAGCCGGTAGAGAATTCTTCCTCTTTTTTGTGTGTGTGTGACTCTGTTCTGCTCTGTATTGCCTGACCGATGCTATGAGGGCTTGTTAAAAGCGATTTTCCCACCCGGAGAAAGAAATAATTTTGTTTGAAAGCTTTCGTTTTTGTTCACCTTCTTGTTAATAGAAGAAGCCTCACGTTTGTGTTGACGCTGCCCCTGACTGTGTCTGACTAAATTAGATGGGGCTCATGCCGGTATCACTCGTTCGTTGCCAAAACACACACACACGCACACTTGAAAGCATGCACACACAGACACACACACACACACATGCGCAAATACACATGCGCTCACACACACATGCGCTCACACACACGTGAGCGCACACACTCACACACCCGTATGCATGAACGCACACACACACACACACATGAATACACACACTCACGGCCACTCATGAACCCACACACTCACTCGCACACACACGCTCACACACCCATCAGGATACAAAGAGAAGGACAGTTCCTTTTGACAGACTGCTTGTTAGCAACTTCGGCTCTGTATGTGTGTGTGCTTGTGTGTATGTGTGTGTGTGTGTGTGTGTGCTGTGAAGGCAGATACACAGGTAGACGGACATACAGACAGACAGACAGACAGGCAAGTAGACAGAAAGACAGGTAGACAGGTAGACAGGTAGACAGAAAGACAGTCAAACAGACAGACAGGCATAAAGACAGGTAGACAGACAGACATATAGACATGTAGACAGGTAGACAGACAGACAGACAGACATGTAGAAAGGCAGGTAGACCGACATACAGACATACATACAGACAGACAAGTAGACAGAAAGACAAGTAGACAGGCAAACAGATATCCATACAGACAGACAGGCAGACAGACAGGCAGGTAGACAGACAGGCAGGTAGACAAGCAGACCTCTGGCTGAGAGTTTCTTGGTGTTAATGATCTTGGCAGCGTACTCCTGTGCTGACAGCACCTTCAAGCAGCGGCGCACCACTGAAAAGGCTCCCCTGGAAACAAGAACACAGTCAGGAACTTTCCTCGCAGACCTGGGCCTGGACTCTAGTCTGTGTCATCCATTCTGTTTGCTGTTGTAGAAACCCCTTCACATCTGTTACACACACACCTCTCACACATACTCCTCACACACACCTCACATACAGATACATACACCCCTCACACACAGGAACACACACCTCACACACGCACACTCCTCACACACACACCTCTCTACACACACCTCACACACATACACACACTGCACACATATCTCTCTCTCTCTCACATACACACAAGCACACACTCCTCACACATACCTCACACATCACACACACCTCAGGCACACATTGCTCACACTCATACACACAAACACACTCACTCACGCACCTTTATAGTGATAGTGGGTGAGAAGCAAGTATCAGATGTACTACTGTGTTTCCACCCCCAAATGAAATTATGTAACATCTTTGGCTGCTTGACGTGTGTGTGTGTGTTTGTGTGAGAGAGAGGTGTGTGATGTTGAGAGTGTGTGTGTGGGAGTAGCAGTGTGGGCCGGGGTCAGGGACGTTCAGTAGACCCTCTCTCGCGCGCTACCTCTCACTCTCTCTCTCCTCTCTCTCTGTCTCTGTCTCTCTCCCTTCTCTCTCTCTTCTCTCTCTCCCGCCTGCCTCTCCACCTCTCTACCTCTACCTCCACGTCTCTCTTTCTCTACCTCTCCCTACTCGCTCCCTCTCTCTTTCTCTCTCTCTCTCTCTCTCCCTCTCTCTCTCTCTCTCTCCCTCTCTTTCTCTCTACCTCTCCTCTCTCCTCCTCCTCCTCCTCCTCCTCTCTGCAGCCTGCAGATAGAGTACAGTCCTCTATCATGTCTCAGTCTCACCGTAGTCGGTGTTTATACAGTATGTTCTGCTGGGAGAGACACACACAACTTTCACTAACTGGGGGGCTGAGGGGAGAGGGGGGGGGGCAGTAGATAGCTCCACTGAAGAAGAGAAAAGCGCAACATACACACACCCGCGCACACACACACAAACACACACACACACCAGAGGAGGCAGCTATCCCCAGAGACGCTGCTGTCAGTCTGGTTGAGGGGAAGGGGAAGGAGAAAGGAAAGGGGAGGGAGAGTGTGTACGTGTGTGTGCTTGTGTGTGCTTGTATGTGCTTGTGTGTGCTTGTGTGTGCATGTTTATGTCTATGTGTGTGTGTATGTGTGTGTGTTGTCTTTGTCATAGTGACCAGGACCTTCTGTAACCTGGTCCATTGAAGTGGACTGAACCAAAAACAGAACTATATTGTAACATGTAATATCATTACTCTCTGTCTGTCTCTCCCTCTCTCCCTTTCTCCCTCTCTCCCTCCCTCTCTCCCTCTCTCCCTCTCTCCCTCTCTCCCTCCCTCCCTCCCTCTCGCCCTCTCTCCCTCCCTCTCTCCCTCCCTCTCGCCCTCTCTCCCTCCCTCTCTCCCTCTCTCCCTCTCTCCCTCTCTCCCTCCTCTCCCTCCCTCTCTCCCTCTCTCCCTCTCTCCATCTCTCCATCTCCCTCTCTCTATCTTTATCTCCCTCCCTCTCTTTCGCCCTCTCTCTCCATCACACAAAGAGAAAGAACCTTCTGATTTTATCTACAGGATCCAGAGGACATATTTTATATGTGCATGAGTAAGTGTGTGTATATGTGTGTGAGTGTGTGTGTGTGTCCTGGAGGATCATTAACATCCGCAGGCTGAACGATCAACTGTCGTCAACTATCACCTGTTCCCACGGCAACATACAGCAACAAGCCTCATGCACTCAGTCAATGTCTCTCTCTCTCCAGTCCACCTCTTCTACTCTTATCACCCCCTGTTCCATTCCTTCACTCCTCCACACCTCCACATTCTCTCCTTTCATCTGTTGTACTTTTTTTTTACTTCAGCGCTCTCAGTGTTCGAGAACAAAACCATCAGTTCTATTCTCAACATTCTAGAACAGCAGCAGTTCCATTCTTAGTGTTCTAGAACAAAACCAGTAGTTATATTTTCAGTGTTCTTGAAGAAAAGCAGCAGTTCTATTCTCAGTGTTCTAGAACATCAGCAGCAGTTCTAGCCTCAGTTTTCTAGAACAAAACCAGAAGTTATATTCTCATTGTTCGAGAACAACAGCAGCAGTTCTATTCTCAGTGTTCTAGAACAACATCAGTTATTCTCTCAGTGTTCTGGAACAACTGCAGTTGTTCTATTCTCAGTGTTCTAGAACAAAACCAGTAGTTATATTTTCATGGTTCTAGAGCAACAGCAGCAGTTCAATTCTCAGTGTTCTAGAACAGCAGAAGTTCTATTCTCAGTGTTCTGGAACCAATGCAGTAGTTCTATTCTCAGTGTTCTAGAACAAAACCAGTAGTTCTATTTTAATGGTTCTAGAGCAACAGCAGCAGTTCTATTCTCAATGTTCGAGAACAGCTGCTCTATTCTTACTAGAACCAGCACACAGACTTGCAGAGCAACATGAGCTCTATTCTACTTCAGGCTGTAAACCAGGCAGTCAACAGGGCAGTGAAACAGAGAGTAACTTACTTCCCCAGTTCCTCAAAGAGCTGGAACTCCTCAGTGAAGCGTGTGCAGGTGATGGTGGCCATGCTGGAGCTAGTGGACTGGTTCACTGACTGGCTGGCTGACTGGCTGGCTGGCTGGTTCACTGCCTGGTGTGGCGGTGGTGGAACAAGAACAGCACAAAGCTTTGGTGATGGTATCCCACTCTTCTTGTTATTGTCTCTCCTCTCTCCTCTCTCTCTCCTCTCTCCTCTCTGTATCGGGAGTGAAGGAGGGTTCCTAGTCTGGATGACAGCTTTGGCCCCTCCTCCGTCACACAGCCTCGTCCAATCGCACCTCTGCCTGCGAGCCTTCTGAATACACAGCTGCGTCGTCATGGTAACTGCGTCCGCCCTCCGCCTCCCTCCTGCTCTCTCCGAGCGCTCGTCAAACACACATTCAAGCACGCGCACACTCATACACTCTCTCCGAGCGCTCGTAACACGCACATGCCACACACACACACATTCAAGGACACACACACTCATACACACACAGACATACAGTACAGGCTCATCCATGACACAGATATTAAATATATAACGTTTAGAGTCTGGCTTGTTTCCAGAGATTCATCAAGATTTCATTATTGCTTTTTTCCTCCAAGCTCCTCTCCCCTCTTTTCCTCTTCCCTCTCCCCCTCCTCCCTCCTCCCTCCCCCCTCTGCCTCTCTCCCCCCACATCTCTTCAAAGACATCCTCCATTCCTCTTGTGTAGTTTACTTCTATACCCTCTGACTTCCTTTTGATTTCCCTCTCTCTCAAACACACCCCCACACATCCACACACCCACACACACATGCATGTACACACACATCCACATTTGCACGCACACACAGTCGCCGGTGCGCACACGCATGCCCACACGCATGCCCAAACAAACAGAATGCTTGAGCTCTTTCTGTATGTTAAGTTCACGCTTAGATGCACAGAATAGGTTCCGAATGCAGACGAAGGACTCTGGAGAATGAGGGAGGTGTAAGGTGGAGTGGGAGGAGGGGAGGAGGAGGGGGAGAGGGTGGGAGGGAGATATGAAACCTAGAATTAGAGGGAGGGACTGGAGTGGATGGCACGAGGGAGGGATGAAGTGAAAGAGCAAAATAGGAAAGCAAAGTGAAGAGAGAGGGGGAGAGAGAGATGGATGGGACAGGAGAGAGAGAGGGATGACAGGAGAGAGGGAGAGATGGATGGTAGAGGAGAGAGGGATGAGAGGAGAGAGAGAGAGAGAGAGAGAGAGAGAGAGAGAGAGAGAGAGAGAGAGAGAGAGAGAGAGAGAGAGAGGGATGATAGGAGAAAAGAGAGAGGGGGGAGGAGGGAGGAAAGAGAAAGAGAGAGAGGGGCGAGAAGAGAGGAGAGACACAAGAGAAGATTAACAGGGGAAAGGGGAGGGAGAAAGAGAAAGGAAGAGAGCGAGAGACGGTTTGACAAATGATGGGTGAGCGATTCCTGTGGATTCTTACTTGCAATGAGTCACATGAGGACACAAAGGGGGTCATGTGACCTAAGGGAATCCAATCAAAGCTCCTGGTGGCTTATTTAAAGTTGTTCAGCGATGCAGGAAGATCAGTCTTCTAACCCTCCTGGTCAGAGGAGAGGCACTGCCTCCTGGTGGCACAACTCGGAAGTGCAGCGTCATGTTAATGTGGAGAGGCAATGATGAGCATCGCTATTGCATCTTCCACTGTACCTGGACACACACCACACACTCACAATGCACACGCACGCAACATACACACACACACCACATACACTAAACACTCACACACAAACAAAAACACCCACACAACCCAAACCCCCCCCACACACACACACACACCAAGCACACAAACACATGACTCTAGTTGGGGTGCACTTTGTGTAAGTGTGTGTGAGTGTGTATGCATGTGCAATTGTGTTTACAAGTATGTATGCATGTTTTTGTGTGTGAATCTATGTACATGTATGTGTGTGTGTGTGTGTGTGTGCGTGTACCTCAACTGCGGTAACGTTTGTTCTTACTGTCTCTCCTGGGAATATTCCAAAATCTCCATGGCAACACATAGGTATGCGTCATCATCGTTGGCCTCTGTCTGTCTGCCTGTGTGTATGTCTGTCTTTCTGCGTAGCTGTCTGTCTGTCTCTCTGACTGCGTGTCAGTCTGTCTGCCTGCCTGTCTGTCTGCCTGTCTGACTGCCTACATGTCTATTGGACCAAAAGATGCATGAAAGAGAGGGAGACGGAGACCTAGAGAGAGACAGAGACACAGACCGAGGGAGAGACTGAACCAGTGAGCTGACATGAGGAGAGTCACCATCTTGTCCATTTCCACCTTGACTAGAGATGATACAACTTTCTTTACTACAGAGAACTTACTGTGTTTCTCTCTTTCTGGATGTTTCTGCCTCTACCTCTCGCTCTCTCTCTCTTACTCTGCCTTACACACACACCCACACAGCTGCCCTCTGCCCCTCCTCACACACACACACACGCACACGCACAGAGAGGGGTCTTCCTTCTCTTTGATTAAGGCACAGATGACGTCAAGGATGATGTAACAGATGATGTCACTGTGATATGGGACCTCACAGCCTGGGTAAACACAAACACACACACAGGTACACACACACACACAGACATTGAATATATGTTGAACCAAGTGCAGTGTGAGCATGCTCAGAGCTGTCTCTGCCCTGTGAGGAACAACATAATTGTTCAAGAACATTTTGTCCGGTTCCGCAGCTGGACTAGAGTTGCACTGGTATGCAATGGACCTACACACACACACACACACACAAATTCTCACAACAACCTGAACTCCTGTCACCTTCATATTTGTCTGTAATGTGTCCAGGTCGTATTTTTCCAGGTCGTGTTAGTTTGGATGGCGACAGTTAAACTCTCCGGAAATTCCCTCTAAAAGTGTTTTCATCCAGGAAGGAAATTCCACAGGAGCTCAGGTTGTTGTCTGTGTATGTGTATGCACGTGTGAGTGTGTGTGCGTGTGTACGTGAGCCAAACTGGATGCAGTCCCTGAATACAGAGCAGCTGTAGCTATGCTGAAAAAGACTAGAAAACATCTATGATGTTATTGTTGCACTACGTTCTACTCTAGTTGAGATGTTGTTGCACTGTTTTATGTTATACTTGTTGTACCTGTCATACTGCAGTACGTATCTAGCCCTATAAAAGTTTCATTAGCCCCCCCAAAATAAAATCATTAAAAAAATATATTTCATATTTTCAATCTAAATTTGTTAACTTCTCTTCCTAAAACCCACTAGAGGACACTATTTAAAAGGATATTTTCTAAAATGTCTTCTGGGGTAACATGCCCCCAGACCCCCCTAGTTTTGCTGGGTCACAGGAAAAAGAAGAGGTTTTATCTAGGGGCTTAGCCCCCCCCCCAAAAGTGGGAACCTAGATTTGCCCCTGTGCAGTAGAGATTCAGTTATTGTTCACTGGGCCTGGTAGATGAGATTGGGTTATTGTTGCACTGGGCGTGGCACACACAGACCATTCCCTGATGCAGACCATTGAAACACTGTTCGAACTACTCACGTCTGATGCCCGATTTTCTGCTGTACTTTCTACACACACTATTTGTATGACGCTGTTGATAAAAGCGTCTGCGAAGATGAACAAAATGTCAAACGTAGATAAACACTGTGACCTGACTGTTATCCTTCAAGGTTTCCTCACAGAACGAAAGAAAGTAGCTGGCAGGGGGAAAGAGAAGAGAGAGAGACAGAGAGGGAGAGAGGGAGAAAAAAAAGGAGAGAAAAGGATTTTGGAGAGCAGACAGAAAGATATAAAGAGAGAAAGAGAGGGGGTGGGGGATGTTGGATATAAGTGAGAGGGAAAGGGAGGAATGCTGGAGAGAAGAGAGAGAGTCAGACTATGGAGGTTTTATCATTTTATTTGGCTGCATTGAGGATCAGTTCTCTATACACAACTCTCATATTTACAGTGTGTGTGTGTCTGCGTGTGCGTATCTCAAATAGGAATCTCTAGCTCCATCCCTCCATCTCTCGATCCCTCCCTTCCTCCATCTCTCAATCCCCCCCCCCCTCTCTCCCTTCATCTGTCTATCCTGTTAGACATCATGCGTGTGTTGAGCTTGTTAAAGAAGGACTTCAGTTTACAAAGTTTACACTTCTTCCTCTTTGTCTTATTCCTGCCTTTCTTGGAGACCTTGCCCCCCCCCTCTTCCTCCTCCTCTCCCACCCAGGGAACCCAGGCCCCTCCGTGGAGGTCAGGGTTCGCGCGGGGGTCGTCGTCGGGGAAACGAACGGGCACCGCCGTGCGGTTGTAGAACGCCAGACGAGACAGGAGCTGTCGGACCACATCCGGCCTCTGATTGGCCAGGTCGTGGCGTTCGTAGGGGTCCGCCGTGATGTTGAAGAGCCAGACGCTCTTGTCGATTCCCTCGATGTTCCTCTCCAGGTTCCACCAGGTTCCTGAGAGCGTGGCTAGAACCTGGGGTGGAACCCAGTCTCCATGTCCAGGGTCTCCTGTCAGCAGCTTCCAGTCTCCCACCCTGATGGCTGCCTGCACCGAGGTGTCAAACACAGCCAGGCCTTCCTGGACCTGCCCCCCAGGACCAGGGCTGGGGACCTGGGTCCGGGAGCCGCGCCTGGGCCCCTGTCTGGAGCTGGAGCCCTTTTCCATGTAGGCCTTAGTGGGACCAGGAACTTTCCTGGAATCCTTCCCCGAAAATGCCTTGTCTTGCTTGTGGACTTTGCTGGAGGCCCGACTTGAGCCTTTCCTGGAAGCACCCCAAGAGGTGGATGGGGTTGTACTGGGGGCTTTCTTCCCAGAGGCCTTACGGAGGCCTGCTGCTCTCCTGGAACTCTTCTTGGAGGCCTTGGCGAGACCAGGGCTTTTCCTGGAGGTGTTCCCCGCCGGCCTGCGCCCCGTTCCCTGCCCAGCCCGCCTGTGCAGGGGATTGATGTTATGGAGGATCTCCAGGCGTGGGGACTCCTTCCCCTCGCTGATGGTGGGCCACACGTCGTAGCCGTCCAGCCCCTCCGCCTCCGTCACATTTCCCCCAGCTAGGCCCACGAGGGTGGGGTACCAGTCGGAGATGTGCAGCAGGGCTCTGGAGGTCCTACGCCTGTGTCTGAGGAGGGGGCTGTGGACGAAACCCACCGCCCTCACCCCGCCCTCCCAGTAGGTTCCCTTCCGCCCACGTAGGGGCCAGTTGCTGCCCCCCGTGAAGGGTTGAGCCCCGTTATCCGTGGAGAAGATGAGCACGCTGTTCCGGTAAAACCCGTACTTCCTGAGGGCGTAGGTGACCTTGCGCACCGACTCGTCCACCGTGGTTACCATGGCGGCGTACTTGCGTCTTGCTATGTTGCCCATGCGGCGGTAGGGGTAGATGTAGGATTTGGGGGGGTGCAGGGGCGTGTGCACTGCCTGCAGCGACAGGAACAGGAAAAGGGGCTGGAGCGAGGCATTGTGGGAGGATAGGATGGCGCGGGCCCGCTGGGTGAACAGGTGGGTGGAGTAGCGGCCGGCGTAACCGCGGGAGACGTGCTCGTCCTCGTGAAGGTCGTAACCGCAGAGACCGGGGCCGTCACATGACCCGTAGGAGTAGTAGTCCACACTTCCTGTCAGCGAGCCGAAGAAGCTCTGGAACCCTTTCTGGGTAGGAAGACAGGAACGCCTGAGGAGAGGGGGGGAGAGAGGAGGGGAGGGGAGGAGGGGGGAAAAGGGGGAAAGGGGAGGAGAGGAGGGGTGAGGAGAGAGGAGAGGGGGAAAGGGGAGGTGAGGTGAGTAGATGAGAGAAAAGGAGAGGCGAGCCGGGTAGAGTGGAGGAGGACAGCGGACGAGAGAAGAGACTCGAAGTCATGGCCCATTCCTCCAGTGCATACAGTAGTACCCCCCTACCCAGTCCAACCTGCACCCTCCAGTCCGCCCTGCACCCCCTACTCCTACCTGTAGAAGCCCAGGTGCCACTTCCCCACCATGTGGGTGGCGTAGCCGCGGTCCAGCAGGCGCTGGGGGAGGGTGAGCAGCTCCCTGGGCAGACAGCTGGGCTGGCGGGGACGGATGATGGAGTGCTGCAAGCCTGTGTGGATCTGGTACCTTGGAGACACACAACGCTTAGTGACTGTGTGTGTGTGTGTGTGTGTGTGTGTGTGTGTGTGTGGGGGGGGGGGGGTCGGATACACCAGTCTGTGCTGGATGCTAATCTGGCATGTAGACAGCTACACCACTGGAACACGAGGCTAGGGATCTCTGTACACACAAACACACACTTGAATCGCTTTTGCGTACACACACACACACACACGTACACACACGCACCCGGCCTCCAGAGAGTAGCGTAGAGGTGTTACATGGCATGGTGAGTTCCTGTCTCCTGAGAACAAGCTCCATTCGTGTGGGTGTGTGGGTGGGTGTGTGTGTGTGTGTGTGCATGGCGTACTTGTTCCACAAGGTGAACATCTACATTCCTGGATGGATGCTGTACAGAGTAAACACTAACTGGCTCCGCTGCCACCCTCCTCTCCTTCCTCTCCTCTCCTGTCCTCCCCCTTCTCCCTCTCCTTTCCTTTCCTCTCCTCTCCCCATCTCCACTCCTCTCCTTTTCTTTACTCTCATCCTCTCCTCCTCCCTCTCTATTGATCTTGGCTCAGCTTACTGAGTCTATGAAACAGCAACAGCAGCCAAAACTACTGCACTGTGCATTTAAAGTGCAGCCCTCCCCCTATCCCTCCCCTTGCCCCCTCCCTCCTTTACCCCCCCCCCCCCCCCTTTTTCTTCCCCTTTCCCTATCTCCCTCTCCCCCAATCTTCCCCTATCCCTCTCTCTCTTCTTCTCCCTCCTTCCTTCCCTCTCTCTCACTCATTCTTTCTCTCTCCCCATCTCCCTCTCTCTCCCCCTCCCCCTCCCCCTCATCTTCTTCACAACAGATGTTTCTGTTCACAAAGCATGACTGAGATGGAATATGGTAACACACACACACACACAAGTACAAACACACCAGCACACACACAAGCACACACACAGTCTCACACACTCTCACACACAGACACACACTCACAAGAGCAAAGTTTCAAGATGTACGCGAATTCATGTACTGTATGTGGACTGTACACGTTTAATACCCTAAGACCCCACCGTACCTGCCGGTGAGGAGCTGGCTCCGGGAGGGCGTGCAGATCGGTTGCACGTAATAGTTCTCCAGCTTCACCCCCTCCGCGGCCAGCCGGTCCAACGTCGGCGTATGGATGTCCGGGTTGTGGTACCCAACGTCATTGTAGCCTTGATCGTCCGTAAGGATGAAGATGATGTGTGGAGGCCGCCTCGGTTCAAAGGCGGCGTCGTCGTCTTGTGTGTTCTCGTCCCGGTCCAGCAAATTGGGTTGGAACGGGTCTAACGACGGGTAACCGATGCTGAGAAGGCTGAAGAGGCACAGGGTGCTCGCGGCTTGCATTCTCACAACCTGGAATGGTTCTGCGGGGGAATTTAACCCCGTCTGTTCGACCTTACACACAGACTCATTCTTCTCTTCACATTCTCGTGTGTTCGCATCACAAACAGACGTTCCTCTAATAGTCTTGCTAAGCTACACACGAAGGATATGAGCGTCGCATGTACGCAGCCACATCTCGCTCTTTATCAGAGTGCAGTTCAACTTCCCAGAAAGTTGCAACATTTTAGGACGTGGCATACCATCTCCGTGCGCCACGCGCGCGCAAATTGCACTTCCCAAATGTAAATCACTCTGTTTATATTACGCAAGACATGTACGCATTTGTCTCAACGTTTGTCCAAAACGATTGATTTCGGCTTCCTACTCGTGAAGTCCTAACCCCGCCCGGGTCTCTCGTGGACTCATCCCAACACCGTGTAACCGGAGAGCACCCTTTCGGTGCCGCGAGGCAAGGTGCATCTTGGCCCGAGAGAATCCAAGGCTCGAGATTACCTCCATAATTGTTCATTTAGGGGTTAACTTTGTTACTTTATTACAGTATTATGACTAAAGTAGTAGCAACGAATCAAGCTTATATCTAACGGGAGAGTTCACGTGAAACATGTTGTTGATATTAGGATCGATTGTTAGTCGGTAACATTCGGATGAGGGCAGAAGTAGATCTGATGTGTGATTTTATTCAGTATGGACGCCTGAACACCCACTGAGAGAAGAAGGGAGAAGAGAGAAAGAGAGAGATGAACAGAGGGAAGGAAGAGAAAGAGGCCATGGAGATATGGATGAGAGGTAAGGATAGAGAGAAGGACAGAGAGAGAAAGAGGCAGGTATGGAGAGATATCTGGGGAGGGGGGGGGGGGGGAGATAGAGAGAAAGATATGGAGAGCCAGATAGGCAGACAGGAGGAGGAGGGATGCCAGATGTGACTCATTAGTTGTAGCTAGGTGGATGAGACATCAAATTCCTGTCTGCTTCAGAAAATACACTTCTACTGAGACGGGCTCGTTCACATGCAACATTGAATCCTGTCAGACACACACACACACTCACAAACACACACACATACTCTCTATCTCTCACACACACAGGCTCATACACGAACACACACACATAAACTCTCACACACACACTCACAAACACACACATACTCTATCTCTCAAACACATAGACTCATACACAAACACACACACACATAGACTCTCTCACACACACACATACACAAACATACTTTCCCTCTCTCTTGTGTTTGTAAAATAATTGTTTGGAGCTGTTGGTCTGCCTACCCGGTTTCTTGTCTCCCTGCCTCCCTGCCTATCTATCTCTGTCTGTCTGTATATCTATGTATCTATCTCTGTCTGTCTGTATATCTATGTATCTATCTGTCTGTCTATCTGTCTGTCAGCCTGCCTGCCTCCCTCCCTCCCTCCCTCCCTCCTCCCCTCTCCCTGTCTGCCTGGTCCTTCAGGCTTTGTGCTGTGCAGAATGCAGAGGGCATCGTGACTCCCTCACAGGGGAGGCTGAATAGAACACTTATTATATATCAGATTTGTGTGTGTGTGTCTGTGTATGAAGGAATGTGTGGCTGTCTCAAAGCAGCTTGTTGGCTTTTCTACCAGAATTACATAATGTCCTGCAGCCTACACTGTCCTGGCCTGCTGAAAGATACAGTCTCCTGGCCTTCCTCTCTTCTCTCCTCTCTTTCCTTTCTCTCTCTCCTCTCCTCTCATCAAATCAAAATGATTGAATTATTGAATTAGAATCAAATCAATTATTTGTATAGCTCTTTTTACAAGCAATGTCACAGAGGGCTTCACATACACCCATAGAACTGCCCCTCAACCAACCTAA
Organism: Thaleichthys pacificus; assembly: GCA_023658055.1. NCBI lineage: Eukaryota > Metazoa > Chordata > Actinopteri > Osmeriformes > Osmeridae > Thaleichthys > Thaleichthys pacificus. Next base: position 6,757,129 of record CM042877.1, on the reverse strand, counting down.
ATCCTCAAGGAAGACAAGGAAAAACTCCCAGAAAAACTCACTAGACCTTGGGAGGACCAATTCAGTGAGTGATCCCCTCCTCCAGAGACGGTTAGTGAAAGAGAGGTGCCCCCTCATCCCCCTCTCTCTTTCTCCTCTCATCCCTCTCTCCCTCTCCCTCTCTGTCCATACATACATATGCATATGTGTACGTAGATGGCAATGTATACATGTATTTGTAAAATGTGTATATATAAGTAAAAACATGATTCTACCTTACATCATCAGTGTCCTTTATGAGCTTTGCGACCCCCCCCCCCCCCTCCCCCCCAGACACACACACACGCACAGCCTGCTCCAGTGTAGTAGAGGTGGTTGGGTGAGGCCATGACCCCAGGGGCGACCCCCCAGGTCAGTTGGCATGGCCGTGGCTGGAGCTGCATGTGTGTGAGAGCTATGTGGGGAATGTAGCTGGCGCATGTTGGTTGGAAACACCGTAGATCACATTACACAGCTGCACAGAACCAGGACACAGCACCTGTCTGCCTGTCTTTGTGCTGCCTGCCTGCCTGCCTGCCTGCCTGCCTGTATCTATGTATGTATGTATGTCTGTCTGTCTGTGTGTCTGTCTCTCTCTCTGTCTGTCTGTCTGTCTGTCTGTCTGTCTGTGTGCATGCTTGCTCATCTGTCAGTCTGTCTGCTTGTCTGACTGCTTGTCTGACTGCGCCTGCCTGTCTGCCTGTCTGGCCCTTCCCCCCTCATTAAAAAAACCAGTGGCAGGGTTGCTTCAGCCCAACCTACACGGTGGTGCATAGCGCCCTCCTTTGGCCGTTCCAGGAATCAAGATGCGAGAACAATAACGTGTTTGGCATCAAATGTTCATTCGACATAGTGACGTATTGGACGTGCATAAGGCACTCACTACGTACAGAAAGTATATCAGTGTGCAACGATGTTTTAAATTAAGTACGGTGTTTGAACATGAAAGCCATGTTTTTTTCAGCTGAATCATGAAACTACTTGTCCCAGCATGCAAAGAGAGAGCGAGAGAGAGAGAGAGAGAGAGAGAGAGAGAGAGAGAGAGAGAGGGAGGGAGGAGAAAGAAAGAAGGGGGCGTTGTCGATTCATTCATGCAGACGTCTATGCGAGGATGAAGTAATACCGTGTTTACCCGTTTAATAAACTCATTACATTACAAGTATTTGGTAGTGAAATCGTTCTATTCTAAGACGATGACTTCAAAGGAATCGGATGCGTCCGATAGTGCCTTGCTTTACCTAATTTATCAGCATTTAAAGGAGAATGGTTATCAGAAAGCTGCAAAAGGACTGAAGAAGCATGTTGCTCAGGTAAATAGTTGGATTAAACTATCTCTTCAGCGTTTGTAAAGATTTCCCCGTGGAACGCAGACAAATACTTAAATATAGCTCAATATAGTAGGCTGCAACGTGCGTTGCAATCCCCTATATGCTAAGTCGACAACTGTCATGTTATGCAATCTCGGACGTCAAATCGTGTAATACCTTTAATTAAATGCAGGTGAGATGTAAATTCAACGCAGAAGAGAAAGGTCGGTTTGTCGGTTGGGTCCTGTGTGAACGGGACGCGTGTTGGGCCAGTGTCCTGGCTGCTAGCATGTAAAGAACATTATGTAACAGAGGGACACATGGCAGTATGTCTCCGACCCTCTTAGGCCCCTCGCTTTTGAGTTGTTTTTCAGGCGAAAACATGGACACACAAACTGTATTATGTAGTATATGTAAGTTTATGTAAACCCACATGCATGTATGTTGCTCTGGATCAAAGCGTCTGCTAAATTAATGCAATGTAATATTTTAACTAGATTCGTCAGTATGGCAGTCGTTGAGATGTTTTTGCCCCCCTACAGTCGGAGAGCCCAGAAGAGTTTCTTTCTCTACACGATATCTACTCAGCCTGGACCAAGTATGAGCTTAAACCTGTACATTAAACAACTTCAATACCAGTCATATTCAAAACAACAATGCAAATAAAAGATGGATTCAATTCAATAAATTCCCCCAAAATATTTTTGAAGTTACTTTCTTGTGTCATGACTATGTTGCAATAAGGCTATTGTTCATACTGTGTGTGTATGTGTTTGCACATGTGTGTGTGCCTGTGTGTGTGTGTGTCCTCCAGGATCTCAGCACTAGGACAGGTAGCTAAGCAGGAGGCCGAGGTGGACTCCACCACGCTGAAGAAGGGAATCAAGGCCGACCCCTCCCCCACCACAGAAGAAGACAACCTCTGTCTGCAGCAGACCAAAGAAGAAGAGTTAGATGCCAAACCAGTTACAGGTAACCCTGGCTCTGAATACCATATTCAATTTAACGCATTCATGTTTGTTTATAAGGGTCTGCATAACTTGGCTCCTCCCTATATTTCGGATGTTTTTTCATTCCATCGAAATACATCACGAGACCTCCGATCAAGCAGTAGTGTTCGGTTCATTGTTCCAAGGACAAGTCTCAAACTGATGGGAGATTGAGCCTTCTCCACAGCTTTGGAATCATTTTCCCACTGAACATAAAAACTGCATCAACATATGATGGTTTTAAATCTCTTCTTAAAACTCATTTATTTATTGTTGCACATGGCCATAGGTAGGTAACGTGGTCAAATGTTTGTGCACTGTCTGTGATTTGTGTTTTGTGTCCTGTTGTGTGTGTTCTAATTATTCACTATTGTACAGCACTTTGGCTAACAGCTGTTATTTGCTTATGTGTTATGTGCTTTATGAATAAAAATGGATTGATTGATTGATTGTATGTGTTGGGGTGTGTGGTTTCTGTATGGGTTGTGGTGTAGGTTCTGTATGGGTTGGGGTCTGTTTTCTGTAAGGCTTGTGGTCTAGGTTGTAATCCGATGCTGGTGTCCCCCAGATCTCCTGCCCCCCCCTGCTGAGCAGCCCGGCGCCACTGACACCCCCCTGAAGACAGCACCCCCAGAGGAGGAAGAGGAGGATGAGGAAGAAGAAGAGGAGGTGAAGGAGGAGGGGGAGGTAAAGGCGGAGGAAGATGAGGAGGAGAGGGAGGAGGAAGAGGCAGACGGAGATTGGGAGAGAGGTTGCTAGTTGGTTAGAAGTGAGGACGGTGCGGTTGAGACAGACGTGATTAGAAGGTTCCGGTCAGTCCTACATGTTGACCTCTCTCTGTCCCACCTGTCCATCACAGAAAGCAGCCACTCAGGACACAGAAGCAGACAAGACAGAGCCTGGCCCCGCCCTCGCCGCTACCCCTGACAAACCAGCACATAATTCCGATGGAGACAGCGAATCAGAGAGCGAGGAAGAGCTTCCGCTAACCCAGGTAAAGAGGACAGCCCAGGAAGTGTCGTGCTAGATCTGGGATTGGTCGAGTGGGGGGGAGCTAAACCAAACCATGTCTTATTTGTAGAGCTCGATAAAACATCAGTCTAACATATCTCTTTCTCATTTTTTTTTCTCTCCCTCTCTCTCTTTCACACACTCTCTCTCTCTCGCTGTTTCTAACAGGCGGCAGCTGTGACACCAGCTGTCCCCAGCCCAGCATCCACTGCCCCAGCCTCTAAACCTGCCCCGAATTCAGACAGTGAGTCAGAGAGTGAAGAAGACATTCCTCCACCACAGGTGAAGACACGCACAGATACACAAACACACATACTCACCCGCACACACACATACACACTAACCCTCCATCATAGGTTAACTGGTTTAAATTGGTCTGCTGGTGGGGTTGAAAAAGTGGACTGAATAATCATAACGTATCTTCACACAACTGTGTGTGCGTGCGCGCCTGAGAATGTGTTTGAGTGCATGCGTGTGTGAGTAGGCCTACAGCCACGGAGCGACATATCTGATGCCCAGTCACTGTGCTAATGTGTGTCTAGACCTCAGCATTGCTGGGTCTCTCTGGTTTCCTGGCTGCTCCGGCCCGTGTGTGTGTGTGTTCTGGACCGGCGGTTCCGTCAGGCTTTGTTCGGACCCACTGGGCCGTGAGGGTTCCAGGGTTGTTTGGACAAAGTCGACATGACCTGGGTCCACAGGCTTAGGCGTTCATACTCTGGGGTGGGTCTGGCCCCAGGGTCCATATATGACGGACGAGAAACGTTGATTACCCATGAGCCTTTGCAGATTAAGGATCCTGACATGGGACCTGCTTTACATTTACATTTAGCTCTTATCCAGAGCGACTTACAGTAAGTACAGGGACACTCTACCCGAGGCAAGTAGGGTGAAGTTGAGCGGTCGGGAATTGAACCGGCAACCTTCTGATTAATAGCCCGATTCCCTAACCGCTCAGCCACCTGACCCCTGCTTTGACTACCTGATAGCCTGGTAGCCAGGTGGAAGGCAAGATTAGCTAACTTTGGCCTCTAAGTGGATTTAGGTGTTGTTGGTTGTTATTCAACCTCGCTCTGGCCTGACCACAGTCCCAGAGACACGCAAGGCCTCAGGGCTCCTAGTCCCAGATTAGGCCTAGTCCAAGACTAGACCTAGTCCCAGATTAGGCCTAGTCCCAGATTAGACCTAGTCCTAGATTAGGGTGACACTAACAGTAACTCTGAATAGGTATTAAGTGTTTTTCCACCCCCTCAGAAAACACCAGCCAAAGCGCCCCCTCCTGCCTCAGCTCCCACCCAGAAGGAGAGCAGCTCAGACTCCTCTGAGGACGAGGCCCCCCCCAAGAAGACCCCGGCCACCCCCATCCTGGCCAAGGCTCAGGTCAAGGCCCCTGCTTCAGCCAAGAAGGCCTCCAGCTCCAGTGACGAGAGTGAGGAGGACGAACCAGTCAAGGTTAGTTTCTCGCAGTTAGACTCAGGTCCAGATTCAAGCAAACAGGAAGCATACAGGAAACAGGAAGAAGAACATAGACAGGGAATATGAAGATTAATTTAGGCAGGAAGGTGAAGGTTGACAGGAAGTAGGAAGTTGTATTTAGACAGGAAGCAGGAAGGTGATGGTAGACAGGAAGCAGGAAGATGAATGGAGACACTAGGTGGTCCCATGTAATCCAAACTTCTGCATTCTTTGTCTCAACCTTGATATATTCAACCATTGGTGTGTGTTCACCTCTCTGTCCTGCCTCTTTACCAGAACCCAGAGTCAACCTCAGAACCCCCCAAGGTCGCCACGGAAACCGCTGCCTCTGAGACACCTGTCAGTCACACCGAGGCCCCTCCCCCTGCAGGCCAGGAGGAAGATGCAGAGGAAGAGGACAGTCCAGAAGAGGTGCAGTATGGGAGATGGAGTTTAAAGACTGGGACATTGTGTGCATTGCTCTACTATTGGGTATTCATTCTGATATGTTCCCATCCGTCCAATCACAGACGGAAGAAGCTGCTCTGGCCACACCCACACCGGAGGAGACCAAGGATGATGATGCTGAAGCCCCTCCCCCAGAGGGTAGGTGATTCTGTAGTTCACATCCCACACTGCAGTGTCCCCTTCTCTAAATTATACTAACTTCTTTTCTATGCTTCTCCTCTGCTTTCTTCTCTCCATCCTTCTCTCTCTTTCTCGCCATCCTCGTCCTTCTCTCCTTCTCTTCTCTCTATCCTCCTTCTCTCTTCTCCAGCTCCTGTACAGGAAGAGGAGGAGTCTCAGGTAAGATCCTCCACCAATTAGAGTCCAGGGTTGTATACTATCTAGTACAGGTTTTGTAGTACAGTTCTTGGTCAGATTTCTATTTGATCTAGTATGGTCTTGTACAGAGTTATACACGATTACAGGTATTCTAGTACAGGGTAATACACTATCAAGTACACATATTTCAGTACTGAGTTATGTACCCTCTAGTACAGGTGTTCTGGCACAGAGTTATACAGTATAGTGAGAGGCAGTTCTATGGGCGTATGTGAAGCCCTCTGTGACATGCTTGCGTGTAAAAAGGGCTATACAAATACATTTTGATTTGATTTGATTTATACAATCTAGTACAGGTATTATAGTACAGAGTTATGTATTATGTAGTACATATATTCTAGTAGATATACTATACTATGCTGTCGCCTGGTTGCAGAGTGGAGAGACTGTATTAGCTGGCAACCTAAAGGCCGAGGATCAGATAGTGACATCGACCACTCCAGAGGACAAGAACGACACACCTGCTGCCCCCACAGGTAACACCATGCTAGCTCCGCCTCCCCCCCCCCCCCCCAATACTCATTGGATGGGGAGGTTGAAGGAGAGAAGCCTCGTATATTTTCCACCAATCAGCTGAGAGAAGAGGAGAAGGAGGAGAGGAGACAGGACATGGGAAATGGAGGAAAGATCTGTAGACTCAGTGTGTGTGTTATTGTGTGTGTGTGCGCGTGTGTGTGTGTATAGCTGCTGCTGTCCCAGAAGTAGAGGAGGAGGTAGCCCCGCCCTCTGACCCCGACATGCCCCCAGCCACGCCCAGCGCGGGGGGGAAGAAGAAGAGGAGCAGAGATGCTGCTGACACCCCGGGCAAGAAGGACAAGAAGAAGAGAAAGAAGAAGGCGGAGGTGGAGGAGGAGGAGGAGAGGAACAATCAGCTCCTCTAGAGGGCAGTGAAGAGACAGAGGTCCAGCTGGACACCAAGGAGCCAGCAGATGAACCAGAAGGTATGGACTGTGTGGTGTGTTTGAGAGAAAGAGAGAGAGGGAGAGAAAGGTAAAGAGAACTGTTTTTGTGGGTGAGAGTACAGGCAATACTCTTATTACTCTCTAACCATTTTGTCTGACTGACTTCTTTCTCTGACTGCCTGTTTTCTTTGGCTGGCTGTTTTTTGTCTGACTGCCTGTATTTCCTCTGACTGACTGTTTCCTCTGGTGTGACTGGTTTCCCAGATGGCGAAGGCGAGACTGAGGAGGCTGTCCCTGCTGGCCGGACCATCCTGCTGCTCTCCTCCAACGCTATAAAGAGGAGGAGGAGGAACAAAAAGAACAAGAAGACAAAGAAGGGAGAGGAGAAGGAGGTGCAGGAGGAGGCTGCAGAAGAAAAGGAGGAAGAGGAGAGCGTTCAGACGAAGGTCACCCCAAAACAGAGCAAGAAAGCCAAGAAGAGGCAGAGGGAGTCTGTTGCCAGTGAGGACCCCCCAGCAAAGGAACCCCCACCCCCCCAGACCCCGGAGGACCAGGAAGAGACCCCCAAGAAGAAGAAGAAGAAGAACGCAGAGAAAGAGAAGAAGAACACTGTGAAAGAAACCCCGGCCCCTGTCCTAGAGAAGAAGAACAAGAAGAAGAAGAACAAGAAGCAGCTTCTTGTGGCGCCGGTGGAAGAGGAAACACCAGAGGAGGTCATCTCTACTCCAGCTCTTCAAGAGAAGAAGAAGAAAAAGAAGAAGAAGACGGCGGTGGCGGCTAAAGCTGAAAAAGAAAATCAGCAGGAAGTGACCTCACCTGTCCAAGAACAGAGCATCACACCAGAGAAAGCCAAGAAGAAGAGTGAGTCATCCAGAATACGTTTGTTTATGTGGTTAGGTTTGGTGTATCTATTGTTAGGGTTGGTGTGTCTGCGGTTAGGGTTGGTGTGTCTGTGGTTAGGGTTGGTGTGTCTGTGGTTAGGGTTGGTGTGTCTGTGGTTAGGGTTGGTGTGTCTGCGGTTAGGGTTGGTGTGTCTGCGGTTAGGGTTGGTGTGTCTGCGGTTAGGGTTGGTGTGTCTGTGGTTAGGGTTGGTGTGTCTGTGGTTAGGGTTGGTGTGTCTGTGGTTAGGGTTGGTGTGTCTGTGGTTAGGGTTGGTGTGTCTATGGTTGGGGTTGGTGTATATTCAGGGTTCAGTTAGTTTGGTGTCTTTAAACTAAACTATAGCACATCTCTTTGAGCAAGCCTAACGTGTTGGGATCTTTTTAACAGAGAAGAACAAACAGAAGCAGGAGAAGGCGGCTCCTGTTGCTCCTCCAGCGCCCCCTGCTGGGAAGGTGAGCTCTGTCCCCCCCCCCCAATCCTTTAGGCTTTTTATAAAACATTTTAGTTACTGTTTCATCAGCACTAAATCTGAATAAATCAGACTTCAACTCTTTCCACCGAGAGCAACGATCGTTTCGGAGGTTTAGCGTAGTTGAACACTGTTGTCAGTGATGGTGTCGAGCTGTTTAAGGCTTTTTTCCCTGTCGGACGTACTGAGGAGTGTGTGAGAGACCTGCAGGTCAACCTAACATGCTGCTTCCTGTTTCAGAAGAAGACCAAGAAGGCCATCGTGTGGTGAAACTGTGGTGAGTGTTTGCTGTTGCCGTGAACACATTTCTGTGCAGAGCAATGTCATAATGATAATGTATTCACTTAAGAGACACTTTTTGTTCAAAGCAACATACAGGGGGGATTTGAACCTGGGATGCCTTTATATCAGAATCAGAATTTGGTTTTATTCGCCATGTATGCAGGCGAATGCTCTACCATTGAGCTGTACCCAGGTTATGTAAAAGACTACGTATCTGCATCTTGCTCCTATAGGTTCCAATAATAACATATTCATCTCTACACTGAGCAGTGCAGCATAGCAAGAGAAAATATTACTCATTAAACAAAACACTTCAGTAACTTGCATCCGAAAAGGTGCTACAGTATATTAGTATGTTGGATTTATGTAATATATGTGTTTATGTGAGGCTCTGTACAGACTGTGTCCACACATTTGCTTGGGAAAGGACAGTAAAGAATAGCTATCTATTCTTCTGAAGCTTCTGAAGCTCTCGAAGCACACGTGAAACTAGATGGTGAAAAGTAGCATAACAACGTCACAACATTGAAAGGAACATAAATGAACTGTCCATTGATTTTGAGTTGTACCCATTAATGTTGAGACCGATGTTGTGTTTCTTCTGCAGGAGAGCTTTCCAGGACGTCCTAGTTCAAACTGACAGAGCTCAGGATCTTCACAACCATCTAACGCTCAACCCCACCAGTGCAGTGCCTTCAGCCCACCACCAGGGGGAGCCCTATGTCTTAAGCAGGGTTCAGATCCCATTCTCAACGTTGAAAGCTCTAAAACTAGTGTCTTAAAAGATGTTGACCTGTCTATCGATTTGGCAAGATTTAAATAACAGAATGGTATGATTTGTGGTTACCTTGGTGACACATTTCTGGGAACATGGCGTTGTTACGTTTTACCCTCTTTAGTTTTACATTTTAAGTTTTAAAGAATTTTAGAAGTGGAGCTCATCTTGAAATGATATATTTGCTAAACTGGACAGGTGATGATAATCCAAAGGGAAATGATGACACATCAGTGTTGGGTCTGTTCCGGTTGATTCTTCTGGAGGAAATGTGACTAGCGGGAACCACATCTTCAGATAATGTGTTCCTCTCTACCTGCTCAGCTGATACGGTTATCTGTGTTCTGATGAGTTCTTTGCTGTAGTTTCTCAAAGCTGTGAACCTGCTCATGAATTAGGAAAGGGATTTTTGTACTCCGGTATTCTATCTATGCACCTCACAGACCCTAACGTTGAGCTCCTTACTTTACTGTTTTAGTGCGTGCACACACACACACACACACACGAAGAGATGGGGAGTCATTAACGACAACTTTGTTAAATGTCCCTTTTTTGACTGCTGATGTTTCATGTTTACGAACCCATTTGTTCATCATCCTCCTGAAACTGTGAACAATTCTCCTTTTGTCATTTCTACTTGTTTTATTGTGTTGAATAAAAATTGGTGTCAGTCTGGTCTCCTATCCTAATGTGTGGTTCCTCACGGGGTGATCGGGCATAGTTGTAGTCTGTAGTTAAAGCAGGCTCTTTTAACATTAAGGCATGAAACATTCATAGAATTAGCACCATAATATACAACTAAGAAACCAACACAAAACTAAAACATGGGTAAAGAACAGGACATAAAAAAAGCACTCCTATGATACAATCAGGAATAATGATCACGTTTATTTAGAACAACAAAAACTGGGTTAATATTAGTTTCATACAGGCCATTTACAATAGATCTTCTCTCTGGTTAGCTTCTACACCTTGACAACGGTCTGCAGCACTGAAGCAACCTGGTCCACCGTCATATTATCCAACCCACACTGGTCTCCTTCCCGAAGTCTGCAAAACAAGACAACGCGTCAGGGATACCTTCGGTGCTCGTACTGAAGTTGTTTAACAGGTTTATTGTTATAATGAGGTTGTGATAATGAGTCGCGCCGCACCGTATCTGGCCCAAAGTTTGGGCTGGACTCCGGAGCATTCTCGGATGAGGATGGGAAAACCGGGGTTCGCTGATTTCAGGGCTACATAGTGCTGCTCCACGAAGTCCCTGCGGAGAGAAGGACAGTGCGCTACAGTTAGATTCAAGTTACACTAAAGCTAGCTAAAAGTATCTTGCAACGATAATCAAGACTGTTGCAGACCTATATTGGTTAGGGAAACATTTAAAACAGTGGTTCCCATCCCTGATGAACAGGGTTGAGAACCACTGATCTAAAACATGCTGGCCTAAGGAGTCAGAATAGATTTGCCCTCTATAGGCCTGTGTTAGTATAGCATGCAATTGTGGCGTGCCTTTGCTATTCTGTGAGCTGTGCTGATGCTAAACTACACAGGATATTTCTCTATCTCACTACTGAACCTCGATGTAGACTCAGTTCTTGTGTTGTACCTCGTGAAACAGTACATGCTTACCTAAAACTTCTACATGTTGGCAAGCAAACATAACCACACAGATAAACTTGACAATACCTCCTTCACAAGCTAGTAGTAGTAATCGCTAGTTAACAATTCCCTCAATCAGCACCTAATACCTGTAGCTAACATGTTTGTTGAGTGTGCGTTGAGACATTACCGAGCTCCTTGACTTGCAGGTGAAGTCTGGCACAAATGCAGACGAATTTCGCGAAGGTTTTTGGCAAGGTTAGAGCCGATACCCCGTACCACCGCAGCAGCCATGATGATTTTTGTCTCGACGTGATTTGACCCTCCTACTTTAGGATATTAGCAAATCACAGCCAAAGAAGCCCAGATCATGTAGCCAATTGTAATCCACGGTTAAGATTGACATGCATTTTGATCCAATCACTAGTAAGGAAACACTAGACTCTACCAATAGAGTGATCGAGTAGCCAACCAGCCGTTCGACTGTTGATTACAAGGGACTGTCACTTCCGTTCTTCCGAAGCGAACTCACAGCAAACTCGTCGTAGACAACAAGGAAGAACGCGATAGATTAATGTGTGTTTATTAATTTGAATGATCATTTATCGTACACTCTTCTAGGGAGTGTGACCCACATCTGCATCAAAATGCCGGAACGAGAAAGTAAGTACATCATATTTGGCATTTGCATTAGAGCTCTAACGTTATTATACAAGCTGTTTGAAAGCTAACCAGCTAGCGTTAGTGCTAACTAGATCAAGCGTAGAGGGACGGTTGAAGCTATGTAGATCATGGCGATATATTCAACCTAGGGTTGAAGCAACCTAGTTTTTAACTCTCTAGAGAGTTATGTAGCTATAGCACAGCTAATGACTGTACTTCTAGCAGTTTGTGCTGAGACATTGTAGTGCAGCGTCTCCATGGCTTCATGTGCTAACGCCCGTGTCTCCCTCGCAGCCGAAGCCTACTCCAACCCCCTAGCCCCCGACAACCATGAGGTGGAGGACCACCGCTCCGCGATGCAGTAAGACGAGTGTTTCTTTCCATCTTTCTGTCTGTCTTTTTATTTGAACAGCAGCGGTCGTGTAAGCTGGTCTAGCTGTGTTGTCTTCTGTATTTATGTTCTGAGTGACCTGAATATCTTCCTCCGTCACCACCAGGTCCAAGCTGACCAATGACGACTTCCGTAAGCTGTTGATGACCCCTCGCTCCGCGCCGTCCTCAGCACCACCCTCCAAGTCCAGACACCATGAGTGAGTGATGGTGATGATGAGCAGTGATTGAAAATGTGTCATAAGGGGGCCTGATGTTTCTCAAAGTTGTTCTTGGATGGCGCATTCATCAACCTTGTCCTTACTGTGCAAATTATGTTCAACTGCCGAATTGGGACATTTAGAAAAACTCAATGTTGGGGCGAGTGGCCAAGCTTCGTAACGGTGTGGCTGTTGGCTACGCCAAGGATGATGATGATGATAATTATGAAAATCAGTTATTACATTTACATTTAGTCATTTAGCAGACGCTCTTATCCAGAGCGACTTACAGTAAGTACAGGGACATTCCCCCCGAAGCAAGTAGGGTGAAGTGTCTTGCCCAAGGACACAACATCATTTTGCACGGCCGGGAATCGATCCGGCAACCTTCTGATTACTAGGCCGATTCCCTAACCGCTGACTCCCTGAGTTATATCTGGTGTCAGTTGTTATTTTGTCCAGGGGCTAACCTATCCTCCATGTTTTTCCCAGAATGCCACGGGACTACAATGAGGATGAGGATCCAGCTGCTCGCAGGAGGAAGAAGAAAAGGTGAGCTTCATATCTGTGACCACGGTGCCGTTCCAGCCAGGCATGAATATTCATGACGGGTTATATTCTCCCTATCTGAAACTGTGAGGAACAACGACACGCCTAAATATCTGTATGACCCCTCAAGTCCTGACCTCTGTCCCCCAGCTACTACGCCAAGCTGCGGCAGCAGGAGATTGAGCGGGAGCGCGAGCTGGCGGAGAAGTACCGCGACCGGGCCCGCGAGCGCCGCGACGGCGTCAACAAGGACTACGAGGAGACGGAGCTGATCAGCACCACGGCAAACTACCGAGCCGTGGGCCCCACAGCCGAGGCCGACCACTCGGCTGCAGAGAAGAGGCGCCAACTCATCCAGGAGTCCAAGTTCTTGGGAGGTGACATGGAGCACACTCACTTGGTGAAGGGGCTGGATTTTGCCCTGCTGCAGAAGGTGAGACGCTCGGACTCCGAGCCCTGCTCTGCTTCCGCCTCCTTTTCTCTCTCTCCTCCTCTCCCCCCCTCCTCCTTTTCACTCTCCTCCTCCTTTTCTCGTGCTTCGTCTCCCCTCCTCCTCCCCTCTTCCCTTCCTCCTCTCCTCCCCTCCTCCCTTCTCTTGAAGTCCACTCGGCCAGTCCTCTACAAATGCAAGATAGTGTCGGTGTGATCTATGTTCATACCTGTGAAGCAGAGATGGCAAGCTAGCTCCCACTGACTACTGCCTACTACTCCATTAAATAGAAACTCGCAAAACTAGGTCAATTGAGCAATTGGTCAATTGTGCAGCTGGTTTTCTGGTTGCTGCCCAAAGGATCCAGCGGTGTCGAGTATAGAACGACGATGTCACGTCCGTTTAATAGGACATCGCTAAGAAGACCAGCTACATTGAGGGTGTGCAATTCTGCAGTGGAAAACAAAAATACTTGGTCCTAAAAGAGTTGAGTGGAGCCAGTACCATGCGGTGGAAAAGCGTCTCCTGCCCTCTTGTTCCCTCCTCTCCTCCTGAATTGTGTTATCATGGTGCAGAGGTGGCCAGCCAGCTCCCACTGGCTAACGCCTTGATAGACTGAAGGAAATATGGTGGTTCTAGATGCCCTACTCTCCTCACCTCCCTCCCTCTCCTCCTTGTCCTTCTCCTCCTTCTGTTCTGGAAAGTATAAATATCATCTAGGCCAGGCTGTCCTAGCAGTCAGCTCTGTCCCCCCAGACATCTCAGGGGAACACAAACAAAATCACTCAAATATAACGTAGCGCTTGAACACGGTCTTCTTCCTGGCTCTGGAAGTGCTGCTAGTGTTTATTGCTATTTTAGGTTTTCTTGCCCTTATTTGGACTCTTTTTAATATGCTACGTAGCTGTTGCTTGCCATATGACCTAAGAATTTCATTGTTCAAAATGACTGTCCACTTGACAAATGCAACACTTTGACTTCCTTGCTTTAGGCACGATACTGATGTGTGTGTGTGTGTGTGTGTGTCTCCAGGTGCGAGCTGAGATCACCAGCAAGGAGAAGGAAGAGGAGGACTTGATCGAGAAAGTCCAGAAAGAAGTCAAGTACGTCTGTCTCTCTCTCTGTTTATATATATGTTTGTCTCTTTTTCTCCCTTTCTCTGTCCCCCTCTCTATTTGTCTCTCCCCTCACTCTGTATGTGTCTCTCTCCCATGTCTGTCTGTCTCTGTAAAATTCATTTTTCCACTACACTCTAACCCCTGAGCTAACATCACCCCTCTCTCCCCCCTCCCCCCCAGGAGAGAGGTGGAGCCGGAGGAAAAGATTGAGTTCAAGACCCGTATGGGTGAGTGAGCCACAGGTCTCCAGTGCCGCCGCCATGTTGAGCCGGCCAGATGCTCTCCTGCTGTTAGCATATAGCTAAACCTAGTTACGTTAGTGATGTTCCAGACAACTGGCCTGACTAGCATGTCGCTAACCCTAGCTGTGTTAGCAGGCATGTGGCTAACGCTTATTGGTTAGCATGTGGCTAATGCTAGCCACTTAGCAGGCATGTGGCTGACACTCACTGGTTAGCTTGTGGCTAACGCCGGCTGCCGTCGCTCCCCACAGGAAGGAACATCTACCGTATCCTGTTCAAGGGGCGCCAGACGGAGCGTAACGAGCTCTTCCTGCCCGGCCGCATGGCCTACGTGGTCGACCTGGAGGACGAGTACGCGGACACTGACATCCCCACCACGCTCATCCGCAGCAAGGCTGACTGTCCTACCATGGAGGTACACACACACACCTTTACACACACACATCCCCACCACGCTCATACGCAGCAAGGCTGAATGCCCTACCATGGAGGTACACACACCTCTCACTAGAGTCTGTCTTCAAGTGTGTGTGTGTGTGTGTGTAACCCCCCCAGGCCCAGACCACCCTCACCACCAATGACATTGTGATCAGCAAGCTGACCCAGATCCTGTCCTACCTGCGCCAGGGAACACGCAACAAGAAGATGAAGAGGAAGGAGAAGGGTAGGGCTTTGTGTGTGTGTGTGTGTGTGTGCTTCTGGTCACACGCACTACTGCAGGCCTCAGCATACATTTATATGTGTTTACCTGCAGAATACTGTACCTAGTATATATACACCTAGTGTGTGTGTGAAGTGTTGATCTCTCTTGCTGTGTTTGTGTGTGTGAACAGGTAAGCAGGATGAGAAGAAGGCTCCGGAAGCCGATATCAGGTGAGACCAGCTCAGGCTCACACCTCCTTTCCTAATCCTGCATGTTCCAGACCCCTGATTGGGTGAATCTCTCTCCTCCTGGCCTCCTCTCTCCTCCTCCAGCGATTCACCTTTTATTGAACTTATGAAAAATGATAAATCCAACTTCAAAGGATTCGTATTCCGTACCACCATTGACTAGAGACTGCGCAGTAGAAAAATGTTTGCCCTTCCACTCCCGTGTACTACCTTTCCTCCTGGACTAAATCAAGAGGCACACCTACCGATGACGTTTCGCTATCGAACATCGGATCATCATAATTATCACAAAAATAGAAACGGCGAACAAAACCCAACACAAGTTACGATGTGTCTGTCAAAAGATTTTTACACACACAATATATCAATATAATCCCAGATTGTACTCAAATGTACTGTCTAGAAAGTAGACCACATGAATCCGACCAAGTGCAGGAAAAGTGTTTGGTACGGAACTAACCCTCGGTTCCTCCCGCGTTCCTCAGCATCTTCGAGGACATCGGCGACTACATCCCCTCCACGTCCAAGGCTGTGAGGGACAAGGAGAAGGACCGCCACCGGGAGAGGGAGCGAGAGAGGGACCGGGAGAGGGAGCGAGAGAGAGACCGGGAGAGGGACCGGGAGGAGGAGAAGAGGCGACACAGCTACTTTGAGAAGCCCAGGGCTGACGACGAGGTCGGTTCACGAGCGCTGACGCCGGATCACATGACCACGCGCCGTCTCTGGCGCCGTTACTGTTAATACCTGATCACATGGTCCTAGCCCCTGACGAGCTTTCGACAATGTGACTAATGTTGTCTGTGTTTGTGTGTGTTTGTCCGTGTGTCTGTCTGTCTGCAGGCCCTGGAGATCGAGCCAGGTAAACCCCTCTTCGTCTTTAACCCTACCTCGTCCCCTAACCCTCCTTGACCTCTCCCTGACCCCTTGTCCCTGTGTGTGTTCCCGTTTACAGCCCCAGTGTCTATCAAGGACCAGATCAAGCTGATCAATGAGAAGTTTGCTGGAACTACTGCCCAATGGCAGGCCGAGGAGACATATCCTTCTCAATGCTCATTGGCCAATCCCTCTGTCCAGGGAGAGTGTGTGTGTGTTGGTTGGCCTGTCGGTGTGTGTAGAGTGTTGGTTCTCCTTGACTCGTCTCCACTGCAGGTAGTCGTCGTGAGGAGAAGCAGCACCTGGGAGATTTCTTTGGGATGTCCAACAGCTACGCAGAGTGTTACCCTGCAACGTACGTCTCAGCCTGCTAGAACACTAGCACCAGACCTTCCTAGCTCCCTAGAACCGGACCCTGCTACAACCCTAGAACTGGACCCTGTTAGAATCCGTCCCCGCTAGAACCGTAGAACCTTCTGGTCCATATCGAAATTTCACATTGTTACTGAGAATTTAACATCTGGGATCTGTTCTCTACCTTGTCCTCTTCTCTGGTCTCTCCCTCCCCCCCCCCCCCCCACCCTTTTCCAGCATGGATGACCTGGCAGTGGACAGTGACGAGGAAGTGGACTACACCAAAATGGACCAGGTCTGACTACACTTCCCACAATGCACCATACAATGCCAAAGATCATCCAAGCCCCACCCCCCCCCGTCGCACAATTCAGTGTGTTCATTGGCTGTGTGTGTATGTGTTTCCAGGGTAACAAGAAGGGTCCTCTCGGGCGCTGGGACTTTGATACTCAGGAGGAGTACAGCGACTACATGAACAACAAGGAGGCCCTGCCCAAGTAATACACACACACACACACATTCTTGACGCACTATACACACACACACACACACACACCAAGTGTGTTTACAACAAAGAGGCCCTGCCCAAGTAATGCACCCTCCTAAAAAGATTATGTGCAAAACTGCAGTAATAAGATTGTGTGTGTGTGTGTGTGCAGAGCGGCGTTCCAGTACGGCATTAAAATGTCCGAGGGGAGAAAGACGCGGCGCTTCAAAGAGACCAATGAGAAAGCAGAGCTGGACCGCCAGTGGAAGAAGATCAGCGCAGTGAGTACACCAGGATGTGATGTCACTCTGGGCTCCCTCACAGGATGTGATGTCATACGTAGAGGTCTTGGAGGATGTGAGCTCACCATGTGCCTCTT
Source organism: Thaleichthys pacificus (assembly GCA_023658055.1). Lineage (NCBI taxonomy): Eukaryota > Metazoa > Chordata > Actinopteri > Osmeriformes > Osmeridae > Thaleichthys > Thaleichthys pacificus. Next base: position 6,740,024 of record CM042877.1, on the reverse strand, counting down.
CCTTCACAGATCATCGAGAAGAGGAAGAAGATGGAGGCTGACGGGTAAGTTCCTCTCCTCCTTACCTCTCTCTTATCTCTCCATCTCCCCTCTTCCTGCTTCCTCCTGCCTCTCTCTCATCCTTCCATCTCTCCTCCTCCTGCCTCTCTCATCCCTCCATCTCTCCTCCTCCTGCCCACCATATCCCTCCATCTCCTCACCTCCATCTCTCCATCTCCTCCAGGGATGTGATGGGAGGGAGTAGATCTAGCAGTATGGGTGCTGTAGTCCCAGTCTGGTTCTATGTTGATGTTCGGTGTTCTCTCTCTCCTCAGGGTCAGTGTGAAGCGGCCCAAGTACTGAGAGCTCCTCCTGCCCACCCCATCTGCCACAAAACCCGCTTGTAAATTTAGGACGTGTCGGATGTTTAGATTCTCCATTTCCAGCCTCTCCTAGTATTGCTGCCGTTATTATTAATAGTACTACTACCATTATAAGATACTATGTTATTTCCACATTATTGTTATTATTATACATGTTACTTCTGTTCCTGCCATGGTCAAGTGTGATATCTTAGTCTGGGCCCCTCCCTCCCTCCAGTGCTGAACCAGAAGCAGTGAATCAAACCAGTACCTCTGATTTATTTGGCTTTATTTTTTTGGAACACAACACATGATTATGAAGACATTTGTATAGATCCGAGCAAGTTTGTATAATAAAGTTTAAAAAAAAGTTGAATATGTTGTATTACATACACTATACACATGTTATAATAAACGTGAGCCGAAAATGTAATTTTTCTTCCCAGACCATAGCTAAGTGGTGAGGTGGTGGAGGTGAGGAAGAGGAGGGTGGAGGTGTAAAGATGTCAGAGAGCGGTGATCTGTTCTTCACATTCCTCCACATTGGTGCCCTGCAGACAGAGAGAAGGGATCACAACTAGGTAAACAGCTAGCAAGCCAGGCTCTGTAGGCAGTCAGCCAGGTAAGCAATCAGCCAGTTAGGTAAGCAGGTAGCCAGTCAGCCAGCAAGATCAGTAGTGAGCCAGGTAAGCTTTCAGCCAGCCAGGTATACAGCCTTGAGGGGAACCAGGAGGTTAAGGGTTACCTGCGGGGGTTAGAGGTTAGGGGTTACCTGCGGGGGTTAGAGGTTAGGGGTTGCCCGCGAGGGTCAGTCTAACTCCAGGCCAGCCAGCAGAACACTCTTGACAGGGAGAAACGGAGGAACACGTGTGATTGGAGCATACCAAACGTGCTCTAGAACCTTGGTACTAAACGCAGTGTCCTAGAACCTTAGTGCCAAACACTATGTTGTAGATCCTTAGTACCAAACGGCGTTCGACAGCCTAGGCGCCCAACAGCTTGGTGGTTATGGTTATTCGTGGTTAGTATGTTAGTACGAGTCTGGTGGTGACAATTTAAAAGCGCCAGATCTTAGTTTTGTCCCCTGATAGTGGCTGTGTGTGTGTGTAGAGAGAGAGAGCTTACCATGAACACCAGTGTGTGGTGTATGATGTGTGTGTGTATATATAATGCGTGTGTGAGAGCGAGCGTACCATGAACAGCAGTATATAATGCGTGTGCGAGAGAGAGCGTACCATAAACAGCAGTGTGTGGTGTATGATGAGCTCGCGGGTGAGTCGGACCATGTTGGCGTTGGAGGCCTGGTTCAGGCTCAGCTGGTCGGGGAACAGAGTGGGAACAAACACCACAGCCAAGCTCTGAGCCGTCATCTTGTTATCCCCACTGTACAGCTGGACTCTGGAGAGGGGAGGAGAGAGGGAAGGCATGGAAAGAGAGGTCACTTGTCTTGAAGGTGTGTGTGCGTGTAATGTTTGATGTGTTTTTTTGTATGTGTTTGATGTCTGTGTGTGTACTGTCTGATGTGTGTATGATCGCGTGTGTATTATTGTATGTGTGTTCTTACATGTAGAAGTGTCCGCACAGCGTGTTGAGGGTGGCTCTGTTATCTGTAGGAAGTTGCTTCAGGAGCTTCCTGTATGAGGCCAGCCTCACAGCCTCCACGGGTTCAGCTACACACACACACACACAGAAGTAGAGTGGTGAGATAGAGAGAAGGCGGGGCTCTAACCTCCTCCCAGCCTCCCCCCCCCCCAACCTCCCACCCACCCTTCCCTAGCCTCCCTCTCCCCCAGCCTCACCTGCAGCCTCCACCCACAGCTGTGTGTGCTGGGGGGGGATGAGCGCCTCCTGCTGGCGGACGTACATCTTGAGGGCGGCGGCCGCGTCCAGCACGCCCTGCTCGTCCGTCTCCAAGGGGGCGGAGCCCGGCGACGCGCACAGGGCCTCCACCAATCGTCTCACCTTAGTGGCCACGCCACAGCGCCGGTACACGCCCTCCACCTTCAGACCTGAGATAATCATTTGACATGAGAGCAGTTCCAGTTGCAGAATTAGCTGTACTTGTGTGCAAAAATGTATCATTTAATAAATAATAATAATAAATGTGATCTAAAATGTGCCTTTCTTGTAGTCAAAACGCAGAAATAGTGTAACTTCTCCCCTTCTCACCGTGCAGGGTGATGTGTGAGATACAGCGCTCCACCGCAGGGGGAACCCTGCCCAGGGTGGCCGCGGGCAGCCGGGCCGCATCCCTGCACTCCTCCGCGGGTACGGACGCCTGTGCCAGCCCCTCAAACCACGACTGGCAGCTGTGCTCTCCCTCGAACTGCAGAGAGAGGGTCCTGGAAGGAGAGAGGAGAGGCTCAGGTCCTACCCTGTATGCGTTTATGCCAGGGTCATGTGACCAGGGTCACGTGTCACCTACTAACCTGAGTTCCATCTGCAGCTCTATGGTGGTCTCGGAGGACATATCTAGAGAGGAGACACACTGTTACCCGAAATACTGCTCTGTGTGAGTGTGTGTGTGTGTGTCCTACTGTAGCGTGTGTGTGTGGTCCGTACTGTAGTGTGTGTGTGTGTGTGTGTCCTACTGTAGCGTGTGTGTGTGGTCCGTACTGTAGTGTGTGTGTGTGTGTGTGTGGTAAGTACTGTAGTTTGTGTGTCTTACTGTAGCGCATGTGTGAGGTGAGGGCCAGTCTTTCTCGGTGTCTCTGGGCGTCGGCGCAGTAGAGGATGACCCCTCCCCTCTGTAGCCCCGCCCACACCTCGTCGTGATGGCGGTCGCCCCCCTCCTCCCGGAGAGAGACCCTCGCCACGGCCTTCAGGCCCCCCAGATCAGCCTCCTCTACTGGGCCCGGGAGCACCACCTGCGCACACACACGCAAATACGCATGCATTCACACAGCCACGCACAAGCATATATACAGCCACGCACACGCATTTACACACATACACACACAATTAGTACTTTCCTGGAAGGGGTTCCTATAACTAGTTCTTTACACTGACAGAAGGACAGAATTTGCTAAAAAATGATTTCCCACAAAGCAACAAGACATTTAGTTTCCAATGTATGTACACTATTTAATATAATATATCACTCCTGCATTTTATCAAGACCAAATCCTGTCATCACAGCAACTAGGCACTGGCATTGCCTTCGGTGAATAATTTGAATATGAGATTCTTATGTCACATAGCCATTTTCAGTTGAGCTGAAAGTTGTTTTAGTAAATCGTTTGCTACCTTGGTTTAGTAATTGGGTGTGCTTGCGTCAGCAAGGCACACACTATGTTATGTCACATATATATTACATGTACATATTTATTATTTATTTTCCCACCCCAACTCGTCCCTTAGTTTTGACACTATATAAACAATGTTTTTACACTATATAAACAATTTTACATTCCGTTGCACAGTTTAGGAGCGTCACGTCAGCACACATTAGCAACGACCCATAGATACAACGTGCTAGTAAGACAGACAGCAATATCAGCGAGCCCTCAGCATTAGTACCATAGCTAAAAGTGTAGGAAAGTTGAGGTTACAGAAATGGGACCCTCTAGTTTCAACAACAAGTTTGTAACTTTTTAACAAAAAAAAGCAGGCAGGCATCCAGACAGACAGATAGGGTGCGAATTACGGGTGGGTTTGGGGGGGTTTGACCCCCCTAATTATGACTTGGACCCCCCAAAACAGATAGGGGGGGTTGATATATCGTTCCTACCTGTAATAGTAAATATTACTTTACGCCCTGGAGAAGAAGTTGACCCCCCCGATTGTCATTGTATAATTCGCACTCTGCAGACAGGCAGATACACAGACAGACGCAGGCAGGCAGGCAGGCACACAAACAGGCAGACACCCAGACAGGCAGACACACAGACAGGCAGACACCCAGACAGGCAGACACCAGACAGGCAGACACACAGACAGGCAGACACACAGACAGGCAGACAGACAGGCGTACCTTGAGGATGTGTGTGAGGTGAGCCACCAGTGTCTCTCGTATGTCTGCGCTGCACAGCAGCTTGTCTGTCAGGGTCACAATCTCAAACTCATGGTTTGACCTGCGGGATTCAAACCAACAACCTCTATCACAACACAGTGACAGTCTGTGTGTGTTCTGTATATGTGTGTGTGTGTGCGTGCCATACCCGGCAGAGCGGTCGAACACAGAGACGACCTCTCTCAGGTCCAGAACGTCGCAGGCTGCATCGTTGTTCTCCTGGGAGAACAAGAAACCGGTCCTCCTCCAGCTTCCCATGCAGCTCCTCCTCCCCTGCACACACACACACACACACCAGTGTTCATTTGAGCAGATATTTCAGTTTATTTAGTATTAGTCTTTAGACGGAAAAAACGATTTAGTGTCTTTATCCTTCAAACAGGGCTTGAAATTGCTACCATTTTGGTTGCATATGCTCCCGAAATTGTATCTGTGCAACCTCAAAATGTATTTGGGAGCATTTGTGCGAGTTAAAATAATCGTTATGGTGCGACCTCGTTTTAATTTCTTTACAAAACGCTCTGCTTATTAGCCTACTGCACAGTATGTGCCTGCTGTGAAATGATCCAGTGACCGGTCTACTGTTCTATCCAACGTTACATAACCAGTTAAACTTCATCTTTACGTTCTTAACTTTATTGCAAATTTTACATTGGTTAAAATGAACCATCAATCACTCCATTGTCACTGCGCTACGTTGTCACGTGACAGGGAGCTAACTCGCGCTAAAAGTTCGAGAGAGAGAAGAGTTCGAGAAGTTCAAGAGCTGAAAAGACAATATGAACATTTTCAGTGGGTGCTCCAATATTTTAGAAGTTGGGTGCACTAATGCTACCAAGTTCAACAGTTCATTTTAAGCCCTGCCTTCATAGTTGGAGCCTAGTTTCAGTCGACGACAACCCAAAACATTTCAGTCATAGCGTTCTGGTCAACTTTGTGTCACACCGACAGTGTCAGTTTGTGTCTCTGTGGGGAATGATGCCGTCTCAGGTGGAGCGTACCTGGAGTGGAGGCGGGGTCAGAGGCGGGATCAGAGGCGGGGTCACTCCTGAGCTTCTCGTGCTGATAGGCTGGGTACTCTGGAAGATAAGATGCCATGACAACAGAGATTTCAGTGAAATCAGCTCACACTGTGCGCTTATGTGTGTCTGCGCATGTGTGTGAGGTGGGGTGTGTGTACCTGTGTATTATTTGTATATTAGGAGGTTTACTATATTTTAGCTTATCATAGATGTAATCTATGTTCTGTGTACTTATATGTTATGTTATGCCAGGTTGCTTTGCGTTGTCTTGTCCTAAGAATTTCAGTGCCCAGTCTGACCCTGTGTTGTTCTGTGCATCTGACTTAAACTGTGTACTAGTGTGCGTATGTGTTTTTGTGTGTACCTGTGTACTCGTTGTGTCGGAGCAGCTCAGTCTGCAGGGCCTGCCCTGCCCTCTCAGCCCTTGCCAGGGGGGAGGCGACGGAGGCGGAGCCATTGTGGACCCGGCCCCCAGAACACAGCAGGGAGAGGGTCTCCACCACATCAGGACCACACACCACCTCACACAGCCTCTGGAGGGGAGAGAACACACACATCACACACAAATATACCATCTCACACCACCTCTGGAAGAGAGGACACACACACATCACACACACACACACACAACACCTCAAACACACACCACTTCACGCAACCACTGTGGAGCAGGGACAAACCACCCCCACCTGAACCCCCTTCCCCAAACACCCCCCTCCCCCAGTCTGACCTTGTAGAGGAGGGCCTGGTTGGAGGCTAGCGGGTGCAGGCGTCGGTAGCGCCCCCGGCGGTACTTGGCTTGTAGGAACTCTGACCTCTGCTGTACCGAGCAGTCAGGCAGGATCTGCTCTGCTGCCGGGACATTGTGACCCCACACATCCCCGCTCGCCTGGTTACCATGGAGAACAAACAACTGGGGGGGGGGCGAGAGAGAGAGAGAGAGAGAGAGAGAGAGAGAGGGGGGGGGGGGGTCATCATGTTGATCCTTACCAAGTGAGCAGGTGAGGTGTGTGTGTGGGAGCAGGTGAAGTGTGTGTGTGGTGTGGTGTGTGTGGGAGCAGGTGAGGTGTGTGTGTGTGGTGTGTGTGGGAGCAGGTGAGGTGTGTGTGTGTGGTGTGTGTGGGAGCAGGTGAAGTGTGTGTGAGCAGGTGAGGTGTGTGTGTGGTGTGTGTGTGTGAGCAGGTGAGGTGTGTGTGTGGTGTGTGTGGGAGCAGGTGAAGTGTGTGTGAGCAGGTGAGGTGTGTGTGTGTGAGCAGGTGAGGTGTGTGTGTGGAAGCAGGTGAGGTGTGTAAAGTGTGTGGGAGAGCAAGTGAGGTGTGTGTGGCAGGTGAGGTGTGTGTGAGACCTTCCTGTCTCACCTGTATGAGAGGGTCGGTCCAGACCTTGCTGTCCAACTTCAGACTCCTCACCTTGGAGAGACCGATACCCAGAGCCCTGTGTTGACCTGAGAAACACACACACACCCGTCAAATAGTCAACCAACTAGCTAACCAGTTAGCTAACCAGTTAACCAGCTAGCTAACAAAATAGTTCACCAGCTACCCAGTTCACTAACCAGACAGTTAACCAGCTAACAAGTTAGCTAACCAGCTAACAAGTTAGCTAGCTAAATAACCACACATCAACCACATAACCAGTTAACTAAATAAACCAGTCGGTACGCCACCTACCGGCACACTCTTCACAGATGACAGCCAGCAAGTTGACGGAGGCCCACTCTGGGCTGGCACTGCCACAGTCGGCACACACCTTGTTCCAGGGGCTGGCCCATAGCTGTAGCGCCACCTGGCTGCAGGAGAGCGCACTGCGGATCACCTTCCCCAGGCAGTCCACCCACACGGCCAGGTCTCTCGACGAGTCCACCGAGAAGCTAGACAGGAAGAGGACCTTAGGTGACTTCCTGTCCAGAGACTTGGTCTGATGGAAAGGACCAGGTTTGCTGGTTGGATGTCTTAAGTAAAGTCTTAAGGTTGTAAGAGCCAAATATGGAATTGTATTGTGGTGCAATGGTTAAGGCTGTACACTGGGTGGCGCTGTTTGGCTCGGCTATATGAGCCGGGGGGAGACAGGTAGTGGGAGGTGTTGACCCCGGAAGGGCAAATGGTTTTGATTTTTATGGATGTTTGGTTTGCACCAATCCCTGGAATAAAGGATGATCTCTTTAGCCGGCTTTTGGACTCAGTGAAAACAAGACGAGCGACAGGTAAAACAACAGCGCGCTGTGAAAGAGCCTGGGGCAACACCGCAATAGCGCAGCATTAGGCTGGCTGTTATAAAGGTTGTTTACTTTCTTAAACCATTCAAATTTGGCAAAGAGATGTAGAGAGGAGGGACGGAAAGAGGAGGAGGGAGAGAAGGTGAGATAGAGGGAGAAAGGGAGAAGGGGATAGAGGGAGGGAGGGAGGGAGGGAGGGAGGGAGGGAGGGAGGGAGGGAGGGAGGGAGGGAGGGAGGGAGGGAGGGAGGGAGGGAGGGAGGGAGGGAGGGAGGGAGGGAGGGAAGGGAGGAGGAGGTAGATGGAAGTAAAGAAGGGGTAGATGGAGTAAAGAGAGGGTTGACAGCTAGAGAGAGGTTGACAGCTAGAGAGATAGGGGTAGAGAGAGGTTCCAGGTCCGTACTTGAAGGTCTTGTATGGGGTGATAAGACTGAAGCTGTGACGTCCTGTTGGTTTGACTGACGCCACCTCCATGGAGACATAGGTCATACCTACACCCAGCTGGAAGTCCTGCACACACAACGTCATCCTCAGACCACACACAGATAACATCATCCTCATTTCACACACACAGACAACATCATCCTTAGGTCACGCACACATCATCCTCAGGTCCAACACAGGATCATCCTCTGATCAGACACACACACACACACGATTATCCCCAGATCATACACACACATGATTATCCTCAGATCACACACACACACCTCCTTGTTGTTGTAGATCCAGAGGCGGTGCTGGTACACGGCAGCGTAGACGCGGCTCCGAGGGTCCTTCATGGTCAGGTGACCCTGCTGCTCTGGGGGGGCGGGGGGGTCACGACCCCGGGACGCCAGCAGGGACGCCACCCAGCCCTCCTGCACCACTGGCGGAGGAGAGGAGAGGTCACGACAGGACAGGACAGGAAAGGAAGGGAGAGGAGATAAGTGCCAAGTATCTCCCCCGTCGTCTCCAGGAGGGAGGCGGGAGGAGAGAGGCCGTGAGCCGTGTGCCGGGGCAGCGGCCGTGAGCCGTGTGCCGGGGCAGCGGCCGTGAGCCGTGTGCCGGGGCAGCGGCTGCTCTCCTCACCGTCGCTGTGGGCCATGAACTCAAAGTGCTTCTTCTTGAAGTACACAGAGAAGCGCCTCTTCTCCTGCTTCTTAACCGTGGTCACGCTGGACACATGGAACACCACATCCGAGAACTTGTCCTACAGAGAGATACAGGGTACAATTACTATCAGAGTATTACTGGAGTACCACCTGAATACAATTACTGTCAAAGTACTACCATAGAACTAGGAGATAATTACCAGGGTATTACTGGAGTGTAACTAGAAAACAATTACTACCAGAGTACTAACTGGAGTATAATGAGAGTACTACTGGAGTATAATGAGAGTACTACTGGAGTATAATGAGAGTACTACTGGAGTATAATGAGAGTACTACTGGAGTATAATGAGAGTACTACTGGAGTATAATGAGAGTACTACTGGAGTATAATGAGAGTACTACCGGAGTATAATGAGAGTACTACTGGAGTATAATGAGAGTACTACTGGAGTATAATGAGAGTACTACTGGAGTATAATGAGAGTACTACTGGAGTATAATGAGAGTACTACTGGAGTATAATGAGAGTACTACTGGAGTATAATGAGAGTACTACCGGAGTATAATGAGAGTACTACTGGAGTATAATGAGAGTACTACTGGAGTATAATGAGAGTACTACTGGAGTATAATGAGAGTACTACTGGAGTATAATGAGAGTACTACCGGAGTATAATGAGAGTACTACTGGAGTATAATGAGAGTACTACTGGAGTATAATGAGAGTACTACTGGAGTATAATGAGAGTACTACTGGAGTATAATGAGAGTACTACTGGAGTATAATGAGAGTACTACCGGAGTACAACTGAAGTACCACTGAGATACTATCAGAGTGATACAAGAGTACTAGCAGAGTTGACTCACGTTGCGTTTCTTCCACAGAGACATCAGCTGTCCGTCCAGGCTGGCCCACACGACGTTGTGCCTGCAGAGACAGGGTTCAGGGGTCAGGGACAGGGTTAGTGAAGGAAGTGACATCGTCGGCGACGTCGGCACTTACTTGCGACCCTTCCAGACGTCCAGCCAGCTGGAGCGAGACACCACGCTCTCCTTCCTCGTGGGGTCAGCCGGCCCCCCGGCCCCCCGCTGCTTCCTGCGGCTGACGCGGATGGTGGCAGCTCTGAGAACACAGCAGACCAAGTCTCAGACGGGACAGCAGTCACCCAACCACCTCTACTACATCCAGATGGGGTTGGGGGGGCAACCGTGGGTGTGAGTTGCGCATGTGCAGGTGTGTGGTTGTGTGTATTGTGTTGGTGTACGTGTATGGTGTGTGTGTGTGTGAGTATATGCTGGTGGTGGAGTGTGTGTATGGTGTGTGCACGTGTGTGTGTGTGTGTGTGTGACTTTTGGAGGTGGAGTGCGTGTGTCTAGTCTAGGTGTGTGTCTAGTGTTGGTGTGTGTGTAGTGTGGGGCTCTTTATTGCAGGGGTCTGGAGGCGGAGTGTGTGTATAGTGTAGGGGTGTATGTGTGTGTGGTGTGTGTGTGTACCGTGGGGCTTTCTGTTTCAGGGCTCTGGACGTGGAATGTGCCCGGTTCAGGGGAGGGGGCGGGGCTTCTCTACAGGGAACAGGACTAACATGCACTTCGGCAGAGCTGCAACACACACAGGGTAGGGTTAACACACACACCCGCACCATCCACATGCACGCACCATCCACACACACACACAATAGAGAGACACACCAACATACCATACACTCACACAGACACTATATACACAAACACCACACACGCATCGTACACAAACACAAACAAACAATCCAGAGACATACACACACCGGTACACACACACACACACACACACCAGACAGCTGTGTCCCTACCTGCTGTTCCTCTGCAGCTCAGTGTTCCCCTCCTCGGGGCAGGGGGGCAGGGGACGCGGGGGGGTGTAGGGGGCTGTGGGGCAGTCCTCCTCCCCCCCAGACGACAGGGACCCGGACCCAGAGCCGTCGCCCCAGTTAGGCACCACCCTCACATAGGGGTCGAGCTCCGCCTCTGGGCTAGGGGGCGGGGAGGGCTCTGCCGGGGGGGCCGAGGAGCTCCCCAGGCGACGTAGACTGAGGCGGGGAGGGGGGAGGTGGGGGAGGCGGCTTTCGCCTCGTCAAAACTCCTGGCTCTCTGGAGGATAACAGCTGCATCCGCTGCGGAGAGAAAAGAGGGAGAGGGACAGAGACAAATAGAGAAATAGAGAGGGAGGGAAGGAGAGCGTGAAAGACAGAAGAAAGAAAGAAAGAAAGAAGAGTGAAAAGGAGCGAGGAAGGGAGCGAGTGACAAAAAAAAGAAAGACAGACAAAGAAAGAGAAAGAGACACAAAGAAAGAGACACAAAGATGTAGAGCGCGATAGACAAAACATTAGGTAATTGGTCTTGTCATGTCTCAGTAAGTGCGTGTGCAGGACAAAGATGTTCACAGTGTCAAAGTACATGTGCCTGAATCACCTGTACATTCTTCCAAACCAGTTTTCAGTAACAAGAGGGAACATTTAGTGAAGGAACGTCATGTGCTGGCGTGATAGAACCATAAGGATTGTATTTACACATGTAGGAATGTTTCACTAAAGATGACAGCTAAAGCTTAAAGCTGGGGTTACGGTTAAGGCTAAAAGGCTAGAGGCTAGGAGTGAAACATAACACATCTGTCTGTCTGCCTGTCTGTCTGCCTGCCTTATTGTCTGCCTGCCTTATTGTCTGCCTATCTTGTCTGCCCGTCTCCCTGTCTGAAGACCAGATCAGCCAGTCATTCACTACCTGGGTGACAGGTATGTACAGTTGGCAACTACTTAGTACAGGTTAGAGCCACAGCCAAGCTTGACTATTGTACATGAACAGCACAAGCGTGCACTTCCTGTATTCATATGACTGTATGTTCAACCTTGCAGCCAAGCATCACCATGTCAACAATTCCAATATTACACAATAAAAAACACGGAATCATGTCATCATACATAACACCAGCCTCTGATGTCAGCTGTAACTGACAGGTACTGCAGCCATGGCAATAAGCATCCTAACTCACCGTTGCCGTGACGTCCAGGGGAGGATGCAGAATTGTCCATCTCTGAGGACAGGACAGCACTGTAAAGGAAGAACAACACACACCTGTAGGGCTGAGGAGAGGAGAAAAGGAGAAAGGAGAAAGGGAGAGGAGAGGACTGGAAAGGAGAGAAGAGGAAAGGAAATGAGAGTAGAGGAGAAGGGAGATGAGAGGAGAGGAGAGAGAAAAGGAGAAAAGGAGAGAGAAAAGGAAAGGAGAGGAGAAGGGAGAGGGGAGAAAAAGAGGACTATAGAATGGAGAGGATGAGAGTCTGACCTGTCAGTGGAAGTCTGCACAGTGATTCCACCGCGTTTGTACCGGTTGCGAGGTTTAGGCACTGGGACCGGCAGGTCCGTATATAACTCTGAGGACATCTGAGGGGGCACACACACACACATATCAACACATGGGCATATTTAGCCCAATTTTGGCTGGAGCCCCCCCAAAAGTTTCATTAGCCCCCCCAAATAAAAATAAATAAATAAAAAGATTTCGATTTTAAATCTAAATTTGTTAATTGTTCTTCCTAAAACTCACTAGAGGACACTATTTAAAAGGATATTTTCAAAAATGTCTTCTGGGGGAACATGCCCCCAGACCCCCCTAGTTTTGCTGGGTCACAGGAAAGATAATAGGTTTTATGAGCGGTTAGGGAGTCGGGCTAGTAATCTGAAGGTTGCCAGTTCGATTCCCAGCTGTGCCAAATGACGTTGTGTCCTTGGGCAAGGCACTTCACCCTACTTGCCTCGGGGGAATGTCCCTGTACTTACTGTAAGTCGCTCTGGATAAGAGCGTCTGCTAAATGACTAAATGTAAATCTAGAGGCTTAGCCCCCCCAAAAGTAGGAACCTAGATTCGCCCCTGTATCAACACACACACACAAACACACCACCATGGACACACACCTCAAGGTATTATAAGACATCAAGTCCTACATCAGAACCGGTCTGTTCTCTAACCTCATAGCTCAATCATGCATTTCATGAAACTTGAATATGTTTGACAATAAACTGGAATTTGAACAACCAGATAATGTAGTCCTGTAGGGGTGAATCATATGAAAAATAAATAACTTCACCCGAGACGTCTTGGCACCAAATTAGACTTAGAAAATATTAAACCGAAACTGGGATCCTACCAGCAGTTTAGTGACATAAAGAATCACTGCATGCGCTGCTTAAGGTGTTCAAAGGTGAAAACACGCTGATAGTAGGTCACATGAGCAAGTAGCATGATCAAGGTAAGTAATAAACATCAAATCTCCAAAACAAACCATTACACAGTGTGATCAATATAAGAATAACAACGAAAATACAATTGTTTTACTTTTACATTTATACCCACGAAAAACTTGTCATTAGTAAATCAGATGTTTACCTTGTCGTTTGCCGGGGTGTATCGGCGTACGAGTGATGACCACGGTAGTGGAGGGAGTTCTGAGATATTCGTTAAACCGGGTAGACGGTAGGTTACTGATGTTCTGCTGTGCGTCAGCGGTGTTTTGTTCACGTGAAAGTGCGTTTCAATCTCACCTGGTTGTGATATCACACGTCCATGCGGTTCACCTGTCTAACCAGTTGAACAGGTGTGTTCTGGGAAAGGGGCGGGTGTGCGGGCTGGGGACAACCTCGGGGCATGGCATAAGTCTAAATAACAGTAGCTTATCTAATTATATCCTTCCGGGAGCTCACCGAATCAGTCGGTGTTTTACCTCGCGGGGAAGATAGTAAGAAATTGGCCATGTCACGTAGCGTCACCATCAGCATCAACGTCACTCTTGGCCTCATATTTTACATTTACATTTAGTAGACGCTCTTATCCAGAGCGATTTACAGTAAGTACAGGGACATTCCCCTGAGGCAAGTAGGGTGAAGTGCCTTGACCAAGGACACAACGTCATTTTTCACGGCCGGGAATCGAACTGGCAACCTTCAGATTACTAGCCCGATACTAACCGCTCAGCCACCTGACTCAAATCAAATCTATCAAATCAAATCCATTTGTATTGTATTCCTTTTTTAAGTAAAGGAAAACCTCATAATTATTAACAATAAGTACAGAAACACAAAAGATTTTAGAGATACTTCTAGCGAAAACATGTAGGTTTGATTCTGTTTATTAGCTATAATAAGTAAGTAAGTAAGTAACGTTTATTTGTATAGCACCTCTCGCAGATAAAAATCACAAAGTGCTTCACCACAAAATGCAATATAACGCTACAAATAAAGAATACAGGAACATTTTAAATAGAAAAAACATGACAGACAACCATAAAAAATAGCTTCCTCCCGTGGGGTTCTGGGGATGGAGGTTGCCAGGGTCGAATTCGAGTGTACGTCAATTTGGATAAAAATGTCTGCAAAATGAATGTGATTGCTAAATGAATATATGACTGCAGTCACTGGAGAAGGAACTGGGGATTGGCTTATGACATGATCACCGTGACTCAGTGCAATGCACTGATTGGGCAGGAGGGCGCAGGATACACAGCGAGCAAGAAGACCAATATACCCAATCTACCCAATCTACTTGTTTAAACTAGTGAGATAATGGTGTTATAATTATTATAAGGTTATAAGGTTAAAAGGTAATGCGGTTGAGGGTTGTAAGGTACCAGAAAGGTATCCTAAATATCAAGAATAACAATGTAGCCTACACAGTTTTTTTCCAGTGAGTTTAATATAACAGTTCATAACAACTGTATATAATATAATTGTACCCTATGTTAGACAATGTGACAGAAAATAAGTTCAGTTCATAGTTGTGAACACATGCAAAATGATTCATGTCAGGTCACATATATTTGTGTACCTTAAAAATGTGATTATGAAAACATCTGCAGTCTATGTATCTATCTATCTATCTGTCTGTCCTTCTGCCCGTCTGTCTGTCTGTCTGTCTGTCCGTCTACCTACCTACCTGCATGTGATACTGGCTGTCTGTCTATCTATCTAGTGTGTACTCTTCTAGTCTATCCAGTCCCAGTCCAGTACTGTATTAGTTTATTATACTACAATATGATAGAATGTCATAAAACCCAGGCCACATGTCTTGCATAGATCAGCCAGACAGTGGATGAACAGGCGGTAAAACAGGCAGTCAGAGCATCAGTTGGTCAGAGAGCATTTAGGCCTGCAGCCTTTCCAGAATCCTCTTCAACTTCGGGCGTCTCCTTCAGATCCTGCAATGCCACGCTCTCCTTGAGATCCTGCTTCTCCTGCTCTGACGGACTCTTGCCCCTGCACACACACACACACACACAAGCACACAAACACACACACAAGCACACACACAAACATGCAAACATTCCCACCCACACACAATTTGTCTTATTTAAATACAGCAAGGTAATGAAGCCATATCAAGCCTTGTGGAGCCAAACCCTCCCCTCCTCTCCGCCCAGTCCCCAGTAACCTCAGTGACCCCAGCGACTCCTCGGTGACCCCACGGCGACCCCACAGCGACCCCCAGCAACCCCCAGCAACCTCACCACTTCTCCTCCACGTCCTCGATGGTGTCTGGCAGCGGCACGTCAAGCGTCTCGGGCAGGAAGCAGGCAAACACCCCGGCCACTAGGGCGGCGCCCCCGTACACCATGCCGGGCAGGGCGGGGAGGACCTCGTCCAGGATGAGCACGGCCGGGGCCGCCATGCTGCCCAGCCGGGACATGGTGGAGGTGAAACCCATCCCCGTCTGTCTGCGGGTAGAGAGGAGGGGGGAGAAGGGGAGGAGATGGTGGGGAGGTTGACATTTGGGGGGAGGAGCGGAGGGGATGAAGAGCAGAAGAAAAGGGAAGAGAGGGGGAGAGCGGAGGGGAGAGGAGGGTTACCTGATGACAGTCGGGTAGAGTTCTCCAGTGAAGAGGTAAACACAGGTGAAGGAGGATGAGGTGAAGGCCTTCCCCAGACAGGCTAGTGTGGTCCTCACGGTCTGCATGTCTGAGAAGACAGCAATACACACGGCAGCCATTACAACTAATACACACACCTGTGTCTGTGTGTGTTTCTCTCAATCTTTGTGTGTCTGTCTCTGTGTGTGTGTGTGAGGGTCTCTATCTCTCAAATCCGGCAGCATGGATAGATACTTTGTGGTCTGTACTGTCTCTTTAGTATTGTTGCTGACTGGGCTTTACAAGGCAGTAGCATCTCCAATAGCACTTTACCTCTGCTGCAAAACTAGCTTTACAAGCTTGATGTTAAATGTCTGTTTGTGTCCTATGGTGTTTTCAGGTTATATAGGCCATTTTAGGCAGGTAAGTATATAGGCCTCTCGTTAATCCAATATTTTCCAGTTGGTTACTTTTAAATGCTAAGTGAGTTTTGAAATGTATATACTTTTAATGCACATACTGTATATTCACCTCCATTCATTGTAAAATGTTGTATTTATTGTATTTATTCACTTAATTTATATTTTAATTTTTGTATTCCTATGATGTAGTATTCATTCATGCTATGTGTGTTCTTTGTAATATGTTGGCACTTCAGATTCTCCAGGAGAGATTGTCGATTGTCTCATTTCAGAGAGGTCAGGGAATCATTTTTTAATTTCTCCTATATATATATTGGCCCAAATGGGTGATCTGTTTTTTTGCTTCCCTCTGGAAAATTAGTGCGAAACATAAGTGTTTCTTACATACTATTATTATAATTAGACCAATACACTGTTCTTATTGGTCCAGAGAAGTTCTAAGAAGTCCGCAAAACCGTTGGCAGACTTCTGAAAGGTCTGCAAACCGTTTTAAGGACCTAGCAACAAGCGGTTGCCTTGGAGATGTTGACATGGCGTCGGCTGTTTCGTTTTTCTGCCAGATTATTGTTGTAGTATATAAGAAGCCAAATATGGACTTTGGACTAGGTCTCGGTCAACAAATGTTTTAACAAATCTCTGCTTACAAAGGCGTTTGCAGACCTGTCGAAAAGTCCATATTTGCAGTTTGTATTCCATCCGCCCCCCTCCCCCCCCCTCCCTTCTGTGAAGCGCATGGTGTTGCATTCTGGTGTGAAAATGCGCTATATAAATAAAGTTTGATTTGATTGAATGTATCTGTTTGTGCTGTGTGTTGTGTCAGACCTGAAGGGACAAAGATGTTAGCAAAGATGATAAGCCCGGACACTATGAGGCAGGTGGCCTGGGTGACTCTCCGGCCGAGGTAAGTGAGCATGCCCAGTGCCACCAACTTGGCAGGGAAGTCGACAAACCCAAAGATTATTTGCATGAGGTAGATGTTCAGACCAAACTTCTGCAGGTCCATGGCAATGCCATAGTAGGCAAAGCTGGTGGAGAACCTAGAGAGACCAGAGAGGGACCAATTACAGACTACGTACAGACCAGAGGGAGACCAGTTATAGACTAGATGTAGATACAGAGACACACCTGACAGACCAGAAAGAGACCAAAGAAAGACCATAGTGTCTATATAGTGACCATATGTAGACCACAGACAGACTACAAAACATATAGACTTGGCCTACATACAGACATACACATCACATACATACCACATACATACCTCATACAGTCCACTTACAGACCAAATATAGAGCTTATGTAGACTATATAGGGACCACATACAGAACAGATACTGACCACAAATACATATTATTGACATATAGACAACATGTAGAGTAAATACATACCACATACTAGACTACTTACAGACCACATATAAACCTCATACAGACTACATATAGACCACATATAGACAACATATAGACCACATACAGACCCCATATAGACCACATACAGACCACATATACACCCCATATAGACAACATACAGACCCCATATAGACCACATACAGACCACATATAGACCCCATACAGACTACATATAGACCACATACAGACCACATATAGACCACATACAGACCACATATACACCCCATATAGACAACATACAGACCCCATATAGACAACATACAGACCCCATATAGACCACATACAGACCACATATAGACCCCATACAGACTACATATAGACCACATACAGACCACATATACACCCCATATAGACAACATACAGACCCCATATAGACAACATACAGACCCCATATAGACCACATACAGACCACATATAGACCACATACAGAATACATATACACCCCATATAGACAACATACAGACCCCATATAGACCACATACAGACCACATATAGACCACATACAGACCACATATACACCCCATATAGACAACATACAGACCCCATATAGACAACATACAGACCCCACATAGACCACATACAGACCACATATAGACCACATACAGACGACATATAGACCACATACAGACGACATATACACCCCATACAGACAACATGTGTGAACAGGGTGGAGCAGGGCAGCAGAAGGGGGGTCATGGATCATCCTTCCTCACCAGACAACCATGAGGCAGATAGAGACCCTCCTCATGACCCGCGTCTTCACCAGGCTGTAGGCCGTGTACACAGACTTACTGGACTGGATCTCCTTGTGCATGTGAGACTCCACCACCTACACAAACACACACACACATACACGCCCATGCACACACACACAAACACACATGCATTCAGTATGATTGATACCTACACGTGGTGCAAACACACATATCTCACACAGCACACACCACACATGCACATCACACACACACCGCACACACAGCACACACACGCAGCACATCAAATGCGGCACACACACACCGCTACGGTGATCTTGTCGACCATCTCTGGCTTGCGGTTGATGCGAGCCACACGATGCAGCAGACTCACAGCCTCCTTGGTCCTCTGGTTCAGAACCAGCCAACGGGCCGACTCATAGAACCACCTGCCAGCCAATAGCAGGACAGCACAGAAACACACAGCCAACAGGAGGACAGCACAGAAACACACAGCCAATAGGAGGACAGCACAGGAACACACAGCCAGTAGGGAGACAGCACAGGAACATGCAGCAAATAGGAGGACAGCACAGGAACACACAGCCAATAGGAGGACAGCACAGGAACACACAGCCAGTAGGAGGATAGCACAGGAACGCGCAGCCCATAGGAGGACAGCACAGGAACACACAGCCCATAGGAGGACAGCACAGGAACACACAGCCAGTAGGAGGATAGCACAGGAACACACAGCCCATAGGAGGACAGCACAGGAACACACAGCCCATAGGAGGACAGTACGGGAGCAGATAGCCAACAAGAGGACAGCACAGGAACACAGAGATAGTCAGATATTATTGTTAGATCATACATTGGTCTGAGTGTTTGTGACAGTAGTTTGTGTATATATGCATGTGTTTTTATTAATGTGTGTGTTAGTGATGTGCGGGTCAGACGGGAAGTGAAGGTGGAAGGTGGACATTGGTGGCATTGGAGTAATGCTCACTTTTTTGTCACGAAACCGAAACTACACTGTGTGTGTGTGTGTGCGTGAGAGTGTGTACACAATGTGTGTGTCTGTGTGAGTGTGTGCATACGCCGTGTGTGTGCGTGTCTCTGTACACACATGTGTGTGTCTGTGTGAGCGTGTGTATACACTGTGTGTGTGGGTGTGTATTCACTGACTGTGTGTGTGTGTGTGTTTGTGTGTGTGCTGCTCACCAGCTGTAGAGGAAGAACAGGAAGAACGGTGCGCAGACGGCAATCTGCAGGTGGCGCCAGTCTCTGAGACTGTGGGCGATCCCTGCCAGCAGCATCTGACCGAACGTGAAGAAGAAGGAGGTCAGGGTGCCCACCACCGTCCGAGACTTGGTGGGGATCCACTCCACCTCTGGAAACACACACCCACAGAGGGGGGTCAGGGGGGGGGGGGGTGGAGAGGGGTGGAGAGGGGGGGGAGAGGGGGGGGGGTTAGAGTCAGGTCTGTGAGAGTTTAAACGAGATGGCGTGTGGACGTGTACGTGTGTTCAGGTGTGAGGTGTGTGTGTTTAGGTGGGTAGTGTGTGCGTGTGGTTGGGGGGAGTGGTTAGAGAGAGAGTGTGTGTGTGTGTGAGTGTGTGCGCGTGTGTTCCAGGGACCCACTGAGGGAGACAGCGTTGAGGATGATCCCCGACACAGCCATGCCGGCGAGGAAGCGGAAGGTGCAGAAGGCCACGTAAGAGGGGGACAGGGCCGTGCAGGAACCCAGCACAGCCAGCTGGAAGTAGGACCACACCAGCAGAGCCTTACGACCGAACCTGCACACACACACACACACGCACGCACACGCACACACGCAGGTATGCACGCAGGTACGCCCAGTCACGCACGCACATAGATACATTACCATACACAATGGAAAGAAACAATGACATTACATGAGATCGCTCACTAGAAGTTCTGAATTACTTGACTTCTTTAGTTATTCAATACTTCAGCTGTCCTGTAGTATTATACAATGTAGTTGTACTGTAGTTATTCTATAATGTAGTTGGACTGTAGTATTCTATGCTCTAGTTGTACTGTAATAATGTCATGGTGGTAATGTAGTAATCTATGTATTCTATACTGTTGTTATACTGATCCTATTCTCTAGTTGTACTGTAGTATTTCGTACTAGTAGTATTACGTTTTACTGAGGTAATTCTATAGTTTAAATGTAGTAATTCAGCACTGTGGAAGACTGTAGTAATGCTATGGTAGCACTTTAGCATGATGCTATTATATGCTGTAGTTCTACTGTAGTAATTCTGTAGTTCCAGTCTTTCTGCTGTGTGGACCTGGATGCTAGTCCCAGTCTGTCTGCTTTGTGGACCTTGGCCTGCACAACAAAATAAAAAGCTTTCTACGTAAACAGCAGAGTCCCTCTGTCACACTGGGAGCAGGGGGCTTGGAGAGCACGTGTCCACACCTGCACACACACATACACTCCTAACACACACACTTGCTTCTAATACACACACATACACAGCTTGCTAGCTGGCTTGTTTGCGTGCTCACAAGCAGGGTCTCCTAGAGTGAAGCTGTGAAAGTCTCAAACAGTGAAACAACAAACAGAACTGTGTTCTCTGAGGAATGTTAATCCTCCTGTCAGCTGCTCTGTCCACCAGCACCAGCACTGACCAGAAACCTGACCAGAACTCTGTAGAACCCTGACTAGAACTAGAACCCTTACCAGGACCCTGACCAGTACCCTATAGAACCCTGACCAGAACCCAGATCTAGAACCCAGACCAGAACCCTATAGAACCCTGACCAGAACCCTGACTAGTACTCTGACCAGTACCCTGCAGAACCAGAACCCTGACCCAGAAACCTGAACAGAACCCTGGAGAACCAGAACCCTGACCAGAACCTTCTTTAGGTTAGTATAGGTTTATAAGGTTAGTATAGGTTACTATGTGTATTAGAGGTTTAGTATGCTGTATT
The DNA here is from genome assembly GCA_023658055.1 of Thaleichthys pacificus. NCBI lineage: Eukaryota > Metazoa > Chordata > Actinopteri > Osmeriformes > Osmeridae > Thaleichthys > Thaleichthys pacificus. The sequence goes on along the minus strand of CM042877.1, from coordinate 6,718,976 downwards.
GTATATTGTATATTATTTTGTATATTTAGGAGGTTTATTATATTTGAGCTTATCATAGATGTAATCTATGTTCTGAGTAATTATATGTTATACTATGTATGTTATGCCAGGTTGCTTTGCGTTGTCTTTTCCTAAGAATTTCAGTGCCCAGTCCGACCTTTTGTTGTTCTGTGCATCTGACAATATCAGACTTGAACTTGAACCCTGAGAGAGGGTGAAAGGTCAGGGGTGATATATTGGAGGTGAGAGGTCAGGGGTGAGAGGTCAGGAGTGACAAGTTGGAAGTGAGAGGTCAGGGGTGAGACGTCAAAGGTTACTCACCTGTCCGACAGCCCTCCGAAAATAATGGCTCCTGTCAGGACTCCGCCCATGTAGACGGTCTGACTCATCTGCTTCAGAGGGCGCAACGTACATACCAAGTCCCACTGTGGAGCACACACACACCATAAACACATGCATACACACACCATATATACATACACACCATAAACACACGTATTCACACACATGCACACACCATTTAGATATGCACACACACACACACCGACACCACAGACACATATGCAAACACACAGCATGCATCCTCACATGCTCATGCAAGCAAATGCATGCACGTGCACGGACAAGCACACACACACACACACAAATACACACATCATCATCATCCTCATCATCTTCTCCATCACCTACACTAAATCCCTCATTTTATGAGGGTTTCATCACGGTATACACATTACTATCGTATCCGTGCCAAAAGTGCGCCACGCGCAAAGACATTTACCCTCTCCGTAGTGCGCGCAGCCCCAATTGCTCACCTCTGTCACGATGGTGGAGAGGAACTCCGTCCGGTCGTACGTCCACCCGTCCAGGCACAACTCCGTCTCGGGCTCCGTCCCATTAGCGAACGTTACCGGTGTGCTCGCGTTGCCCTCGAGGAGATGCCACTGCGCCTCCACGTACCGCGTACACTTGTCCAGTCTGTTCCCGCCAGCGTCTGTCGGGATGAAGACGCGCAGCAGTTGACTCTCATCCACGTCCTCGAGGGAGATGTTGTGAGTGCTTGCGATGGAAGTTCTGTTCGGGATGGTACAGTGATGCGACGGCGTTCCCGCCGTGAAGTTGTTGAGGAGGTTCTGGCTAGCCATCAGAAGACCGGGAATCGAGATCAGCGTGACATGGAGCCACTGAAACCGTCCGAACCCGCCAACGTCATTCAGGAGGTCCGCAAACCCCATACCGGCGAAAGACACTGGACGCCGTTACACCGAGTAGTAGTAGAAGTTGTCCTAAGTCTTGAGAAGCTCCGGGAACGTTGTGGCTGTCTTTGTATGGCTGAGTGGGGATACAGCGCGGAGACCCGGAGCTCATCGACTCCAAATCTTGTTGTCAGCTTTGAAGTTAATGTTCCACCTGAATAGTTTTTCCTCGCGGAGCCTGACAACTTATTTTAGTGTCACGGTGTTACGACATGGAGATAAAACCAATCCGACCGTGCAATCATTCATGGAGCCGTTAATGGTTGTCAAGCGTCCGTCGTACTGGGTCATGTATGGGACAGACCCCAGCCTCCGACACCGCGGGCCCGCTGGGAGCGAGTGGTCATGTGTGCGTTTGCAGCTGAGGTGGTTGGGGGACTGTGTTGGAGCCCCCTGTTACTTGCTCGTCCTCAATTTTGATTCATATAGCCTTAAGTTTAAACCTTAGTGCTATAATTACGGAGATCCTGGCATCTTTAGCAGGATATTATACACGCAAACAAACATATAGACGCATAAATACAAACTCAAATACAAAACTGAGCTCTCTCCACAACTTCAGCTCACGTGTCAGGGTTAGTGGTCATTAGCACCTCCGCGGTGTTAAATCCTGTGGAGGATTTACCGGCTGTGCCAGCATGGCGGGAACAGCGAGGCTCAGAGGAGACCTCATTGACATGCTAATCTCGGTACCGAGCCCAAGTCCGGTCTGGTCCCAGACATGCTTTATGATCATGTAGCGCTGGCGCTGAACTGCTTAGTATGCAGCCCGCAAACGTGGGTCGCCTCCGTCTTGGTCCAATAGGACATGGCCAGACCATGTCTCACCATGGAGACCTTGAGAGAGTTCATGTCTGATAACGTGCGTGTAGCCTATCTGTCAGTGGCAACTAGGATCCGAAACAGGCGGTAACCAGGTGGTAAGACATAACCAGGCGTAAGGCTGTGTTCCCACTAGATCAGGGGTGGGCAATTAATTTTTTACAAGGGGTCACATGAGAAACCTGAAATGTGTTGGAGGGCCGCATCAACGATAACTTGAACCTTATTCTGCACACTATTCATTTTTTTCCCATTGTAAGAAGCAAAGTATATATTTTGATTAGCTGCTACTGGTTATCAGAAGTATAAGGATATTCTGTAAATATATGAAATTGTGGTGTAGTTCAAATAGGAAAAGACCGGAAGTAATGAACAGTAAAAACAAAAACAATCATTACATCGGTGTTTCATTTAATTTGAACCTAGTTAATCTTCACAAACAGTGAAAAGTTGTTTTGCAATAGGCCCTATAGCTTATGTTAAAGATAGGCCTATGCAATTGATCAACTTTATACAAAAAGCAATAGCCTACATGCTTTTTTTCACTTCATTTTGTTCAGTGAGAAATCCAGTGTGCCATCCCCCCAATATTCAAATCTGGTCAAAATGTACTCCCAATATATATAAAATATAACAAATATATAAATGTGCTACGCTACGACAGGCAATCACGCATGCTGTCCGAAATTATCATTACAAATTTAATCATATTCATAACTAAACGTAACAAGTTTTCAGGGGGGGACCCTCGGACTCCCCAGCAGATTTCGTCCCCCCCCCCCCCCCCCAATGTTGACAGATACCTAGAAGTAGCCTACATGTCTTGTTAAAAACTACATATTGGGCCTCCTATTGGCGGAGGCCCGAAAACCACATTATTTGGTGGCCGGTGGATCACTAATTAAAAAAAAACAGTGCAAGTGGCGTCAACTGTGCCAGTGATACCGCGAGTCGAGATACAATTAGAAAACAAAAGCGTTTTGTTATGAACAGTAGTCTATTGAAGTCTGGACTGATAACGAGGACGCAGAGTGTAGCGATTGCGCGGGAGCTTAACGACTGTATTTCCAGTTTTTGACATAAGATGATATATGCACAGTATTAAAGAAATATAGTTAGTTATACAATGTGTTCTGTAGTTATATAAAGGTAGGATATGTGATGTTATCCTGTATTCCATGCAGTCGGGCTCGGGCATCTCCCCCTCCTACACTCCAGTAGTGGAGAATCTGATGGTGAGACAGACAGCGCTAAATTTTGATTTAAAATTTGAGTTGGATTGTAAGGTGTTTATGGAACAATTATCACTCAGTAAAAGCGCAAATAACTGCTGGGTTTAATTTTCATCATAATGATGAAATTGAGTGAAGACATCGTCAAATGTGTGTGAGGAAAACAAAATATATAAATATTACGAGTAATCGTTCTTCCCACATTTACTTTCTGCAGTCTGGCTACAGTAGCCTACGGTCATCTGCGTCGCCAATTCCAACTGTTTACAAAATGTGCGTAGGCCTACGGGAGGGTCAGAGTTTGCGTGGAGGACCGCACATTCTCCCGTCAAGTTTGTTTTTTATAAATCACAACCTATGCAGTGGAAAGTGGCGTACGCACATTTTCAGCCACGTTTTGTGCGTATGCAAGCTTTATAAATGAGACCCCTGGTCTGCACTAGATGGAACAGGCGGTAAGGCTGTGAACATGCAGTACGACTTTGAGCAGGCAATAAGGCATTAACCAGGCTGTTTCCAGGCAGTAAGGCAGCAACCAGGCTGTCAGGCAGTCACCAGCCTGTAATCAGACAGTAAGGCCATGAACAGGCTGCCAGGCAGCAACCAGGAAGTAACCAGGCAGTAAGGCTGTGATTAGGTGTTAACTGAAGAAGTTGTTATTGGACAAATGGATCTGATAAACTACTAATCCGGTGAGGGTCCTCTTTTTACCCCCTCCCTTCCCTATCTCCCCCCTATCTCCTTCTTCTCAGGCCCCTCTACCCCCCCCTCCCACCCCCTATCCCCCTATAGAGCAACCAACAGACAGGAAATAGGAAATGACCATCAGGAAATAGAGGAGTTGATGGACAGGAAACAGGAAATGGCTGTTAGGAAGTATAGAAGCTATACACTGTCAGATCAGAGAGGAGCCAAGGGTGTGGACTGGGGATTGAACCAGTGTTTGTTCTGCTAATCAGTCTCTGTCTAGTTATCCATTTCCTGCTCCTGAGATTCTGCTGAGTCATGGATTAAACGTTCACGTCTGACCCAGTCCATGATGAACTCACCACTCGCCCTGCATGTATGTGTGTGTGGTGGGTGTCATTGAGTGTGTGTATGTATGTGTGTGCATGTATGACTGTCTGGATGTGTCTCTGAGGGCATGAGGCAATTCATTTGAGAATGGTTTGTGCACATGTCTGTATGTGTGTGTTTGTCTAATACCAGACATCCCAAGTCTCCCGGAAGGTCCGGGAGTCTCCCGCATCTCAATACCGGCTCCCTGACGCCCGCAAATGCTGTACAATCTCCAGGAAATCGGGGATTTTGTATTTAGAGCGAGCGAGAGATGACCAATGGTCATGTATGGTGGAGACAGGTGCATATAGCTGCATCCAGATTGCGTCCCGGGGTGGTGTATGTGCTGGTTGAGGGGGAACATCATGCGTCTGGATTGCGTCCCGGGGGGTGGGGGGTGGGGGGAGAGAAGCCACCTCCCTGAAATGAGTCTCTGCACGGTTGGGATGTCTGTAATGCTGAAACGTCCCCCATGGTGCCTCCCTGAAGTTAAGCTAGCTGTGTGTGTGCGCGCGCCTTTGTCTGTGCGTGTTTTCTGTGCGTGAACAGTTTTCTACAGCTGCCAGCCGAGTCTGCATCATTCATTTGTATCTTGTCTTTGGACAGAACTTACACAATGTTAATCACACAGTCTTGGCCACTAGTGTTGTTACATTTCAGAATGAAAGCAGAGGCCGGTGGCATTTCATTTTGACCATGTCGTCGTGTCATCTGCACCGTCACCATCGCACTTCTAATGTCCAAGTTGTATTAGTCTTTCGTCATTCATTTTTATTACACCATGCTACCGTGTAAAAAAATATGTGTGTACCGCGTGTGTGTGAAGCTAAAGAAGGAACCTTCAATTCATCTCACAACCTGTGCTGCACACGCGCACACGCCCAGCTGTGCGTGTGTGTCAGGGCTGTGAACTCATCCACACTTGAATGTCTAAAATTGTTCGCACTAAACACTGACGCTACATTACTGTCTGTGATACCATGGTTGAGATATTGTTGCCGCGTGCCTGATAGCTGAGATGTGGCTCCTCTGCACCGTGACATGTTACAGACTGTCCCCAGGTACAGACCGTTCCCTGACTTGCCACCGAAACAGTACGCCCTTTTGACCCTTCATTTGTGCTGAGAGCGAGACACAGGTGGGAGAGAAGGGGGTGGGAGGAAAGGAAAGGAAGGGGGGTGGGTGCATGGGAGGCAAGGAGGACATGGGTTCACTCGTAGAAAGGGAGGCAGAGAGGATAGAGGGAGAGGAAGGTAGAGGATAGAGGGAGAGGAAGGTAGAGGAGGAGGGGGGAAGGTAGAGGAGGAGAGAGGGGGGAAGGTAGAGGAGGAGAGAGGGGGAAGGTAGAGAGGGGGAAGGTAGAGAGGAAAGGGGAAGGTAGAGAGGGGGGAAAGAGAGGAGAGAAGGTAGAGGGGAAGAGAAAGTATAGAGGAGAGGGAGGAGAGTGGAAGGTAGAGAGGGGTGGAAGAGAGGAGAGAAGGTAGAGAGGGTAGAGGAGGGGAAGAGATAAAGTGGGAAGGTAGAGAAAGGAGACTGATGGTAGGGAGAGGGGGAATGTATGAGTCGTAGAAAGGGAGGCAGAGAGGATAGAGGCAGAGGAAGGTAGAGAGGAGAGAGTAGGCAAGGTAGAGAGGGGAAGGTGGAGAGGAGGGAGGAGAGAGAGGGGAAGGTAGAGAGGAGGGAGGAAGGTGGAGAGGAGGGAGGAGAGAGGGGAAGGTAGAGAGGAGGGAGGAGAGAGAGGGGGGAAAGAGAGGAGAGATGGTAGAGGAGGGGAAGAGAGGAGAAGGTATAGATTAGAGAGCGGGGAAGGTAGAGATGGGGGGGGGAGAGGAGAGAAGGTTGAGGGAGGGAAGAGAGGAAAGAAAAAGTGGGGGAAAAGACAGTTCTCATGGTTTCCTTCTCTTTTATTTCAAGTTGATGAGCTGTTTTCCAAACCCTCAGTGCACAGAAGCTCCACCTCAAATCAACAGAACGACCACAAGACTTCATCTCTCATACATATAAATTAAAAATGATTGTTATTTCCAAGACAATTTTTTACAAACTACAACTAAACTACCACAACAGATTGGTTGTCATTTTTTTTGTGTTGGTTTTTGTTGGTTTTTCCTCCACACACAGACACTAAACAGATGAGTACAAACGTTTGCTTTGAGAGGTGCAACGGTAGTGGAACCTCCCGGGCCCAGTAGCCCGGTCACTTGAAACGTCGACACGCACACACAGGGCCCAGTCCACATGCTCTACAACTGCATCCGTTCCTCCCTCCCTCCCTCCTCCAGGTAATGGTGTGATGACAGGACAGGTAGCAGATGTGTGGTAGCACAGGCTAACACCCACCCAGTCACATTAGATCAGAGGAGAGGAAAGGAGGGAGCATGTGTACATTGCTTGAACAGGGCCCATGTCTGTAACAGTATTCACACTGGGTACATACACACCATCCAGGTAGCAGCTGGCAGACAGACTAGGCAGGCGGGCAGACAGGTAAACAGATGAGAGACACACACAGACAGGTAGACAGACACAGAGACATACAGACATACATATAGACAGACAAACACACAGAGACAGGTAATCAGGGAGACAGTAGTGCTGAGCTGCTATGACAGACAGGTGAGCTGCACTCTATACTATACTGGCTAGTTACAGACAGAGTTACACCGGTTCAAACAGGTTCAGACTGGTTCTGGTGGTTGACAGGATTCCAGTGGTGGATGGGTTGATCACTAGTATTATATTCTGCTGTTTCACAAGCATGGGGAGGAATGGGGGATGGAGGAGAGGGGAGGGGGGAGAATTAAGGGATGGAGGAGAGGAGTGCAAGAGGAGAGGATGGGGCGGGGGATAGGTGGAGGGATGAGGAATCACTCTGCTTTAGTGCGCTTTATGGCCCCTGGGAGCTTGTCTTGAAGCCTGGAGGAGATGAGGAACAGGAAGGAGGAGAATGTTAGCAACCATATAATCCTAGAATACTAAAAAAAAAAGATCTAATCAATTACCAATTAAGTCTCCTAACCAATCACTGGGGAGACATGCGCCTCCTAACCAATCCAGAGCGAGAGATAGCTTTCCTAACCAATCACAGATGGGGGGGGGGGGGGGGGTCTTACTTGGCCATGGTCTCCTCCACCCGAGAGCGAATCAGATCAATGTATCGATCAATCTGGGTCTGGTAGAAGACACAGGGGTTAGCTAACAGTTTGCATGCACACACACACACAGCTAGTCATACGAGTATAATCATACCTTGTTCTTCTCATATATCAGAGGTGTGCTGAAAAAGATGATGTCAGCTGGGGAGAGAGAGAGAGAGACACAGAGGGAGGAAGAGAGATCATGTTAAGGGAAACCACATGGAGACCACTAGGTGCCGCTAGCCTATGTGGTAAGCAAATACTGACTGACTCTTGATCCTTGATCTTTTGTACTTTCTATTTGCACTATTTGTGAGTCGCTGGATGAAAACCAATGCTAAAGGAATTAAATGTTCTGCTTTGTGTTGCTGGGGGGCTGGCTAGGTGTTGCTAGGGGGTGGCTTGGTGTTGCTAGGGCGTGGCTTGGTGTTGCTAGGGGCTGGCTTGGTGTTGCTAGGGGCTGGCTTGGTGTTGCTAGGGGGCACTAGGGAGGCTGTGTGTTGCTAGGCGCCGCCGGGTCTTACCCAAAATGAGGATGGTGATGCCATTGAAGACAGCTCCCACATAGGTCATCAGCCACATCACACCTGCCAACTGGAACACACACACACGCAGCTCAGAACACACACTCCTCAGAAGTGCACGTATGGTTGGTAGGTGGACTTTGAGGGAGTCCATGTGGTGTTTGCATGTTTGAGTAGAAGGTGATGTGTGCATGTGTGAGAAGTGTTGTGTTTGTGAGTGTGTGTGTGTGCAGTGGTTTTGTTTTATTTGTGTGGTAGACACCTGTAATGGCTCATATGAAAAACCACACCCAAAAGACATACAAAAGGTTAAATATGAACATGCAAAATCACCAATACATTCTAAATATTAGTATTCAAAAATTGCACACAAAAAAAGTGAAGAATAGTAGAAATTGCAAAGAAGCAGTTGTAATTGCAATATTCACATAATGAACAACATTTTGTATGTGTAATCATTATAGATACAATTCAAGTGTTTTGAAAGCAGGGCATCTCAGACAATGACACGAGGAATCTGTTAAAAGTGCATTTTCATTCCAGAAGATAAAGATAATAATAAAAGCAAGTATTTGATAGAAAATGGGACATTTTATACAAAGGAAGATGAAGAGGCCTAGCCTGTCTACATGGTAACTAGTGAATTCTGAAGAAATGAATCACGTGAAAAAAAGACAAACAAAGGTTTGAAGAACGTTGATGTCAAATGTGTGTGGTGTGTGTGCGTGTTCAGACCTTAAGGGAATCCACCAGGTCCTCCACTAGTAGGAGACGGCGTGCCTGTCTGGTGAAGCGGTTCACGTAGGCCAGCGACACATCCACTCCCTTCCGGAAGGTCTCCGCAGGGACGCTGATGTCACGCTCCATCAGGGCCCTGCCGCACACAGGGTTGAACGTTAGAGGGGAAGTCCGCTCAAAATACAGCTCTAGAAAATACAGCTCTGTTGAGTGCACTGGCCCTTTAAACAAAGCTCTAAAAAGGTCCAGTCCACTCAAAACACAGCTCTGTAAAGCACAGCTCTGTAAAGGGTCCATCCGCTCAAAACACAGCATTTACATCCAGTACAGCGTGTATTAGAAGGGGCAAGAGTCTGGCACGCACTTGAAGGGGTGGCCATCTTCAGACTTCTGCACGGCCTGGATGACAGACTTGTAGATGCGGAAGGTGATGGAGACGCAGAGGAAGGCCAGCAGCAGATAGGACACTACGCTGATCACGCTGAATGTCGCCAAGGAGACCAGCACCACCAGGGATAGGCCGAACGCCACCGCCGACTTCTTGGGGTCACGCCAGTAGACCAGCTCTAGGGCTGGAGATGGACACACACACAGAGAGAGAGAGAGAGAGACACACACACACACACCACACACAGGGGATGGAGAGGGTAGGAGATGAGGGGAAAGAAAATACAGTTTGAGTGTTGATTGCTTTGAGAGCTCAACCCTTAAACAAATGGAACTAAATTGTGTCTATCCAGGCTGGTCATTTTTCTTTGGCACCACCTTCCTTTAAAAATGCCACATACACTTAAGACTATATTCTAGAAATACTAATACATTCTACTTGAATTCTGTTCATTCGCTAAAACCTTACAGGGCACATAGTCACAACCGACTAGTCCCACACAAGCACACCGGCAGAAGTGCTACGTCATCGTGACAGCCATCTTGTAGTGACCAACAATGAGCCAGCTAGTTTCCTCATGCGGCCCCAACCTCCATCCCCATCCTCACCTCTCAGCCTCCACCCCCTAGCCCCCCCCCCCCCTCCTCCTCAGCCTCCACCCCCATCCTTCATCCCCTACCCTGAGCCTCCACGCTCCATCCCCATCCTCAGCCTAGCTATCAGGATAATCCATGTTACAACACAGGGGCTCACATACCTCAAAGACATTTCCAAGGGTTAGACCACGCTGGAATGGAGTCATGCGTTAGGCCTTAGCACTTCTTGGGTAACCGACACAATAGAACCTCATAGTGGTCCATTATTTCCCGGTCACAAGCTCACAACAAGCTGCTAAACAGGCGCTCTACAACGGGCAATTGTGTCAGCATGCTCCGAGTGTGTGAGATATCCACTTGTTCGACTAATCGAGGTTTTCATCGTTTATGTTAGCGGACTGTGACGGGATAGTGGTTAGGAGACAAATACTCGTCAATATGATGAAGGTGGGCACATACTGCTTGAGCAAAGGAAACCAGAATTTGATGGCTGGATAATTACAAATTGCCTTCTTAAAAACTCTCGCTAACAGTTACGATTTGATACTGTACACTATAGCCAATGCAATATCAGTACGTACATAAATACTTTATTAAAGTAGAGACGTTAAACTGAACGTTACACTGGGGATAATTGACCGCATTGAAAACACCTGCCGCTACATCCACGGCCTACGAAAGTGTGGTCCACAGCAGGATGTTATACCATTACCACAAGCAAGGGTTAGCTAGACATCTTTTTTGGCCAAATAATAACGTCGGGTTCTTTCGTTTCGGATTATCTAGCTAGCCGATGTGGGTGTACATGCTACACATGCTAGTTAGCTGGCAGACATGTTCGTCAATCACTGTCAAACTGCCAAACCCCGCGCCCTGGCTCTAGCTAGCTGGCTAGTAGTAGCAGGCTAGAGCTAACCTAGCATTTTCATCATCCTGTTCTTCCGAAATAATGATGCTGCTGAACGGGAGAAACCAGCAACGCAAAACATACTGTTGAAAATGGGTTTCGACATTAGAGTTTGACATATATGGAGTCCCCACTATACATTGAATTCGATTCGTTAATGCAGATGAATGAATACAGACCTGATAACGTGGATTCTTTCATCGCTGCTGCGGAGTTTTCAGAGGACGAGATGTGAGCAGACTGGGCCGTGGGGTCCATTTTTAGGATGATATCGCCTCGAAAAGCAAGTGAACAAGAAACCCCCAAATTAGACAAATACTACAGACATATACACTCAGCTTAAATTTGGGCAAATTCGGATTGATTACGCAAATCGTAATAGATGACTAGCTGGGTTACAACTAGTCCCGCCGTTGCTGTGAAAATGGTGTTTTCTCAGCACAACGAGGGGCGTGTCTTTGTGTGGGGGCTTTGAAGGTGTGGTACCCCATATTCCGTTAAAGTAACAGGCCACCTACATTTGAACCTGCCGAAATTGGAAGGGGGGGCGGGGGGGGCGTGTGTGTGGAAAGAAAAATACAAAGAAAGAATGTATGTTTGTTTGATGTATGAGAGACAGAAAGAGACAGGAAGAGACAGAAAGAGAGAGAGTGAAAGAGACAGACAGACAGACAGAGAGGAGGGAGAGAGGGAGAGAGAGAGAGAGAGAGAGAGAGAGAGAGAGAGAGAGAGAGAGAGAGAGAGAGAGAGAGAGAGAGAGAGAGAGAGAGAGAGAGAGAGAGAGAGAGAGAGAGACGAATGAGGGGGAATTCACTTAGGCGCTTTAAATAACTTGTTGTGTTTGTTTTCAATATGCAATTCAGGCATCTCATGCAATTCAGGCACTTCAGACAGCATCACTGCCCTACCGCTAGCTGCTGTTTTTTGGCTCCCGCGCGTGCACAGCCTGTGATGTTGCACGAAAGCTGTGTAGTGGACGGCAGCGGAGGAAGTGACTGATATTCACAAAGGAGTCGGCGACGAAACAGCCCGCGCGCTTGCTCTTGCCGCAGCAATGGATGCGATCGGTGTTTCCTATACGAACCCGTTAGATGACTACGAGCTAATACACCGAATTGGGAGCGGCACATACGGGGACGTCTTTAAGGTATTTCCATAACATATTTCCTAATTGCACAAACGAACACGTTTCTACAACGGTTCAGGTTCCATTTACGGTCTCAAAGGTGGCCCTACACCGAGGAAGCTGCAGAACCGTTTTTCTCCGTCCCAGGAGAGACACCTGTTGTTCCGCCGTGTTCCGTGACCGATTTCCGCGTCAGTTGGCCATCACGCCCCAAAATGGGCTTAGAACTAGTATTTTTTGCAGCTGTATTTGGTGTTAGTTTGTCAGTTGGCTATAGGTTCACTTCTGCATCCATTTACACATTACATTGTATTCATTAACCAGACGCTTTTATCCAAAGCGACACACAAATAGAGCAGAAAGTACAGCAGAAAATCAGAAGTGCAGTTCTAACAGTATTTGTGGTCACTCAAGGAACGTTGTGCATCCCTGTCTGTGATCACCTGTAGAGAGATGCCTTAGTGCAAACGTGTTGTGAGGTAAACTCTGCAACTGATAACCAGTTTGTGGTGCAGTCTAGTTATATTATTATTATCATTATTATTAGCCTAGGCAGTATGGTTGCATCAGTTCCAGAGAGTTATGTTGTTGTTTATGATGATGATGCTGCCTGACTTATGTCAACAAGCCCGTGGGAACAGCATCGGCGGAAGCTAACTTCCTGTTCCTGTGCATGTTATATGACATCATATGATACCTACACTTATAAACACTTATTACATCTATTGAGCTGTTGTTATGTTCGGGGTTGGCTGGCTGGTTATGCGCGTCTGGGAAGAGCGTAGAGATGTGTAAACAGTTGATGACAGTAAGCCAGAGAATTGAGAAAGTGAAGGAGGAAGTTAGTAACTGTAGATTTCTTAACTGGGTTGAATGAGGCCCCTTATACACAGACAACAACACAACCATGCCACATCGTAACCGTAGGAACCGTACTGTACTGTAACCATAACCGTAACAACCAGGCCTGAAGGGGCTGTGCTGGGGTCCAGGCCTGCAAGAGGATCTCGGCTCATAGGAAGTCTCTCCCTCTACACACAGGAAACAGGAAGTGGGTACCGCTACAACGTAGTTCTATTTGAGAGTGTTATCATATCAGATTTTTTATCATCCTGACAGTTTTCATGTGTTTTTGCACCCTATCCCATCCCATCATTTGTTTCCGGCAGTCGTTTGAACTCTCGGTCCAAATGATCTGATATGTAAATCAGACAGCCCCAGACCCCGAGAGCTTGCAGTCTCCATGGGGACCTGCAATGACAATAGACATCCCTGTCCCACACCCACAGGAAGTGAGATTGCTCTCCTGGTTGTCATAGAGACCGGCTTACTTCTGCATTTACGTTTTCGATCCCTTTTCTGCAGTTCTCGTTAAGTTGCCACGTCTTCCACACCTGAACATTGTTATGGTGATTACCACCATTATTATCATCATTATGATGATGTTGATTATTCACTGTATAATTGCAGTGCAGCTCTGTGGTAGAGCTTGTGACTGCAGAGGTCAGACTCAAGAGGTCACGGGTTCAAATCCCCCCGTAGGTCGCTTTGTCTAAAAGCAGCTTCTGAATGAACCCATTGTTTCACCCTGTTTGACCCTCCTCCTCCTTCAGGCTCGGAACCTCCAGACGTCTGAGATTTCTGCCATCAAGGTGGTCAAACTGGACCCTGGTGAGTGCTCCTCATCCTCCTCACAGCTTCAGCTATTCTACTACCCTTCCAAACAGCATTGCCTCTCCCTGGCCCTCCAGACAGCCCTCCCTATCCCTCCAGACACCCCTCCCTGTCCCCTCCAGACAGCCCTCCCTATCCCTCCAGACACTCCTCCCTGTCCCTCCAGACAGTCCTCCCCATGGCCCTCCAGACACCTCCCCATGGCCCTCCAGACACCCCTCCCTGTCCCTCCAGACACCCTCCCTGGCCCTACAGACACCCCTCCCTGGCCCTCCAGACACTCTCCCTGTCCCTCCAGACACCCCTCCCTGTCCCTCCAGACACCCTCCCTGGCCCTTCAGACACCCCTCCCTATCCCTCCAGACAGTCCTCCCTATCCCTCCAGACACCCCTCCCTATCCCTCCAGACACTCCTTCCTGTCCCTCCAGACACCTCCCCATGGCCCTCCAGACACCCCTCCCTGGCCCCTCCAGACACCCCTCCCTGTCCCTCCAGACACCCCTCCCTGTCCCTCCAGACACCCTCCCTGGCCCTCCAGACACCCCTCCCTATCCCTCAGACACCCCTCCCTGGCCCTCCAGACACCCCTCCATGGCCCTCCAGACACCCTCCCTATCCCTCAGACACCCTCCCTGTCCCTCCAGACACCCCTCCCTATCCCTCAGACACCCCTCCCTATCCCTCAGACACCCCTCCCTGTCCCTCCAGACACCCCTCCCTGTCCCTCCAGACTCCCCTCCCTGCCCATCCAGACTCCCCTTACCCCCCCCCCCCCCCCTGAAACTCCCCCTAACAGGGGTCATTACAGCTCATGATTGATTGACATTTTTTTATCGTTTTGGGGAGTGACAAAGAACCTCCACTGCACTGGATATAGGGGTTCTCTCCCCCTGCCGTCCACTGGTGACATCACATGTGCTCTGCTGTCCCCAGGTGATGACATCACATGTATCCAGCAGGAGATTACCATGATGAGGGAATGCTCACACAGAAACATAGTGGCGTACTACGGCAGCTACAACAGGTGAGCTACGCACACACTCGCTACACACACTTACTTCCCACACACATGCACACACACACACACTCACAGCACACACACACACTACACACACACACATTCACACACACACATTTGCCATCCTTACTAGTGATGTTACTGACTGGTTGTTACGGGCTGTTTGTCAGGAACAACAAGCTATGGATCTGCATGGAGTTCTGTGGAGGAGGATCCCTGCAGGATCTCTACAGAGGTAAACCACTCTCTGTTCTCCCTTCACCTCCTCCTCCACCTCCTCCGCCTTCACCTCCTCCTTCATATCCTCCACCCCCTCCGCCTTCACCTCCTCTACCTTTACCTCCTCCAGCTCACCTCCTCCTTAAACTGGAGTTTCTCTCTTCTCATCCTCTGACTTTGACTTTGTTGTCTTGTATCCGTAGTGACGGGCCCTCTGAAGGAGAGACAGATAGCATTGTCTGCAGAGAGACATTACAGGTGAGACCTGCCTGCCTTCTTATTCTTGATTTCCTGCTGTATTTTCAGTGCACCATATTTGTATGCTGTATTGGATAAAAGCATTTGCTGAATGAATAAAATGTAGTCTCATCATGTATAACTATATCCTGTATAACTGTATCCTGTATAACTGTATCTTGTTTAACTGTATCCTGTTTAACTGTGTTTGCTGGCAGGGACTGCATCACCTGCACCAAGCTGGTAAAATGCACAGAGATATAAAGGTGAGACTGGAGTTGAATGAACTGTGTATGTTGGGGGGTGGGGGGGTACTTGTGTGTGTATGTAGTGTGTGAGTGTAATGTGTGTATATGTATGTGTGTCGATTGTGTGTGTGTTTGTATCTATGCAGTGTGTACATGTGTATTTAGTGTGTTTCTAACTTTGGGTGGATCTTCCATGTCCTGTGAGGTCAATGTATGAGTGTGTGTGTGTGTACTGGGAACTCATCGTGTCAGAGTGTGTGTGTGTACTGTGAACTCATTGTGTCAGTGTGTGTGTGTGTGTGTGTACTGTACTTTGAGCTCATTGTGTCAGTGTGTGTTTCTCTCAGGGAGCCAACATCTTACTGACAGAGAGAGGAGACGTCAAACTGGGTAAGTCAGCGCCCCCCCCTCCCCCTCCCAGCTCATTCCTCTCCACCAACACTGTCAACACTGACCATCTCAGTATCTCTGACTATCTCAGTCTGAGCACCTCCGCACTAATCTTAACCCCCCACTCCCTAACCCTTATCTCCCTAAACCCCATCCCCCCTTCCCTTCCTCCTCCTTTCCTTCCCCCTATCTTACCCCTCCTCTCTCCCCCTTCTCCCCCTTCTCCCCCCAGCGGACTTTGGCGTAGCGGCCGAGATCAACGCCTCAGTGGCCAAAAGGAAATCCTTCATCGGCACCCCCTACTGGTGAGTCCCCGAACCGCCCAACTTTAACCACGGTGTTGGTCCTGTGTTAGCCCTGTGAACTGAAGCCTTGTCCTGCCCTTGCAGGATGGCGCCCGAGGTGGCAGCGGTGGAGAAGAAGGGCGGGTACGACCAGCTGTGTGACATCTGGGCGTTGGGCATTACGGCCATCGAGCTGGCTGAGCTGCAGCCGCCCATGTTCGACCTGCACCCCATGAGGTGAGCTATGCTACGCTAAACTAATACAATGCTATTTTATGCTATGCTATGCTAAACCATGCTATGGTATGATGGTAGCTGCTATGCCATGCAAGACTATGCTATGCTAGCCAATGCTATACAAAACCAAACCCTGCTATGTTAAGCTACCAACGCTATGTTAGGTTATACTATGCTATGCTGTACTGTACTCTGCTCTCTCTTCCAGGGCATTGATGTTGATGTCGAAGAGCAACTTCCAGCCTCCCAAGCTGAAGGACAAGGCCAAGTGGTACAGTAAACTACTTCCTGTCATGTGACGAGTGAAAGGTGCAATCCATGGGTTGTACTGGGATTGTGTGTGACTGTGTATGAGGCTCATGACTGCCCCCCTCCCAGTAGCATCTTTAGTAAAGTCCCCCCCCCCCCCCCCCCCCCCCCCCCAGGTCGGCTGCCATGCACAGTTTTGTGAAACTGTCTCTGACCAAGAACCCTCGCAAGAGACCCACAGCAGAGAAGATGCTGCAGGTAGGAACTCACCTCCTTCCTGACCCTCCCTCCCTCACCTCCCACCTAACCCTCACCCCCTTCCTCCCTCCTAACCCTCACCCCCTTCCTCCCTCCTAACCCCTCACCTCCCTCCCTCTCTCCTAACCCTCACCTCCCTCACCTGGCTCCCTCCCTCTCTCCTAACCCTCACCTCCCTCCCTCTCTCCTAACCCTCACCTCCCTCCCTCTCTACTAACCCTCACCTCCCTCCCTCTCTCCTAACCCTCACCCCCTTCCTCTCTCCTGACCCTCACCTTCACCCAGGGCCTTAATCCTAATATATATTGGGGGGGACACAACTAAACGTAAAAAGTTTTCAGGGGGGATCCTCAGACTCCCCAGCAGATTTTGTCTCCCCCAATGTTGACTCCATGGCTACGGCCTTGCCTTCATCCCTTACCTCCCTCCAACCCTGCCTCACCCGGCTCCAGTCCTCCCTCCCTCACCTTCACCTCACTCCTAAATCCTGTTGAGGATAAATGTGTCTGATAAATGAGTATTCAGTATTACACTGTTTAATGTCTCCCACAGTGTGTGGAAGGATGTTGGACTGCTCCTCTCACCCTCTGACCTCCCTGACCCCTGACTTCCCTCTTCCCTCTCCCAGCATGTATTCGTGACCCAGCTGCTCACCAGGAACCTGGCCATCGAGCTGCTGGACCATGCACGGAACGCTGACCTTCTGACCTCACAGACCATGGACGAGTCTGACCTGGAGGTACCTCCCCTCTCCTCTCCTCCTCTCCTGTCTTCACTCTGCTCCTCTTCTGTTCCCTCCACCCTCCTCCTCTCCTTTCCTCTGTCATTTCTATGGCTTCATTTTTCCTTGTGTGTGTGTGCGTGTGTGTGTGTGGTGTGTTTATGTGCATGTGGTTGCGTGTGTGTGCATGAGCATGTGTCTGTGTGTGTGTGTGTGCGTGCAGACCTGCAGTGCATTCCCTGATAAGATCCAGTCATTGGCGAGAAACCAGCCTCCCCAGAGGACACAGTCAGAGGAGAAGTGTGAGTGACCCCCCCTCCCACACACATTCACACACCCCACCACACGTACACACACATGTACCCTCACCACACACACACATGAGGTCCATAGTTGACTGAGGGTTGTTTTGTGTGTGTGTGTGTGTGTCAGTTGGTCAGGTGCTGTTCCCCTGCCCTCTGAGGAAGGAGAGAGAGCCTGATCTGGTGGGTCACAACCCTGCTACCCCCCTCCCCCCAGCCCTCCCTTTTATGTTCCTCTCTCCCACTCCTCCTCTCCCTCTCTCTCTCTCTCTCCTCCTCTCCCTCTCTCTCTCTCTCTCTCTCTCTCTCTCTCTCTCTCTCTCTCTCTCTCTCTCTCTCTGTCTCTCCTACTACCCCCCTCTCCCTCTACCCCCCTGCCCCTCTGCTCCTGCCCCCACTCACCTCAGCTAACATTCCCCCCCTTCCCTCCCCTCTAGGGCAGCTATGAGGACTGGTGTATGGTTGAAGAGGAGAGCAGCTCTCTGTAAGTCGCTCCTTCTCTCTCTCCTTCGCTGTCCTCCTTCGCTGTCTCTCTTCCTCGCTCTTTCCCTCTCTTACTCTTTGTCTGTCCGTCTCCTCTCTCCATTTCTCCCCCCCCCTCTCTCTCTGTCTCTATCTCTCCCCCTCGCTCTATCTCTCCTTGCCACCTCTTGCTCCCTCCCTCTTTTCACTTTAACTGACTCCATGGGTCAAATATGTGTTTGCAGTCCTCCCGTTGAATATGCTATTGTGCTCTGGGGGTGTAACTGACTTATTGTTTTTAATACCCAAGAAAGTCTTTCAGAAATCAAGATCTCTCCCTCCCTCTGTCTCTCCCTATGCCTGCCTTTCACCTTCTCTCTCCCTCTCCTACTCCCTCTATCTGTTTCTCCCTCTTTCTCTCTTTCTTTTTCACTCCCTCTCTCCCTCCTTCTCGCCTCCCTCTCTCTCCCCCTCTCTCTGTCTCTCTTCCAGGGGTCTACTAGAGAGTGTGGAGGAGGCCCTTCAGGGCAGGTGAGCCTTTCTAGAACACAGTAACTTCAGCTGAATACATAACTGTGTGGTGTGTGCGTGTGGTGTATGATTGTGGTGTGTGTGTGTGGTGATTGTGTGTCTATGTATGTGTCCCTGTATACATAACTAATTTAAGCTGAAGCAGATATTACAGTTTTTTTTTCAAATGCTTACACACATTTTTTTTACTTGTCCTCTTTTTTTCAAAACTTAACACACAAATCCAAGAACTGCACACACAAAATGCAAAATACCTCGCTTCTCTTGCCAAATGAAGCACTGCATTCAAAATATCACAAACACGTCTCAAAAGCAATCATTTGTCTAATGTTGCAAACACTTACCATTATATTAAATTTTTGGATATATCATATACACACAGTTATTCAAAACCTAAAGCTCTTCTTTCATGAGCTCCTATGTGCATTTCTGTACAAGATTGAAATGGCAGAAATGGCAGAGATGATGAAAAATTCATGGTAAACACGAAAACGACTTTTTTATTTACTGTAAGCATTTGTGGTTGTGAATACAGTATTAGTCAGGTGGCTGAGCGGTTAGGGAATCGGGCTAGTAATCAGAAGGTTGCCGGTTTGATTCTCCGCCATGCTAAATGACGTTGTGTCCTTGGGCAAGGCACTTCACCGACTTGCCTCGGGGGAATGTCCCTGTACTTACTGTAAGTCGCTCTGGATAAGAGCGTCTGCTAAATGACTAAATGTAAATGTAATGTAAATGTATTACACAGTACGAAAGAAAGAGTGTAGTAGGACAGAAACCAAACCTAATTTTGAAAAAGGTGATTACGGAATGGTGTGTGTGTGTGTGCCATGAACTGTGGCATACAGTAATATATACTATATTCTACAATATTGTCAGAATGTCTACTTAGTCACTGTACTGTTGCACAGTATGATACAGTAACCCACCAGACTGTGACCAATCATGTAGTGCACTGCAGTCAATGGATGCATGGGTGCTAAAATATATGTTTGTCTATAGTATACCGTGTGTTTTGCTGAAACAGCTATTATGTGTACATTAGAACATGTTTACACTACAGTAGGTTGTTTCATACCTGTTATCATTTCTACAGTAAAGGTTCAAATTATAACCACCACTGTAAATCGACTCAAATTAGGCTATTTATAGGCCTATTCTAAAGCCATGATTGGTTGGTGTTGAGTAAAGCAATGAGTGTTTGCACATGTGAGGAGTGAGTGTGAGGCACTGATGCATTAGTGTGGCATTTTGATTGTGTTTGAAAAAGGATATCAAGATGCTTCCTGTTAGAATTGTGTGTGTTACGTGGAGAATTGTGTGTTGTGTTTTGCAAAAAGTGTTTTATGAAATTGAAAACTGAGTCAAAGTGTGCGAAAAAATGTGCGTATGGTTTTGCAGATTTAAGGTGTGTTTCTGGTGTTTGAGTGTCAGGTTTCAGAAATTGTGTGAAAAGTAAGGAATTTGTGTGTAAGCGTTTGAAAAAAACTGTAACTTAGTTTGTGTTGTGTTGCAGGAGTCTGACCATGAAGAGAGCGCCCTCGGGTGGGGTAAGAGAGAACTGCAGACACACTCAGCCTTGCTCAGGCCACAGAGAAATACACCAAAAACACCATATCTGTGTGTGTGTGCATGGTATGTACGTGTGTGTGTGTGTGTGTGTGTGTGTAGGACTCTCCAGAGGAGGACTGGGGCGGCACAGTGAAGCGAAGCCCCGCCCCCTTGCTGTCAACCGTCCCCATTTACCCCCCCGAAGGTTACCCAGGTTATACAGACCCCTCCCCCTCCACTGGCCCCACCCCCTTCACTCCCACCAGCACATCAACAGACCAATCAAAAGCCTTGTCATTAGACGCGGGACTCTCCAGCTCCTCCCTTTTCAATGATGACTCCGTCTTCTCTGAGCTCACCCTGTCTGACTCCCCAGAAGGTACACACACACACACACACTCTCTCTCACACACACACATGCATGTACACTCACACGCACACATGCTCTCTCCCCCCCCCCACACACTCACACACCATGTTTGTTCCTGCAGAGGGCAACAGTGAGGCGCAGGGTCAGAAGGCGGAGGAGAGGCCCCGCCCCCTCCCACCCCCAGCGTGGACCCTGAGGAGGAACACTGAGGACACGGTCAGACACACACACACACATACTCTCCTCTCTATCTCACACACACACACACACTATCCTCTTTCATTCTTACACACACATACTCCTCCCTCTCTCTCTCTTTCTCTCTCTTTCTCTCTCACACTCACACACACACACTTCTCAAAAAGTGGAGGACACATAATGTGATGCTTTTTTTTCAGGGGGAGGTTTGTCATGGACTTCCACCCACACCCAAAGTCCACGTGAGTACACGTCTCACTGTCAGTCAGAACCAGTCAGTTAGTCTACTCTACACACCTCAAGACCAGAACCAGTCAGTCAGTCAAAACCAGTCAGTCAGGTTACATACCTCAACACCAGTCAGTCAGAACTAATCAGTCTAGGCAAGGCAAGGCAAGTTTATTTGTATAGCACATTTCAACAACAAGGCAATTCAAAGTGCTTCACATAAACCATTAAAAGCATCAAAACATAATGCAAAAGAAAACAAGATTTAAATACAATTAAGAACATTCAATAAGACATTAAAAACAGTCAAAAAGCAAGAAATAAAATCAAATTTGCACACCTCACCTGACCAGTCAGTCAGTCTATACACCCGAACATTCAGTGTAATACCTCCCCCCAGCTTGTGAGTGCTAAGCTGTAAGACCTTGCCTCTCCAGATGGGGGCGTGTTTCTCCAAGGTGTTCAACGGATGTCCACTGACTGTCCACTGTGCGGCCACATGGGTTCTACCCAAGACCAAAGGTAGGAGCAAGAGTCAGGCTGGGGTCAAATGGGGGTCAGGGGTCAGGCTGGGATCAGGTTGGATGTCTAGCGTCAGGCTGGGAGTTGAGGATCAGACTGGGAGTCTGGGTCAAAGTTCAAGGTCATGGAAGGGATAACTTGATGCACCAGATCATTGGGATGTTCAGCAGCTCACCCTGTGGTCCTCCCCCCCCCCCCCTCCAGACCAGCACCTGATCCTGGGCACAGAGCAGGGCATCTACACCCTGAACCTCAACGAGCTCCACGAGGACAGCATGGAGAAGGTAGGGACCACTTATCTGTGAAGCCATCTTTGGTATTGTAGGGCTTGGATAGAGGGCTATAAAAATAACTTTGATTTTATCATCATATTCACAACATATGCTGTATATATACTGATCCTTCTCTCTCCCCCCCCTCCTCCTCCTGTTCCTCCACCTCCCTTTCCTCCTGTTCTTTATGTTCTACCTCTTGTTCCTCCACCTCCTGCTCCTCCAGTTGGTGGCTCAGAGGTGTACGTGGTTGTATGTAATGAACAACGTCCTCATGTCTGTCTCAGGTAGTAATGGATGACATTGTTTACATCACTTTAAGGTTCGATTGTTTTGTTTTTACACCTCCAACTCCAACACACCTGATTCAAATGAATGGGTCGTTATCAGGCCCATTTATTTGAATCAGGTGTGTTGGAGCAGGGAAATATCTAAAACATGCAGGGCAGGGGGTCCCGAGGACCAGGATTGAGAACCACTGCTCTAGTCTACTCATCCAGAAATATGAAGCACTGGACTGCAAATGTAAATGTCTTATTGTATGTGACAAATGACGATAAACTAGTACGTGAAACGAGAACTTCTCTCCCAGGTAAGTCTTCTCAGCTTTGCTCCCAGCGGCTCACGTACCTCTTCGACCAGCGCAGATGCAAGAGGCAAGGGCAGCTGTCAATCAACGCTCACCGCCTATCAGAGAGGATAAACTCCAGGTAGGCGGGCCCAGATAGTGCACTACAGAGGGAGACTAAAAGACTGACCAGGAGTTACTGTATAAGTTGGAGTTTCTCTCTTTACACCCTTCCTTTCTCGCTCCCTTGATCACACCCCTCCCTCTCTCTATACCCCCTTTGCTCTCCCTCCCCCCCTTTCTCTCCAGGAAGTTCTCCATATCAGGGAAGGTTCCAGACACTAAGGGTTGTCGGCGCTGTGCTGTAGGTGAGGAAGGCCGGAACGTTTGGGGAACACAGAACGGGTGTTTTGTCTGTATAGCTAATGTCCTTCTCCCTCTCCAATTTTCCTCCCTCCCTCTCTCCCTCCTCTCCGTCTCTCATCCCTCCCCCATCCTCTCTGCCCCCCTCTCTCTGCCCCCCCCCCCCCATCCTCTCCTCCCCCCTCCCTGCGCCCCTCCTCCTTCTCCCCAGTGCGTAGCCCCTACACAGACAGTGTGTTCCTGTGTGCGCTGGTTCCTACAGGCCTGGTTCTGCTGCTCTGGTACGAACCCCTGCAGAAGTTCATGCAGTTGAAGGTGAGTCCGATGGATGGATGGATGGATGGGTAGATGGATAGATAGAATGAAATGTATTGATCAACATCTGTCCACCCCCCATCTGCCTTCCCCCCCCCCCCTCCTTCCCCTGCCCTCCTGTTCTCCCCCCCCCCTCCCCCCCCAGCACATAACCATCACCCTGCCAGAGTCTCCTCCTGTGTTTGAGCTGCTGGTCAGAGAGAGGGAGGAGCTTCCACAGCTTTGTGTGGGCGTGAGCAGACGCCAGTCACCTGACCGCAGCCACGCCCCCGGACACATCAGCTTTCACATCATCCCTCTGGATGACTCTCCTCCGCTAACCCCGCCCCCAACATGGCCGCCGCTACAGGTGGTGCAGGTGACCCAGAGGGACAGGGACTCCATCCTCATCGTCCTGAAGGGTGAGGTCTACACACACACACACACACACACCACACACACAGCTGGACTGAGACTGTCATGGAGGGTGATGTCTACACAGATACAGAACAGGACCATTCTGATTGGTTGTCTCTGAGCAGACTCGGTGGAGGTGGTGAACCTGGAGGGCATGGCCAATCCAGGAATGACCTCCATGACCTTTGACTTCCCCATCCAGACTCTAGGTAAGACAGAGTCCTCAGCTGATTGACTGACTGACTGATTGGCTGACTGATTGACTGGCTGTTTTTCTGTCTCCAGTATGTTTGCAGGACAGTGTTCTGGTGTTCTGGAGACATGGCCTGAGGGGGAGGAGCCTGGACAGAGACGAGGTGATTGTCCAATCACACGCTACAACAGATATCAGTTATAACAGCCACAGTTATAAAAGCTACAGTCATCAGTAATAACTACAGTTATAACAACTACAGCTATTGGTTAAAACAGCTACAGTTATAACAGACAGTTGTAAAAGCTAGTTATCAGTTATAAGACCTACAGTTATAACAGACACAGAAGAGATAGTTATCAGTTATAACAGCTACAGTTATCAGTATTGCTTCAGGTACAAATACAGTTATTAGTTATAACAGCTACAGTAAAAAAATATACAGTTATAACAGGTAGGCTACAGTTATCAGTTATAACAGTTACAGTAATAAAAATATACAGTTATAACAGGTAGGCTACAGTTATCAGTTATAACAGCTACGGTTATAACAGGTACATTTATCAGTTACAGCTCTCAGTTATAACAGCAACAGTCATAACAGCTACAGTTAACCGCTACAGCTAACAGCTACAGCTACAGTTATAACAGCTACAGTTATAACAGCTACAGTTATAACAGGTCAAGTTAACAGCTACAGCTAACAGCTACAGTTGTAACAGCTACAGTGTAACACAGGTGTGTCTTGCCTCTACAGGTGACTCAGGACATCACTGATGAGAGCAGAGTGTTCAAGGTCCTGGGAGATACCAGGTACCAGCATCAGACTCACACACATACACCTCTCTACTGACCTGTGTAATGGCAGAATTCAAGTGGCACTGTGTAGATTCTGACTAGTCAAAGGATGCAGTTACAATACAATTTATTTGGTTTGAACAAACACAGTTTTAACAAAGTACTTTGGACCAGTCATAACGGAGGACATACAGATCGTTTGTTAGAATGGGAAAAGACATTCAGAAAGGTTCTCCCATATAAGAACAGAGAACTGATGTTACTAATCAATCAATACAGCGGTCACCATGATTGGTCAGCACTGGTCAGTGACAGTTTAGGACAATAAAACCCCCAGGCCAGTGTCCCATGTCCTTTAAGTGTATGAGACACAAACAGGATACCAGCCCTATCTCCTGGGGCCAAAAGGTTCAGGGCAGATGGGTCAACTTGACTAATCCTAACCCCACTCTCCCCAACTTACGTGCCCTTGCTGGCCATTGATCAGATCAGTCATAAATACCTTAGCTTACCATTTGTTTGTACACAACCTCAGTCTCTTATAAACATACTTTGTAACTATGTCAAAAAATGCTATTACACCTGGCCACACACACCTCTCAGCTGGCCTGCTGGGTTAACCAACCCCCTACCCCCCCAGGGACATAATTCTCCAGAGCACCCCCACCGAGGACGCTTCCTCCCCCAGCAACCTGTACATCCTGACTGGACACGAGAGCAGTTACTGATAGGGATCCAGACCATGACCAGGACCAAGGACAAATACCAAGACCAGAAACAGTACCCAGACCAGTTCCAGGCCCAGTTCTAGACCCAGGACCAAGACCAAGGCCAGAACCAGGACAAGATGGCTGTCACGTCCACCCTGGTTTATGAATGCTTCTCAGCCAGGACTATTAAATGTTTCAGCTGTTTTTTGATCCAATTTGGGGAAATAAACGTCTACATTTATTTATTTATTTTATAAATAATCATCCCTCAGTGTCCTGTGTCTTTCTACATCGTACACCCGACCTTACAGCTATCACTTTCAACAGAATGATCCTTGAATCGAGTATTAGCCCGTTACTGTAGCAGTAGCACTGTACCGTGCAATATGACTATCCTTTTACAGGATGCTGCCCGGAGCCCCTCGTGGCAGCTGATTCAGCTGCTGCGCGCTTGAGCCAATCACGCCAGTCTCGTAGTAAGGTAGCGCGAGCCTGAGTAGAGAGCTATTAAAGGAACCGAGACCGTGTGACCGGCTGCTGCGCTCAAACAAACAACTCAGGTAGGCGACCGAGCGGCCTAACAAAAACAATTGTTTAAAGTCTTAATCTTAAAACAGTAGTTTATTATAATATGCAATACTCTTAATGGTTGTATGGTTATATTTTCCTGAAAATAGATTATGAGTGGTGTTCATTTGTAAGCTAAAGATGAGAATGTAAAAAAAAAAACTCAATTGGTTGATTAAACCGTGACTCACTTAAATTAGAAAATTATTACATTCGTGAAATTATTTGATGCAAATCAGTTTAATATGTTGTGTAGTCGGCGTATTAAGATGGCTGGCTGTACGCTAAGCCAGTCTAACCGCGACCGTCCATCAGATGTCAAATAACCGCTACAAAAATAATAATTACTTCAAGTTTAAAATTGTAATTGTTTTCTTTCTGTATCCGCTACGAATAAATATTTTTCCAACTGGCATCTATACTTTAGTTTGCGGTTTGTTGGTCTGCTGACTCGACTCCATACCAGTCCTGGCTGGCTCATACAGCCTTCGCTTCTGACTGGCTGCGCGATACCTCGCAACTTTAACAAACTGCATTATTGTGTGCTATATTTCAGACACGTCGTTAAAAAGGACAGTGTTTGTAGTCCACTTTTATAAATACGATCTGAATATGTATTGAGCGTTGACACTGGTCTAATGTTGCGTGTAATCCAAGGTTGTGTGTCTTTGCGCTCAGCTATAGAAGCTTACAACAGCGAGCTGAAGCCATTTTACAGCGCGTAAGCTCCTATTGCCTCAACCCCTCGCTTTAAAGTGTGCTCGTCAATTCATAGCTTTGCGATCGCGTCATGAAAGTGAGTTCAAATATACCTCGCATCGTCGCTTTTTCAAAGAGCAGGGGGAGGATTTAAAAACATAGTTAAAATTCAAGGGTTGTTTCTGTCATGAGAATACATTTCACAAAATGGAAGATAATTAAGTCGTAAACTCGGACAAGGATGTGAAATAGGTGACTACTTGATGCCATAGCTTTCGTGGACGTTGGACACGTTCATGGGGTCTAGTCTCATTCTTCATCAAGTTCAAGTTCAAGTCTTTTATTTGTCAGGTACACAGAACAACACAAGGTTAGACTGGGCACTGAAATTCTTAAGACAAGACAACGCAAGCACCTGGCATGACATAACATATAAGTACACGGAACATAATTTACATCTATGCTGAGCTTAAATAAGTGAGACTTCCTAAATATACAGATAGCAATAAATAATCGACTATACTAACCCTAACACTAAAACTTCCTAAATTACAGATAACAATAAATAGTGTACTATACTAACCCTAAATGCACATAAAACCTGTTTCAACCCTATAACCTATTTTAACCTAAGTGGAGTACAGTACAATAGTGCAAATTTGCAGATCAGTGACTAAGTCAATGACCATACAGGAGCCTAGTGGCGAGGTACAGTGAGGTACAGTAGTGCAATGTTACTGATAGTGCAACCACTTCAATATCAATCACTTCATCACTTCAATATCAATCAATAAACGAATGGATACCAACGTGGGTTTAATCATATTTACACTCAAATAGCCTTATTAAACTCTCTTGTTGCATGAGGGATAGGATACGCATATAACGGTCCAATTAGATTCATAGTTTTATTACCTGTGACTTATGCACCTCTACGATATGACAGACATTAGTTGAGTGCAGTAGGCCAATCGTAAAGCTATTGTGACCTTGGGGCAAGTTCAATCATAAAACGGTGCATAAAAATCTGCTACGGTTTCTGGGTTAAAGGACACGTTCCTTCAAAAACGGCGAGCAAGGGTGTCATGTCTGGTGTGTGTGTGTGTGTGTGAGGTGTTACCCAATCAGAAGCAACCTGTAGATATAAACATCACAATATTAAGAAGGCAGTGCAAAGCTGGCAACGTTTCACACTGGGGGTGTTCAACACACACAGTTCTTTCAATGTTTTGCTATGTCTTATCAGGCTTGTATGTACCCCTGGTCTTTCCTGGTCTTACAGGAAGTGTGACCTGCTGTTTCCTGGTCTTGCAGGAAGTGTAACCAAGTGTTTCTGGTCCTACAGGAAGTGAAGAGAGGCTGCATCAACTGCTACTCAGGATGGCCAAAGGTGACCCTCGGAAGCCCAAGGGCAAGATGTCCGCCTACGCTTTCTTCGTTCAGACCTGCCGTGACGAACACAAGAAGAAGAACCCAGATGTCCCGGTCAACTTCTCAGAGTTCTCCAAGAAGTGCTCCGGAAGGTGGAAGGTGAGAGAAGCATCTCCTATACACACACACACACACACAGGGCCTCTTCTACTCCTACACACAGCCTGCACCTATACACCCACACACACATAGGGTCTGTTCGTACACGCATACAGCCTGTCCCTACAGTCCTGTGCGTGTTGTCTTCCTGTAGACCATGTCTCCCAAGGAGAAGTCAAAGTTCGAGGACCAGGCCAAGCAGGACAAGGCTCGCTTTGACCAGGAGATGAAGGGTTACACACCCAGCAAGGGTGCGGGCAGGGGCAAGAAGGCTAGGAAGGACCCCAACGCCCCCAAGAGACCCCCGTATGGTTACACCCTCTCTGACCTCTGACCTCTCACTACGGACCCCCATGACACAGAGCCTAAACACTGTCTGTGTACACTCTGATCCTCTCTCTGTCTCTGTTTCTCTGTCTGTGTTTCTGTATGTCTGTCTCTCTCTTTCTTTCTTTCTTTCTTCCCCCCCCCCTCCCTCCAGATCTGGGTTCTTCCTCTTCTGTGCTGAGCAACGCCCCAACATCAAATCCCAGAACCCCAGCTTTGGTATCGGGGACGTGGCTAAGAAGCTGGGCGAGATGTGGAACAACCTGTCCGACTCCAGCAAGCAGCCCTACGTGGCCAAGGCCAACAAGCTGAAGGATAAGTACCAGAAGGTGCATAGTTGTTTCGCGGTCTGTGTTTCACCTGGCACAGTGCACAGGAACCACATCCCCAGCTTCCAGGCACAGTGTAATAATAACCACGTCAGCTACCAGGCACTACAGCCAAGCTAATTGCTGAGAGTTACTGAAGTCCTTCTTGTTGCAATAATGGCCGCCATTTTGAGGAGGCAGTAAGGTGTTTGTTTACCGGGCTGTCGAACTTCCGGTTTCTAAGACACTTCCTTCCTGTCCCGCAGGACATGGCAGACTACAGAGGGAAAGGCAAAATGGGCGGGGCGTCCGCCTCCAAATCGAAGAAGGCTGCGGACGACGACGATGACGACGAGGAAGACGACGACGAGGAAGACGACGATGACGACGACGACGACGACGAATAACTGTCCGTTTTTTTTCATTTTCGTTTCCTAGACACAACTTCTTTTCTTTTTTCCGCCCTTCAAATGGTTCGGGGGTTATGAAAACACTGGCTTTAAATTGATACGGCATCACCTTACCAGTAAGACCACCGTAGCACGTCCAGAGTCCCAGCTCTGCAGTCCGTGGAGGTCTTGTTCCTTGTTGACATCTACAGAACCGAAGGGTTTCATGACCTGTGACGGTTCCCCTTTCTCTGCAGGCCAGTGTTCTCCTGACCCCTCCTTCTCCAGACAGCCCTGTCTGTGCTAGTAGGATTCCTCCCCTTATTTAGGATTTGTGCTGTGTATATATTACGGTGTTGGAATAGATGTAGGGTTTGTTTTATTTAGGACAGCAGGTGGAGTGAGAGGCCATGGTTTGGAGGAAAGGGAGGGGTTTAAGATGTCAAATGTTTATAACCCCCCCCCCCTCTCCCTGACCCCCCCCCCCTGCTCTCTCCTTGCTCTCCCTGGTCCTCGCTGGGCTCCCCCTTGGTCTCTCCCCAGTTCTCCGCCCCTGGGGGCTCATTTATAAAACTAGTAGTAGTCAATTTTGCTTAAAAACGTTGCGTACGAACAAAGTGCGTGCGCACAAATATATTCTGATTTATAAAACACATGCACATTCCGCTCAACATGCAAGTTTTCCTTTATAAATCACAACTTCCTGGAAATTAAGCGCACGTACGCAAGCATCTTGTCCCACCCAAGTAACGCATTATTTATGAGATACATTTCATAACATGCAAGAAGTGTTGACTGATTATTGATCCAATCAAATATTATTCCAGATTAAACCGTACAGATATTGGAGGGGTTCTTTTGCATTAACAGATATCTCGTTTGTATTTATTGGAAATCATGTATTTCATTTTTTTTTTTTCCACTCCAGTGAAGTCTTCATATGTAACACGTGTGAGGTTATATTTGGATTTCTTTTTCACAATGTTATCAACTTGAAGGCTTGTCTCGAGTTTCGCCCTCCTGTCATCGGAGTTGCAGTTTCCCATTTCTCAAAGTGTTGTGCATACGCATGGGTAACAGTGTGCGTGGAGGACTCACGTGAAGTTTCTTCTTTATAAATCCCAAAGTTTGCCGTACAAACTGGTGTTCGCATTCATTTGTGCGTACGCAACGTTAATAAATGAAGCCCCTGGTCTCCTCCCTGCTGTCTCCTTGCTCGGTCACAACTATCAGGTCTGTGTTTTGAATATTTCGTTTGGATGGACAGCTTTAGGTTGAAGTTAACCTTGTGCTAATGAACGTAAGGTTTTGACACCTGTAATGAGTTTTATGTTTAGGGTGGTTCCAAATAAAGTACCAGATTTTTACATGTGTTTATTAGCATTATTTTATTTTTTTACCTGACGGCATAACAGCTGCATAAGAAAACTTGGGTGGGGGGGGGGGGGGGGGGGCTAGACAAGACCAGATCAGGGTTAGGCCAGACTAGACCAGGGTTAGGCCAGACTACACCAGGGTTGGACCAGACCAGGCCAGAATTAGTACAGACCAGCAGTGGCGATTTTAGACCCTTTTTAGGGGTGCTCAAGCACCCCTAAATTTCATCTCAGCTAAAAATAATAATAACATTTTAAAAATATTGTTTATTATCATTTGATGCTGGTAGTTCATGAAGAAAGGGACATCCTTATTTTTTTAATTCATTCAATATTTTGCATAATAATACATAAATGTATTACTTGTTATCCAGTTAAATTAGGGATTTATATTAGCAAGGGGTTTAGCACTTTTGCAAGGCACTGTATTCATGTCACATTCTCATTGGGGGCTGAGCACCCCTAAAGGTCTGATCCTAGAATCGCCCCTGCAGACCAGGGTTAGACCAGACTAGACTAGGGTTAGACCAGACTACACCAGGGTTAGACCAGACTAGTCTAGGGTTAGACCAGACTAGACCAGGGTTAGACCAGACTACACCAGGGTTAGACCAGACTAGTCTAGGGTTAGACCAGACTAGACCAGGGTTAGACCAGACTACACCAGGGTTAGACCAGACTAGTCTAGGGTTAGACCAGACTAGACCAGGGTTAGACCAGACTACACCAGGGTTAGACCAGAACAGGCATGACATGTGATCATCTGCCAAGAAAGTATTCCTACTGTGTTTAAATTCGATTGATTGATTGATTATTGTGGAGAGATAGCTCTATCTAAGAACGTCATTTCTCTAGCGGCAGGGACTAAGCTATCAGCCAGCCAGATGCATCAACACCGAGACATCACGGGTCCAAAGGGCAATCGTTTACAGCGCATCTATTACAGGCAGACTCATTTTGCGTGTTTTGTGGTGCCGGTGCCACTTACCTTTGTGTGTATCATCTTCGGATCTATGGCGGCGGAGGAGAGATGTTCTCTGCATTCTTTTACCGGCACTGTCATTGACTTCATGGCCGGGGCTATGGGCAAGTACACTTTTAAAACTTTTTTTAATTTTATTACTTGGAAAAGGCTATGATAAATATTACGTAGCCTACTGTAGGGTTACAATGTTTGAAAGTTCCGTTTTATGGTATATAACAACAAACCTCAAGCGTTGCAAACAGATACGATGTTTATTAGAAGAACATATAGGCTAGACTAAGTACGATAGATAAGGACTAATCAGATGTATTGATCAGGTGGTGTCGCGTGCGTGCTGAGCGGCCAGCCGTTCGACACGGTGAAAGTGAAGATGCAAACATTCCCGCGTATGTACCGAGGCTTCCTTCACTGCAGCCTGCACAGCTACCGACAGGACGGGCTGCGCGGACTCTACCGCGGCACTGCAGCCGCGCTTCTCTCTAACGTGGCGGAGAACGCCGTGCTGTTCGCGTGCTACAGCTCCTGCCAGCAGGTCACCAGAGTCGGGTTCGGTCTGGATGAACACGCTCCGCTCAGGTGGATTCCTCTCCCAGGGCCGGCCCTATGGTTATGGGGGCCCTAAAAAAAATAGTGTAGGGGGCCCTTTGATTGGCAATTAAAAAAAAATATATATATATATATATATATATATTATTTATTTATTTATTTTTTGGGGGGGCGAAGCAATCGCGGGGCCCTAAACAAATGTTTAATTTGTTTATTGGGTCGGGTGTAGTCTAACCTCAGACTCCTCCCCCCTCCTCAGTGATCTCCAGAGCGCGGTGGCTGGCTCCCTGGCATCGGTCGCCTCCTCCCTGGTCCTCAGCCCCACAGAGCTGGTCAAGTGTCGCCTTCAGGCTCTGAGTGAGCTGAGGGCGCTGGGCAGAACCAGCATGGAGACACACATGTAAGTGTGTGTGTAAGTTTCCTATCCAAAGGCCTTTTACAAGCTATGGCAAAAAGGGCTTGACACTTGCCCACAGAACTGCTACACCAACCGAAACCCTCAAGGAAGACAAGGAAAAACTCGCAGGAACAAATATAAGAAAACACAAGAACACATTGAAGGAGAAATTCAGGGAGGGATGCCCTCCTCTAGAGTCAGTGTGTGTATGTAGGTGTGTGTATGTGTATGTGACACAGACAGGTCAGATGTGTTCCTCCATCCATACAAAGGAAAGTGTGTGTGTGTGTGTATGCAGCTCCAGCTGGGCCGTGGCGAGGGAGATTGTGAAAGCGGAGGGGGGGCGTGGCCTAATGCAGGGTCTGACCAGCACCTGGCTGAGGGAGGTGCCTGGATACTTCTTCTTCTTCGGTGGCTATGAGACCTGCAGAACCCTGCTGACCCCTGCCGGAGGACGCAAGGAGGACCTGGGTGACCTCTCCTCTTCCCTCCTCTCTTCTAGAGCCTCTCGTCTCCTCTTTCTTCCCTCCTCTCCTCTCTCATCTCTCCTTCTCTCTCCTCTCTCTTAGTCTCCTCCTCCTCTCCGCCCTCCTCTCCTCCATCTCTCCTCCCTCCTCAACTCTCCTCCACCTCTCTCGTCTCCTCCTCATGTTCATCTCTGGTTGTGTAACTGCCTCCTCCTTCTTCCCGGTCAGATGCTGTGTCTCTATTGGTGAGTGGAGGAGTGGGCGGGTTGTTGTTCTGGTTGTCTGTCTACCCAGTGGACAGTGTGAAGTCTCGTATCCAGGTGCTCTCCGTATCCGGTCCTCAGCCCGGCTTCCTGCGCACCATGGCTACCATCCTCCGGACAGAGGGTAGGCCACGCCCCTCCCACCCCACACGCGTGTTCGTGTGTGTGCGTTCCTGGTGTGTGTGCGTGCTCACGTGTGTGTGTGTTTTGCAGGTGTGTGTGCTCTGTACTGTGGTCTGACCCCCACCGTGCTCCGAGCCTTCCCCAGCAACGGAGCTCTTTTCCTGGCCTACGAGTGGACGAGGAGGGCTCTGCTGTCCCTGGCCTCCACACACCCAGCTCCACCTGACCCCTGACCTCCACCCAGCCAGCTACCGCCCAGCTAACCAAAATATGTGTCCATAATGTAACTACGACATAATTTGATGACCGAACATTCGTCACCGCAATGTAACCGTATTACGTTGAGGCAACCAGAAAAGGGAAAGTCCTGGATTTGGAACCACAAGGTAATTTGGTTACGTTTGGTTAGGCCTCCACCCAGATTCTGAGGGTTCTTCATCATTCTGAAGTTTTAGATTGATTATCGATGCTGATCTGTGGCACTCTGTGAAGTCATTATAATTTGCTTGCTAATAGAGCTCAACACCAAGTTGATTTGATTTCCTGTCCACTGGGGAATTACAGTAACAACTGATGCTCCCTGCCTTGTTGTACATATTTGTGCTTAAGATAAACCCACTATGCCAAAGATAAACCTATTTCCATTGTAATAAATGGTTAACCACTGCGTGAGTGTCTTGACAGAACTGAATAAAGGTTCGCCTCTGTTCCTAACTTCTTGTTATCAGCCCAATGTCCATCAGAGGGCGCTGTTCCTCCCTTATGACTGGAGAATAACACAGGAGCAGACCCACAGGAGGTCTGTGTGTGTGTCTGGGGGGTGGAGGTGGGGGGGGGGGGTGTTGCTGTAGGTGGTGTGGGGTTGGGGGCTGGAGAAGGTGTGGGGGGAGGCTGGTGGTATGTGTGTGTGTGTGGGGGGGGGGGGGTTGCTGTAAGTGGTGTGTTTGTGTGTGTGGGGTTGGAGGTATGTGTGAGGGTGGGGGTGATGGGTGATGGGGGTGGGTGGAGGTGGGAGACTATGGGTGGTGTGTGTGTGGGGGAGTTGCTGTAGGTGGTGTGGGGGGCTGGAGAAGGTGTGGGGGGAGGCTGGTGGTATGTGTGTGTGTGTGTGTGGGGGGGGGGGTTGCTGTAAGTGGTGTGTTTGTGTGTGTGGGGTTGGAGGTATGTGTGAGGGTGGGGGTGATGGAGGTATGTGTGTGTGATGTGTGTGTATGTAAGTGTGTGGGGGGGGGGGATTAGAGGAGGTTTGTATGTGTGTGTGGGGGTGTGAGGGTGGTAGGGGGTCGCTACAGGAGGTGTGAACCCCACGCTGCCACTCCGAGCCTGCAGGGAGGTTTAATATTTCAGCCGAGGACTCTGGAACCCCTGGAGATGAATATTTCATCCCCAGTCAGGAACACGTCCTCGCGGCGATGCTGAGATAAAGCCCGCTCACCTCGTGAGACAGCAGCTCGCGCCTGGACTGGAAGACAGCATCTCTCTCTCTGTTCTCTCTGACACCATGACAACCGCGGCAAACGAACACCGAACCCCCCCGGCTCACGCGACAGCAACACAAATCCGGTGAGTGTACCTCAGCGCGCGCAGTGTACGGTACTGTGTGCAGCAAAGCGCAGGAGCGCTTCAACGTCGCTGCTCACTGACATACGCCACATTCAACCGCCTCTAACCGTGGAGAACATAAACCTCTCCCGCTCCAGGAGCGCTGGACACCGACACCTACTTCAGATTACCGGCTGCTTTCCCTCTCAAGGCAAAGAGGAACGAAGATGGGAAAGGTAGGAGACAAGCAGAGCTTGCGGCGTGGATAATTCTTGAGCTTCGTTATCGGCGGTAGAGCCACAGCCAGTAGAAAGAAACAGGACCGCTCTCCTGACCGGACGGTCAACCGTCTCTCTCTCCTGACCGTACCGCGAGGCTGACGGGGTGACTAACAGAGGATTCCGAAACTGTGAAGCAGGTAAACAAGCTGTCGATCTCCATGTATGTATTCTGTAAACCACACGGCGGCTGTGGTCTAACTCCAACAGCTGCTTTTGAGGTAAAGTCATATTGTTAATTCTGCTCGGTCGCCACGCAGTTTTAGAGGTAAAGTCTTTTAGTCTATTCTTCGGTTGAATTGATGAGACTCCATTTAGAACATTTACCCTAACCCTCACATCTGGCTTAGTGTGGATGTGTGTGTGTTGTACGGTACGAATGTGCGTGTGTGTGTGCGAGACAGAGAGAACAGGGGTGTTGTACAGTCTGAAAGTGCGTATGTGTGTGCTGTCTAGGTAGGGGAGAGGCTGTGTTTGGTGGGGGATAGGAGAGAGATATGAGAGTAGAGGAGGGAGAAAAGGAGAGAGGGGAGGAAAGGAGGCGATTGGAGAGAGGAGCGGAGGAGAGAGGAGGAAAGGAGGGGAGAGGAGAGGAGGAGGAAAGATGAGAGGAGAGAGGGATAAACAATCAGTGAAAAAAGTGATTGATGTGTACTATAACATTGTTTTCTGGTTGATTCCACTTCAAGAGCAAACACTCATTCACACGCACAGACATACACACACACACACACAGGACGTGAGACGGTAGGATAGTTACATCACATCTGTGTGAACAGTGAGGCTGTGTGCTGCAGTGCATTGTGGGTGTGTTCCCTGAGCAGCATATTCCTACGTCTCTTCAGGTGGGCTTTCATGTCACACCTGCGGCCTCACACCTGCGACCACACACACACACACCCACACACCGTACACACCATACACACACACTGTATACACACACACACACACACACACACACACACACACACACACACACACACACACACACACACACACACACACACACAACAGCTGGAGGAACTAGGAGAGACCTACTGAAAGTCTGTGTATACTGCTCTGTCTCTCCTAACCCATATGGTGTGTGTGCACGTGTGTATATGGTGTGTGTCTATGGTGTGTGTGTGCATGTGCCTGTGTGTGTGTGTGTGTGCAGCATGAACCCCCAGCTGTACTACAGGAGGAGTGGCAGGGCTCCGTACCGGGACCGTATCCCCCTGCGCGTGGTCCGGGCCGAGGCAGAGCTGAGCCCTGAGGAGAGGGCCTACCTCACCGCCGTGGAGAAGGTGAGGACCTCCCCCCCCCCTCACCTCCCCCCTCTCACCTCCCTCCTCCTGTCTCTCATGTCCCCCCTCTCAACTCCCTCCTCCTGTCTCTCACCTCCTCCCTCTCACCTCCCTCCTCCTGTCTCTCATGTCCCCCCTCTCAACTCCCGTATCCCCCTTCCCATCTCTGCTAACCTCTTCCGCAATCGGCTGACCTCTACTGACCTCTGCTGCAATTTGACATTGTATGTGTGTGTGTGTGTGTAAATATGTATTAGGGGTGTAAGTATTCAGTATCCACATATTTTTATATTGAACTGGTCAGTTCTCTACTCCAGGACACACTGGTAGGCACGCTACGCTAAGCTAGCTCGTTGAGAATGACTATCTGTTTTGGTTTTACATGCTGCTAAGAAGCCACCCCAGAGATGGATCAGGTTTAGTTCCATCATTGTTCAAAGTAAAAAAAGACCCTACTTAATGATAGGAGGTAATAAAATCAAGGACATTTTTCTGGCAGTCTACTTTTTGCTGAATCGAAAACCTTACAAAACCGTGACACCACTGTTGCGCTTCAACCGAACATTGAATTCTGTGAACCTTTACACCATGACACAGTGTGTGTTTTTTTTACTTTATTTTTATTTCACCATTATTTAGCCAGGTAAGCTAGTTGAGAACAAGTTCTCATTTACAACTGTGACCTGGCCAGTGTGTGCACTGTGTGTGTGTATAATGTGTGTGTGTGGTGTGTGTATGGTTTTTGGGTGTGTGGTGTGTGTATGGTATGTGGGGTGTGTGTATGGTGTGTGTATGGTATGTGTGTGTGGTGTCTATGGTGTGTGTGCAGGGTGATTATGCAGGGGTGAAGCAGGCTCTACAGGAGGCAGGGATCTATTACAACATCAACCTGAACTGTCTGGACCCTCTGGGGCGCAGTGCGCTGCTCATCGCCATCGACAACGAGAACCTGGAGGTCATGGAGCTGCTGCTGGACCACGGCGTCGCCATGGGAGACGGCCTCCTGTACGCCATCAGGAAGGAGGTGGTGGGCGCCGTGGAGATGCTGCTGTCGCACAGGCGCCCCTGCGGAGAGAAGCAGGTGGGGAGGGTGTGTGTGTGTGTTGTGTGTAGGGTGTAGGGTATGTGTGTGTGTGACAGACACAAAAAAAACAGTTTAGTTGTTCCTTTGCTGACCTAAAGGGGCATTCATTGCCCCCTCTCCCTTTCCCTCTCCCCCCCTCCGTTCCCCAGGTCCCCTCCCTGATGATGGACAGCCAGTTCTCCGAGTTCACCCCGGACATCACCCCCATCATGCTGGCGGCCCACACCAACAACTACCAGATCATCAAGCTGCTGGTCCAGAGGAAGGTGGCGGTGCCACGGCCCCACCAGCTCCGCTGTGACTGCGCCACGTGCGTGTCCAGCTCCGAGGTGGACAGCCTGAGGCACTCGCGCTCGCGCCTCAACGTGTACAAGACCCTGGCCAGCCCCTCGCTCATCGCCCTCTCCAGCGAAGACCCCTTCCTCACCGCCTTCAAGCTGGGCTGGGAGCTCAAGGAGCTCAGCAAGGTCAGGGGGAGTTATGACACGTTCATGTCAGGTTTATAGTCAGCTATAACATGTTCATGCCAGGTTCATAGTCAGCTATAACATGTTCATGCCAGGTTCATAGTCAGCTATAACATGTTCATGCCAGGTTCATAGTCAGCTATAACATGTTCATGCCAGGTTCATAGTCAGCTATAACATGTTCATTCCAGGTTCATAGTCAGCTATAACATGTTCATGCCAGGTTCATAGTCAGCTGTAAAATGTTCATGCTGGGTTTATGTTCATACCGTTAATAACCAGTTATAACAAGGCTACACCAGGTTAACAACCATGCATGTCATGTCTGTACCAGGTTCACAACCAGTTATAATGTTTGTACCAGGTCAATAACCATTTATAACATGTTCATACCAGGTGAATAACCGGTTCTCACATGTTTACATAACAGGTGGAGAATGAGTTCCGTCAGGAGTACGAGGAGCTGTCGCAGCAGTGTAAGATGTTTGCTAAGGACCTCCTGGACCAGGCCCGCAGCAGCAGGGAGCTGGAGACCATCCTCAATCACCGTGACGACCACAGCCAGGAGCTGGACCTGCAGGAGAGCCACGACCTGGCCAAGCTGAAGCTGGCCATCAAGTACCATCAGAAGGAGGTATACACACACCACACACACACCACACACAGACCACACACCAGACACCACACACACACACACCAGACACACCACACACACACCACACACACACCACACACACACACACACCACACACACACCAGACACCACACACCACACACACACCAGACACCACACACACACCACACACCACACACACACCACACACGCTAACTCTAACTCCACCCTGGTCTGCTGCCCCTTCCTCTAACTCCACCCTGGCCTGCTGCCCCTCCCTTTAACGCAACCCTGGCCTGCTGCCCATCCCTTTAACTCCACCCTGGTCTGCTGCCCCTTGCTCTTACTCAACCCTGGCCTGCTGCCCCTCCCTTTAATTCCACCCTGGCCTGGTTCCCCTTACTCTAACTCCACCCTGGCCTGGTTCCCCTTACTCTAACTCCACCCTGGCCTGGTTCCCCTTACTCTAACTCCACTCTGGCCTCGTGTTTGAATTTCATCTGTCTGCTGTTTCTATTCTGCAGTTGTGTCCTTCTGAAACTTTCATGGAGAGAGAGGGAAAAGAGAGGAGAATTCATTTAAGGGGAATGAGAGAGCCGTGTGCGTGTATGTGTGTGCAGCAGAGCATGTACATGTTTAAACCGATCTATATGAACACACAAATCAACAATTCTTCCCAGGAGACTAGAGATACAGAGCCAAAGAGAGGCAATGAAAGGACAGGGCATGAGAGGAGTGGAGGGAGGACAGGAGGAGAGACCATGAGAGGAGAGGGGTGGAGGAGAGGGCTAATGTGGAGAGGGAATGAGAGGAGAGACCATGAGAGGAGAGGGGTGGAGGAGAGGGCTAATGTGGAGAGGGAATGAGAGGAGAGACCATGAGAGGAGAGGGGTGGAGGAGAGGGGTAATGTGGAGAGGGAATGAGAGGAGAGACCATTAGAGGAGAGGGGTGGAGGAGAGGGGTAATGTGGAGAGGGAATGAGAGGAGAGACCATGAGAGGAGAGGGGTGGAGGAGAGGGGTAATGTGGAGAGGGAATGAGAGGAGAGACCATGAGAGAGGGTGGGGAGAGGGGTAATGTGGAGAGGGAATGAGAGGAGAGACCATTAGAGGAGAGGGGTGGAGGAGAGGGGTAATGTGGAGAGGGAATGAGAGGAGAGACCATGAGAGGAGAGGGGTGGAGGAGAGGGGTAATGTGGAGAGGGAATGAGAGGAGAGACCATGAGAAGAGAAGAGGGGAGGAAAGGGGGGAGGAGAGGCGGGGAGTCTTTGGCATGTTGCATGTTGGGATAGGTAGCACGGCAGAGTCGAGCTCAGTGAGAGCTGCTGTATCATCTCCACAGTGCGTGAGTAAGAATAGAACTGGGTTCTCCTTTATTCATGCTTCTCACCTGGGCTGACAGCAGAAACCGTGGTAACGCAGACTCTGATAGGCTCTTTGCTGGACGCTGTAGTCTGGAGGGGATGCATACTGAAGCTCTCCCTCCCTCTCTCACCCCTTCCTCTCTCTTATCCCCCTCTCTGTCATCTCTCTCATACCTCTCTCTTTCTCCCGTTCATCCCCCTCTCCCTCGTATTCCTCTCTCTCTCCCTCTCTCATTCTATTCTCTCGCTTATCTGTCTCTCTCATATCTGTCATCTCTCTCTCATCCCTCTAATAATAATAATATTAATAATAAATGTTATTTGTATTGCACTTTATATGTCTCTCTTTGTCCTCTCTCTCTCTCTCTCTCTCTCTCTCTCTCTCTCTCTCTCTCTCTCTCTCTCTCTCTCTTACACACTTCTCTCTCATCTCTATCTCTCTTTTATCCCTCTCTCTCCCATCCCTCTCCCTCATCCCTCTAACTCTCTCATCCCTCGCTCTCTCCCCCCCCCCCCCCCCCCCCCCCCTACCTCCTCCTCTAGTTCGTCTCCCAGCCCAACTGCCAGCAGCTGCTGTCTACTCTGTGGTACGACGGCTTCCCCGGGTGGAGGCGGCGTCACTGGGCCGTCAAGCTCCCCACCTGCGTCCTCATTGGCCTGCTCTTCCCCGTCTTCTCATTGGTCTACCTGCTGGCGCCCCGGAGCACCCTGGGAGGGTTCGTCAGGAAGCCCTTCATCAAGTTCATCTGCCACACGGCCTCCTACCTCACCTTCCTCTTCCTCCTCCTCCTCTCCTCCCAGCACATCGTCAGGACGGACCTGCACGTGCAGGGGCCGCCCCCCACCGTGGTGGAGTGGATGATACTGCCCTGGGTGCTGGGTAGGGGTGTGTGTGTGTGTTGGGGTGTGTGTTGGGGTGTGTGTTGGGGTTTGTGTGTGTATTGGGAGCTGTGTTGTTGGAGTTTGGGTGTGTATTGGGGTGTTTGTGTTGGAGTTTGTGTGTGTGTTGGGGTGTGTGTGGAGTGGATGATACTGCCCTGAGTGCTGGGTACGGGTGTGTGTGTGTTGGGGTGTGTGAGTGTGTTACGATGTGTGTTAAAGTTTGTGTGTGTATTGGGGTGTGTTTGTGCCCCACCCTGTTGAGGTGTAAGTTAACTTATCAACGAGGAGGGGGCTGAATTGGG
The DNA here is from genome assembly GCA_023658055.1 of Thaleichthys pacificus. Taxonomy (NCBI): domain Eukaryota; kingdom Metazoa; phylum Chordata; class Actinopteri; order Osmeriformes; family Osmeridae; genus Thaleichthys; species Thaleichthys pacificus. The sequence continues at coordinate 6,678,081 of CM042877.1, read as the reverse complement.
CCTTGGCCTGCCCCCCCTGGACCTTTGCATGGGCCATCTGTAACCTTTAACCCCCCTGATGACAGGCCTGGGTAGAGGGGTATGTGTTATCTCACTAAACCCAAGCCTCTGTGTGTGTGTGTGTGTGTTTGTGTGTGTGTATGTGTGGTGTATATGTATGTGTGTATGACTGTGTACAGGGTTCATCTGGGCAGAGATTAAGGAGATGTGGGATGGAGGTTTTACTGAGTACATTCATGACTGGTGGAACCTGATGGACTTTGCCATGAACTCTCTCTACCTGGCTACCATCTCCCTAAAGATGGTGGCATACTTCAAGGTGAGGAGGGTGTGTGTGTGTGTGTGTGTGTGTAAAGATGGTGGTCTACTCCAAGTAGGGGTGTAACAATATATTGTGGCACAATATCTCGCAATGCAAAAATGTTACACCGTGTTACATTGTATTGTGAGCTGAGTGTATCGTTACACCCCTAACTTCAAGGTGTGGAATCCCCCCCCTCTCTCCCTCCCTCCAGCATCATCATTTTTCTTCCCACCCAGTATAACCCCCCCCCCCCCCCCCGCCTATCTGCCCCTCGTGTAAGCCCCCCCTCGTATTACTCTCCTCTCAGTCAACTCCGCCCCCCCCCCCCCCCCCCCCCGCAGTCTAACTCTCCCTCCTCTCCCTCTAGTATAACTCTCCCCCCTCTCCCCCCACAGTCTAACTCTCCCCCCTCTTCCTCCCCTCTCAGTATAACTCTTCCAGGCCCAGGGAGGAGTGGGAGGTGTGGCACCCCACCCTGATAGCGGAGGCCTTGTTTGCCATCGCCAACATCTTCAGCTCCCTGCGGCTCATCTCCCTGTTCACGGCCAACTCTCACCTGGGGCCCCTGCAGATCTCCCTGGGGCGCATGCTGCTCGACATCCTCAAGTTCCTCTTCATCTACTGCCTGGTACACACACACACACACACACTAGGGGACATCAAGTTCCTCTTCATCTAATGCCTTATACACACTCTCTGTCTCTCTCTCTCTCACACACACACACACACACACACTGTTTGACTTCCTCAAGTTCCTGCCTGGTGCACACACACACACCTGCTGCTGTCTAGTGATAGGTTGTGTGTGTGTGCTTGTGTAGGTGCTGCTATCCTTTGCTAACGGTCTGAACCAGCTGTATTTCTACTATGAGACCAAGGCTGCAGACGAGCCCAACCACTGCAAGGGCATCCGCTGTGAGAGGCAGAACAACGCCTTCTCCACGTAAGAAGTGTGTGTGTGTGTGTGTGTGTACCAGCGTGAGAGAGTGTGTGCGTCATCCGCTGTGAAAACAACTGTGATTGGTGGAGAGCTCTTCCCCTCTGTCTTGTTGGAGTTCTGTCAATGTAACTTTGCATTCCCCCCCCCCCCCCCTCCCTTTGTCCCCCCGTCCCCCCCAGGTTGTTTGAGACCCTGCAGTCTCTGTTCTGGTCTGTGTTCGGCCTGCTGAACCTCTACGTCACCAACGTGAAGGCTCGCCACGAGTTCACAGAGTTCGTAGGAGCCACCATGTTTGGAACCTACAACGTCATCTCCCTGGTGGTGCTGCTCAACATGCTGATCGCCATGATGAACAACTCCTACCAGCTCATAGCTGTGAGTACTGGTACCAATACTGATACTACACTAATACTGTAACAATGCAGTAGTACTAAACACCAGCACTAATTCTACAATAGCACTAAACTAGTATTCTAATTTGTTGTACTACACTTATACTATTTATGTAGTCACAGGGCTGCAAACTCTCACCCATTGGCCGTGAGACACACGCATTTCAACTAGTTCACACGCTCTCACGCCACACCTTGTATTTCTCACACTGAGAAGGCAACGCCAACCAAGTAGTCCTGCTAACGTTGTAAACAGTGATGGACGAGGCGCAGGCACACGGAGTGAAGCAACATAGACACGAACACCCGTGAAAGCTCGTCTCGGGGGGGCTGCAAAATCTTGTACGCAGCAAGATTTTTGTTGGCCCCACCAAATCTCACTCCAAGGTTTTTTGAAAAGTTGGCAGCCCTGTAGTCAGTATAACATAACCCTAAATTAGCCTTTTTCAATATTAAACTGAACACACAACTTGTCATAAATATGTATTTGATGCAGTGAAATTATACACGACAAGCTACTTTGCAGACGTAAATCCAGGCCAAATGCAGCTAATCTTGCCATCCACCATAATGCATTGTTATCCAAAGCTGAATACATATTTGTGTCCATCAGCAACTGACATTCCCAAAATGAGAGGAGGCGGGACTAACTGGAAGGAGAGTGGGTGGGGCTAACAGGAACAGAAAGTGTGTTTGAATATTTGTGATACTGACCAGACCAGAGGGTCTACTCACCCAACCACCTCTGCTGCCCCCAGGACCATGCAGACATAGAGTGGAAGTTTGCCCGTACCAAGCTGTGGATGAGCTACTTTGACGAAGGGGGCACGCTGCCCCCCCCCTTCAACATCGTCCCCAGCCCCAAGACCCTGTGGTACCTGTGTGTCTGGCTGCAGAGATGGCTCTGGGGGGAGAGGCACCCCCCCCACGACGACACGCAAACACGCAACCTCAGACAGTTCACGGTATGATAACCGCGTGTGTGTGTGTTGGGAGGTTGTCAGTGTGTGTGTGTGTGTGTGTGTGTGAGGGAGTGTGTGTGTGTGTTGGGACAACAATGATCATTCTGTCTTCTGGTTCAGGAACGTCATGCTGATCAAATGATTCAAAACCAGCATTATCAGGTATGGACACACGTCTTCTGCACAAACACGGCCCTCTACTCTAGCAGTAACAGCCCCCAGAACAACCCTACTCTGCCCCAGAACAGATACTGTGACAGTAACAGAGTGTGTGTGTGTGTGCGCGCGCAGGAGGTGATCAGGAACCTGGTGAAGAGATACGTAGCAGCTATGATCCGCAGTGCTAAGACAGACGAGGGGCTGACAGAGGAGAACTTCAAGGTAGGAGGAGATACTTCACCGTCCTTTAGACAACGAGTGTGCTGCCTTCTCATTTCCTGTCCCCCCCCCCCCCCTCCTCCAGGAGTTGAAGCAGGACATATCCAGCTTCCGCTACGAGGTTCTGGATCTCCTAGGCAACAGGAAGCCCGAGAGGCGGACCTACTCCTCCAGCAGTGAGGAGGGGGGCGGAGCCAGGACAGATGAGGTGGGAGGGGCTAAAGCCAGGGGCGCATCCTTCAGCCCGTCAGTTGACCAGAAGGGCCGGACGGACTCCGCCTACGGTGTCTCCGCCCTCTTCAGCTCCATGGCGAGGGAGAAGGGGGGGGCGGAAGAGGGAGCGGGGGAGAAGCCGAGGACCGTCTCCCCGCTGTGGTGGGGGCGTTTGGGGGGAGGGACGGGTGGGGGGGGGTCTGCAGCGGTTCTCCAGGTCCAAGAGAGACTCCATCAGACGCCTGGGGCTCCTCTTCTCACGCATGAACGGACACATCCCTGCTCCGCCCAGGCCTGCCGCCCCTCCTAGCATGACTCAGCAGCAGGATGCCTACATCATCTCGGATGGAACGCTCGGCCAGCCCTGCCCCGCCCAGGCCTGCTGCCCACCCCAGACCTGCTCTCAGATTCCAGAGGACTTTAACAGGCAGACCTCCCACTCCCAGCCCCAGCCAAGCCCCCCACTCCCTAACCCCAGTTCCCCAGATTCCCCACCCCCAGCCCAGCAGCAGCCTCCAGCTCCCAGCCTCCTCCCTGGATGGGACAGAGGCCGTCTGTGATGACCCAGGCTCAGAGGGGAGGGCGGAGCAGGACGAGTCCATTACCACAAAGCTGTAGACCCCATCCCAGAAATGGAACATTCCAGTGGAAACTAGCTGGAGGACAACAAGATCCAGAATACCCCCGCTTCTTTCTGAAGATGGAACAGTCCGCGAACCCTCTATGTAGTGAGGAGACCGAGTCACTGCTGCTTCCTGCACACTCTCACTTATTTACACACACGATATACACACACACACGATAGCAACAATGCAAGCTGTATCTTTTCTACTGCAATATGGTTGCACGATCCTCTACTACCCTCTAGTGGTGGCATTTTCCCACCAGGTAATAGAAAGCACGAGATCTACATGATTTACTTTCCAACTTATTTGACCCACTTTTATGCAACTCCTGCACACTGAGCCATGGTTGGCTGAAAGCATGTAAACCAGTAAAAAAAATTATTTTATTAAGATGCTGAATTATGTGTTAGAAAGGCTGTGATTGGTGGCTGGGCAGTGGCAGCGAGGCTGTGATTGGAGAAGATGGACCAGGCAGTGTTTGGAGGAACACAACTCTTTTATTATTTGAAATATGAAAAGAGAACAGAACACACGATGGTACAAACAACATAAAGACATCCCTGTTAACTTAGAAGGGAACCAACATGGCTACTCCTGGTCATCCCGCCCCCTAACATGGCCACGCCCACCCTGAACAACTGGGCCGCAGGTAACTAGAGACATTCTGACTGGAAACAAAAGACTATCTGCTACATGAGGTAGATTAGTGTGTATCTGTGTGTGTGTGTGTGTGTGTGTCTGTGAACGTGCGTGTGCACGTGTGAGCATGCGTGCATGTACCCGAGTGCGGTGCGTACCTGTGTGTGGCGTGAACGCGTGTGAACGCGTGTGAAAGTTTCTACATACTGGGGGGTATGAAGTGGGTGTGGTGAGTGGGCGGAGCCGAGACGTAGGCCAGGTGGGAGGGGCAGTAGGAGGAGTGGGGGCGTGGCTGGGCGTGGCTGGGGGCGTGGCCGGCCATCCAGGGCGGGGCTAGGTAGTGGTAGGACAGCATGCAGGAGTCGTAGGGTTGGACGTGGGGCGGCTCCTGGTACACTGGGTACAACACGGCAGGGGGGGGGGCGGCCAGGGGGGGGTCCACACCCAGGGGGGAGCCTGGGGGAGGAGAGGGTGACACAGTGATTCTGTCCGTCAGAAGGGTCTGACCTGGTCAACTGATCTATACCGGTAAGTGGTGTGTGTGTGTGAGTGAGAGTGAGAGTGTGCGCTGACCGTGGTGGTGTCCGTCCCCCTGGGCCTCGGGGGCAGGTCGGGGATTGTCAGGGGGGTAGGCTGGGGGGGCGGGAGGTTCCTGGGGCGGGGCAGGGTAGGCTGGCTGGTACTCAGCGCTGGGGGGTTGGAACACCTGCTGGAACTGCATCACTGACTGCCAATAGAACTGCTGATACCACTGTGGGGGGGGGGGGGGGGGTGGGATGGGATGGGAGACAGAAGGAAGGAGGGGAGAGGAGAGCGAGGAGGGGGGATTGGTTATTCTGGGTTACACCACATTCTCACTACAGTGTGTTTTTACAAGCTGCGTTTTAATCCTTATGTACCAGTGAGCTTCATTGTAAAGGTTCAAAATGGCATCAGATATTTTGCCGTCCGTAATACGTATGGATACGCAAGAACAATCAGGGCACAGATGTTTCCCAACTCCTGCCCAGTAGTGCAAGTCCATTAAAATGTGTCCATTGTCATGGAAACACTGGGATGTGTAGACTCACCTGAACTCCCAGGTTGAAGTAGTACTGCAGAACCTTAGAGTCTGGGGAGACACAGACACACACACACACACCATCAGACTGGAGACACACCATCAGACATACACACACCATCAGACATACACACACCATCAGACATACACACAACACACAGGCTGGACGTGTGGGGTTCTGACCTCTGGGCAGGTCTTGGCCGTGGGGGTCGTAGGAGCAGGGAGGGGGGGGTGTGGCCGCGCTGATTGGCTCGCCCATCTCGTTCACCAGCCAGGGAGAGGGGGGGGGCAGCTGCATAGACACAACTGCACACACACAGACAGGCAGCAGGGCAGGTGTGTGTGCGTGTCTAGTTAAACATGTGTGGTGTGTGTGCGTCAGGCATACCTGGTCTGCCAAGGGCATGAGGGGGCAGCCCCCCCCCCTGGGTGTGTGGTGGCGGGGGGGGCTGGGTGTCAGGGGGGGTCTGGGAGGAGGAGGAGGAGGAAGAGGAGGAGTTAGAGGTGAAGATGGCTGCAGGGGCAGTGTTGACTGCCTGGGAGGAGGAGAGGACTGCAGACTTCACCACCACCTGGAGCACACACACACACACATCACAGTTTCTATCCTGCTGTCATAGAGAGTGTGTGTGTGGTGTGATGTGTGTACAAGCATGTGTGTGTATATATAGATTGTGTGTACCTGTTGCGAGTAGCTGTAGGTAGCAACACCCTCCTGTGGAGATCCAGCACGAGAGCCTCCCTCCTGGATGGTCTAGTAGAATAACAGGGTTTAGTAGTAGCAATAATAATAATAATAAACAATAGCAATAATAATGTGTACCAGGTTGGCTGTAGATTCAGTGGCAGCATAGACTGAGGGGCTCTGGAAGCCTGTGTCTGAAACACACACACACAAATCACAACTAGTCCACCAAGTCCTTTAGAATGTTCCAAGTCTGGAAAACCTCCACTCACCTTGAGCTGCATAGATGTACTCCTCAGAATAGTCACCTGACAGCGTGTTACACAGACATGGAGACAGGATATAGAAAGGATTACAGAGAGACAAGGTTCCAAACTAGGTGCATGAACTGTAACAGTATACATTCCATGTTGGTGGAAAAGGGGTCAGAGTTACAGAGACCGAGTTACAAAGCTGGTTCCCCTCCCGGTCTAGCTGCTTCCCCTCCCGGTCTAGCTGCTTCCCCTCCCGGTCTAGCTGCTTCCCCTCCCGGTCTAGCTGCTTCCCCTCCCGGTCTAGCTGCTTCCCCTCCCGGTCTAGCTGCTTTCCCCTCCTGGTCTAGCTGCTTCCCCTCCTGGTCTAGCTGCTTCCCCTCCTGGTCTAGCTGCTTTCCCCTCCTGGTCTAGCTGCTTCCTCTCCCGGTCTAGCTGCTTCCCCTCCCGGTCTAGCTGCTTCCCCTCCTGGTCTAGCTGCTTCCTCTCCTGGTCTAGCTGCTTCCTCTCCTGGTCTAGCCGCTTCCCCTCCCGCGCTAGCTGCTTCCCCTCCTGGTCTAGCTGCTTCCTCTCCTGGTCTAGCTGCTCCCTGTCTAGCTGCTTCCTCTCCTGGTCTAGCTGCTTCCCCTCCCGGTCTAGCTGCTTCCTCCCCCCGGTCTAGCTGCTTCCTTCCCCCGGTCTAGCTGCTTCCTTCCCCCGGTCTAGCTGCTTCCTTCCCCGGTCTAGATGCTTCCTCCCCCCGGTCTAGCTGCTTCCTTCCCCGGTCTAGCTGCTTCCTACCCTGGTCTCCTGCATTGCTGCCCTCCTCCAGGTCCTCCTCTGAGGAGTTGAGGGTGTGTTTGGTCTGAGGGGGCAGCGGGCTGGGTCCTCTCTGGACCCAGTAGCTGGGAGAGGACTGGGCCTGCACGCACACACACACAATGCACGCAAACATCCCACACACACACATTCAGATTACAAGTACAGTAACAAAAAAAAACAACAAAAAAACTAATAGGAAACGAATGTTCAAAAAGAGTTGTCTACTTGCAGCTGAAGGTAAACGCTACTTAGATCGCTTGTGTGTGCGTGTGTGTGTGTGGGACCTGCAGGGCAGGGAAGGCCTCCTCCCCCTCCTCCAGCTGGTAGTATGTGATGGTTCCCAGGTCCTGGCTCTCCTCCTCCCCTCCCTCCGAGGCGTAGCTGAATTGACACTCCTTGTTCAAGGACTGCCTCCGACTGCGACTGGAACACACAAGAGTGTGAGAGAGGAGAATGTGTGTGAGGAGAGTGTGTGTGAGAGAGTGGTGTGTGTGTGTGTCTCACCGGGACCTGAAGGAGTAGTTATCGTAGGTCTGGTAGCAGCGTTTGCCTGGGTGAGGGTAATACATCTCTGCACCAATCAGGTGAGGCCTGTTCAGGAAGCGGGCGGAGCTTCTGACCAGAACCCAGGAAGAGATGACCCACACGCCAAACATACATGTGCAGACAAGACACGCACAAGCGGACAAGACACACACACACCAATGTACACACACACACATCAACAGGAGAGAGTCAACACCAGTCTCAAAACCCACCTTGTTTGCATCTTGCTGTCCTGGGGCCTGTTCCATACAGAATGTTGTGAGGTAGCAGAAAAAAAAGGTTGCACTGGAGTGTTCCAAGGCAGACACACTGACCTGGGGGGGCCGTAGCCCCGGGGCGGCCGGGAGGGAGGGGGGTGCGGGTGGTAGGGGTCGTAGGGCAGGCTGCCGGGCGGGGGTGGGGGGCCAGCACGGCCGGGTGGGATACCTCCAGGCTGGAAGCGAGGAGGGAGGCCGGGCGGGGGGGGCCGGCTGTACGACACCATCAGCATCTCCTTCCCCCTGGGCCTCTTGAAGAACCGCCTCCGCCCGCGGCCCTCAGAGTCTGGGGAGGGAGGAGGAGCAGTAGGAAGAGAGGACAGGAGAGGGAGAGCAAGCAAGAGGGGAAGGAGGAGGAAAGGAGAGAGGGAGATGGCCGAGGCGGGAGGAGGAGAGGGCGGAAAAGAGGAGTGGACTTTAACATGGGGTGTTTTGGGTTGTCCAGGGTTCTAAGCCTACATACCCAGTTCTCCAGGGTTCTAAGGCTACATACCCAGTTCTCCGGGGTACTGTTCTGGCCGGGTGTAGGAGGAGCCCTTGCGGCTGGGGGTTATGTTCCACGCTGGGACAGGGTTAACTGGCTTCAGGTTGGTCAGAGAGACCAGGTGTCTGAGCATGGAACAGTGCATACATGTATATACAGTAAGTGCTGTAAAAGGCGTTTATTAAACAGTTATGAATGGTGGTGTTCTCACTTCTCTCCGAGCTCCTCGATGAACACGGTTACAGCACTGGTGTGGGTGCCCACTTCCTGGATGAAAGCGTTGTAGAACTTCCCCTTGGGGTCCAGACGGACCTGAGGACCACAACACGAGATTCTGACCCAACTCCATAGGAGGTTCTGACTAGTGATTAGAGCCCGACCGATATATCGGCGGGACGATATTATCGGCCGATATTGGGCATTTTCCAAACTATCGGTATCGGCATTTATAATGGCCGATAAATGAATATTAATGTTCGAAAAATCGATATACGATATCGTCCGATATCGGAATATCGGATTTTTAAATCACCAAATATTTGTATCGGTATCGGCCTTAAAAATCCTTTATCGGTCGGGCTCTACTAGTGATGGGCGTTTTGATTCCGTTCAAAGAATCGAATCATTGGATTCCATTTACCCAAAAGATTTGCTCACTGATTCATGAACGAGATCCAGTGATTCGTTCGCAAACGATTAGTTCTTACATTGGATTAGTTCAGTGAGTCCTCCCTGTAGCCATTCACTAAAACATAATAACTTTTTTTTATCTTATTTTGATAAAGAATTGAGTTACAACACTGACCAATGCCTTGGAAAAGTTAGTGTGAAAAAAAGCAAAGTCGAGATCTGGTGATTCTCTCATTCTCAAACAAGAATCATTAAACGAATCACTGAACGATTCTCTCTCGAGTTAGCGAAGAACTGGCAGAAACGGTTCTAAACAGCTTAACTTCTTTTAGCTCCTTCAATTCGCCAAAAGCATAACTTGGGCAGAGAATCAAACAGACAAATATTTTTGGGGGAGGATTCAGTTTGTTCACTTTAAAGATTCATTCAAAAAGAACGAATCATTCGCGAACCACCCATCACTAGTTCTGACCCAACACCACAGAGGTTCTGACCAAACAGAAACACAAAGGTTCTGACCCTAAAGAAACACAAGGTTCTGACCCAAAAGCAACACAAGGTTTTGACCCTAAAGCAACACAAGGTTCTGACCCTAAAGCAACAAGGTTCTGATCCCAGCACCCTTGAGGTTCTGACCCAACACACTAGAGGTTTAGAGCATGCTGCGACTGGGGCCGTTTTCTTGTCCCAGTTGGAAAGGGAAGCAGGGACCTCAACAGAGCAGGTGATACCCACCCTTCATGTTACAGTACAGCGGTGATACCCACCCTTCATGTTACAGTACAGCGGTGATACCCACCCTTCATGTTACAGTACAGCGGTGATACCCACCCTTCATGTTACAGTACAGCGGTGATACCCACCCTTCATGTTACAGTACAGCGGTGATACCCACCCTTCATGTTACAGTACAGCGGTGATACCCACCCTTCATGTTACAGTACAGCGGTGATACCCACCCTTCATGTTACAGTACAGCGGTGATACCCACCCTTCATGTTACAGTACAGCAGTGATACCCACCCCTCATGTTACTGTACAGCAGTGATACTCACCCTTCATGGTACTGTAGGCGTGTTTAGGAGAGGAGAATGTTACCTGGCACTTGTCTCCTAGGAAGTACTGTCTTCCAGCAAACACCATGTAGTCGCTCTTCTGCATCTCTGGTATACACACACAGGGCACACATTCACACGTCTCATTAAGGTGTCCTTCAGCTTCCTAGGTTGGCCCTGGCGTGTCTCCTCCTGGTTTACCTTTGCGGCCGTCGTGCCACACATCAAACTCTACGTTGCGGTACATCTCGGTGTCCAGGGCCTTCAGCACCTTGTAGGGAAGAGACAGCCTGGAGGGGCCCTCTGTAGCCTGGGGGGGGAGACATTTTTCAGTAAAACACCACCCTGGTGGATATGGTGCTTTAATGACGTAGCAACGATGATTCCTGTCCTGTTAAAAGTCTTAAACTTCACTGAAAGGCCGTGTTTCTCCCAATCAGAGCAGCCTGTTTCATTCTTCACTCTGTGATTGGTCCTCCTCACCTTGGGTTCCTCTGCCCCGGTCTTGTTCTTCTCCTCTGAGCCCCTCTGCCCCCCCAGCTCCCAGTCCTCCCTGCAGCACAACAACATAGATCAACAACAACACTTTTCAAGTTTGGAGTTTCAGATGTTAGGTGTAGTCGTCATAGCAACCTCTGGGCTCTATCCTCTGGAGTGTCGTAGCCTGCATCCTCGCTGCACACCGATAGGCTGTTCCTATAACGACGGCCTCCGCCCCGGAAACCCTCCAAGACAGCCTGTAGCTCGGCCTCCTCCACGCCAAGCACACGCGTGTACAGCAGCTCGTACAGGATCGCTGTGATTGGGTGGATAGACAGAGGTGTTTGCTTGCCCTGTTCCCGTTTGGTTTCCTTTGCAGGACAGTGGGGGGGAGGAGCCTGGAGGCCGTCACGGTAACCTGGGCTTGTTTTATTTAGGCTCTCAGCCTGACTGAGAGCCCTCTCTCCCTCTCTATGACCTGTTTGTGGCTTGGTGGGCCTTTGGTTTATGTTAATAAACAACCGGTAATCTTTGAACCCTGTGTGTGGACTCCCCTTTCTGTCATGGTCCTAAAGTCAGTCATCGCACTGACAAACTAGAGCTATTAGCAAGCATTTAGCTTGGTCTTGACTATAGATGGGTAAGGGTACCGTCAGTGTTAGGGGCAGTAGTAAAGTTTGGAGTAAGGGTTGGGGTCAGGTCTGGGTTAGGATCACTGTTAGGGGTCAAAGGTCGGTATTTGGGTTGCAAAGGGGTGGAAAATGCAAACATAAAATACAGTTTGAAAATGATATTTTTTATATATTTGTGTGTAGAACTTTAATCGATCTACAATCGAAAACCATAATCTGGTTAATTTAACCAAGATTATGCTGCAAGATGTTTTTTTAAACTACATTTAAATTCCCTGTAATAGACGAACCTGCAATTTTGAAAATTTCCTGTTAATTCCCATGGAAAGGTCCGTATTTGAGTCAGTGTTGGTCATGTCTGGGTCAGCATTAGGTTCAGGTCTGGGTCATGGTTAGTGTTAAGTGGTCAGTGTTAAGGGTCAAGGTTAGGGTTAAGGCTCAGTGTCTGGGGTGTGAGGACTTACATTTATGCATTTAGCAGACACTTATCCAAAGCGACTTCCAAGAGAGCTTTACAAAAGTGCATAGGTCTCTGATCATAACAACGAGATAGCCCCAAACATTGTGGGTAGCCAAAACATGAAGCATACATTGTGAAAAACCAAATAAGTGCCAAAGGAAAGAACCATAAGAGCATGCAGTTAAACAAGTTACAATTAAACAACATGAACCTCAAAAAGTGCAAGAGTGTACCTGTAGAAAAGCAATCAACAGTCAAATATTTCACAGCGAGTACAAGAATTTAAATCTGTTACAACTAACCAACAAGAGCAACAAGTCTCTCAATAAGAGTCATTGTGATCCTGGAGGAAACTAGCATCAGGTCCAGCAAATCATTCCTAAGTACCGTTGTACTTACACTGGCAGAGAGCTGCATCTATTGGGTAGTTCCTGGGGTAGACAATGTCATAGTGGCCGTTGTTGGAGCAGCACAGCAAGATCTGGACACACACCCCTGCAGGTTAACCATGTACACACACACACACCTGGTCTGCCCAACCACACACACCTGGTCTGCCCAACCACACACACCTGGTCTACCCAACTATACACACCTGGTCTACCCAACCATACACACCTGGTCTACCCAACCACACACACCTGGTCTACCCAACCACACACACCTGGTCTACCCAACCACACACACCTGGTCTGCCCAACCACACACACCTGGTCTACCCAACCATACACACCTGGTCTACCCAACCACACACACCTGGTCTACCCAACCACACACACCTGGTCTACCCAACCATACACACCTGGTCTACCCAACCATACAGACCTGGTCTACCCAACCACACAAACCTGGTCTACCCAACCATACAGACCTGGTCTACCCACCACACAAACCTGGTCTACCCAACCACACACACCTGGTCTGCCCAACCACACACACACTCACTCACCTGTTCTACATAGTCCTCCTCAGTGATCTCTGTTGGTGGCTTCCCAGGATACCTGTATATTAGGAAGCACCGCCTGGTTCTCACACACACACACACACACACCGTAAATGACCGTGGGCCATAGACCAACAGTAAGAGATGGTTCCCTCCTCCTTCTCCTACACACCTGTACAGCAACGAGAGAGCCTTGATCTCCACCTGTCCAGCCGTCTCCTGAAGAATAGCAGAAAAGCACAAGCATAATAACATGACAGTTCTGTCCTACTAGACTATATATATATATATATATATATATCTTGACAGGGTTCTAGGTTGACTACAGAACATGACAGGGTTCTAGGTTGACTACAGAACATGACATGTTTCTACCTAGAGGACAAGACAGGGTTATATGTTCTGACACAGTTGATATGATATGACAAAGTTCTATGTTCCGACTATAGAACATGACAGGGTTCTTAGTTCTGACTGGAGAACATGGCCGGGTGCTGGGGATGATCCCTTAATACATGCAGGAAAAGATGCTGGTCCTGGAGTGTGTTCTCTTGGTCTACCAGGCAGACTTACCTTTGGATCTTCAATACGTTCTAGGTACTTCTCAAATGAACCTTCGACATACTGGAATAATTGTGAAAAATTATAGATTTAAGTAACACATTTAATACTCTGATTAGTATTTCATTTAGTACTGAATTAAAATTGGTAGTGTAGCAGTGGCAGGTACTTACTGGTTCGAAGTTGCAGCGGTTTGTCCTCATGAAGCTGACGCAGTCCTTCCGTATCTTGCTGTGGTAGTTCTGAGAGTAGTACAGCTGGAGAGAGAAAACATGGTCACCTTGACTCAGACGGCACCGGTCACCGAGCGAACACCTGACCTGCTAGACACGGGGCCGGTCAGTGACGTCATCTCTATATTAAAACTTGGCAAGCGTGGCGTGGCGGGCAGATCACAGCTGCACTCAACCGAAACTCTAACCGGAATTTTCGGTCGACAAATTATGATTAGTTGTTTAACTTAAACGTGACTCCGGTTTTCCGAAGACGGATGCACGTTACCTTTGTCTAACCATAACTTCTACCGTTTAAACAACGAAAAACAATAAACAGCATTTAAAAGGTTGTGATAGTAACATCCAGTAAACATTCATTTTGGAGAAGTTTGGAGACGACATGGCTAGGATAGCATAGCTTACCTGCTCAGATACAGCTCGAAACAGACAAGACGCGTCTCGTGCCATCATTTTCCGGTAGAGACCGATGCTGGCCAGATACTCGTCCATGTTTACGAAATACTTCTTCAGCGCTTTTTGCATTTTAAAGAAATTGTAAATAAAAAACAATAAATATGCTAATCTTCATAGCTTTCCGCGTTAACGACAAAGAACATGAAGTTCGAAAGTTTCCTTCCGAGTTTGAGGAAGGAGACAGCTGCTACAAATGACTTCTGATTGCGGAGTGCCGCTAGCCCGTCACTCACTCAGGTCTGTCATAACTCTTAATTGGGAAAATAATAGTTTCCAGAGCTTTGTACGCTTGAAATTGAATCACCCCCCTATCTGCCCATTTTCCGTTCGGTTAAGCTTACTCTCTACTTTAGTCAAGTAATATGTATATAAGATTATAACTTTAAATTGATTCGGGAGAAATACCTCAACAATCTATGCGCGAAATGTCTTGCTGCTCTCCTCGTGGGCCTTGCTTGTGTTCTGGCTAGGGTCGTAGGGATTTCAAATGTTTTATAGCTTAGCTATACGTGTAGGATAGGAACGTTTTCTCTCCAGGTATGATAGATAATAATGCTGTAGGCCTACATTATATAAATCATGAGTTAATCAACTCTGCTATCAATAAGTTTGTGCATATTATTCTCCATATTTTGCAGACCCCTACCACTAAAATTGAAAAAATCCTCAGTCCTATAAATAAATCTTACACTCCTATAAATAAATAAAAACGTTTATTTGTCTATTCAAAAAAAATTCAATCAACTCAATACACTTTTTTCTTTAACAGTCACTCTTCTTTTACCAACTTTTCTTTCAAATTTCTTTAGAATTTCTTCTTCTGCCATTTTTTCTGTCCACTTCATAACTATTTTGATAAACCTGACAGACTGGTTGAAGCCACTTTGCTTCAAGTTACTTCGGAACCAGACCTTCAGTCTTCCTGAAGCACTGAACTTCCCCTCTGCTTCAGCAGAAGAAGCAGGAACCACCATAAAACATCTAAAAAGTGCTTCTACCTATACTGGTGGTGCGTTTTGAACACAAACAACAGCACTGGGTACAGACCAACAGATGATGATTACCACTCCTGAGAGGCGATTCCAATCCAGCTTGTCGAGCTTCTGTGGGCCAGCCTGATTGAAGCGCTCGTTCAGCTCGTTCTACGGTGTGTAAAAAACATTTGAGGAGAAGTGGAAGAAACCTGGATTTTGGATGTGAGGCATCAATGCAAGGGTTTTTAATTCAACTTTTCGATCATGTCTGTGGCTCTGCCATACATTTGTTGAAATGTTTCCTCTGACCTACAATATTTTCCTGTAACGTGTACTCGGACACAGCAAGCATTCCATCAGCTGTAGCTGTTCTTTTCTGTTATCTCCTATGCAGACATTTCTCCATGACATCAGAGGCTTAAATGAGTCCCAGGACTGTTTGCCCTCTCAAGAAGCCCTCCTGCTGTTGTTGCTGTGTCTTAGCCGTCAGATGTAGCTAAGGCCTCCAAGATGTGCACTACAGACTCACACTGACCTATCACTGACCTTTCACAGACTCACACTGACTCACACTGACCTATCAGATACTCACACTGACCTATCACTGATCTATCACAGACTCACACTGACTTATCACACTGACCTATCACAGACTCACACTGACCTATCACAGACTCACACTGACCTATCACAGACTCACACTGACCTATCACACTGACCTATCACAGACTCACACTGACCTATTACACTGACCTATCACAGACTCACACTGACCTATCACACTGACCTATCACAGACTCACACTGACCTATCACACTGACCTATCACAGACTCACACTGACCTATCACTGATTTATCACAGACTCACACTGACCTATCACTGATTTATCACAGACTCACACTGACCTATCACACTGACCTATCACAGACTCACACTGACCTATCACTGATCTATCACAGACTCACACTGACCTATCACACTGACCTATCACACTGACCTATCACACTGACCTATCACATTGACCTATCACATTGACCTATCACAGACTCACACTGACCTATCACACTGACCTATCACAGACTCACACTGACCTATCACTGATCTATCACAGACTCACACTGACCTATCACACTGACCTATCACACTGACCTATCACACTGACCTATCACACTGACCTATCACATTGACCTATCACACTGACCTATCACAGACTTGCACTGACCCATTGCTGCAGCCCTCACAGTCCACCTGGTTGGACATTTTCCTCTCCAGAGTTTTAAACAAGCAGTCATACATCTGGCAACATCTTTGAACATGGTTTTAAATGATCCTGCTTGACTACAAGGGCAAATATTTGATGTCAATTATTGTCATTTTTTCATGGGGGCGACAGACAACAAAAGTTGTGCTGTAACACATAGCCAATGTTAAACTTAAAAAAACGCTTTAATAATTTGCCTTAATTGCAAATTATTACTCTTGAAATGACTTAGTTCTGACAAATCATATTTTTCCAAGGATTGGAATACAGACATCCCAACCTCCTAGTGTATCCACTGCAGAGTGCTACATGTCAGAGAGGAGGATGTACAGGCAGCCTGTGTCACAAGATTTATACAGTGAGGGCCACAATGGACATAAAGATCTAGTGGCTATTTTCTCTTAGTATAGCTTGTGTTCCTGTTGTTTTTCCCTGACATATTTACTGCACCATCATATGTTCAGACCTGAGAAAGGTAGATTCATGCGCAGCACGACATCCATTGCAACTTTTGTCCGATTCCGTAAGGAACCTTCATTTTCTCTCCTCTGGCCAAGGATACGTGTCATAATCCAACAAATGCTCCACATAATTATTGTTCTTTTCCTGCATTCAATCTGTTTTAATTAAGTATTACATAAGCCATGTTAGATTGAGGACTGTACTGGCTATGTTTCTGACAATGCTGATGGACAATAAATGTAAGATTTTATTCTGAATTTGTGGGCTGGAATAACCATGTTGTCAGCCATGCAGAGAGAATGGGGTCATCCTCAGATCTCATCATCAGTGCAGATATTTACATTTAGTCATTTAGCAGATGCTCTTATCCAGAGCGACTTACAGTAAGTACAGGGACATTCCCCCGAGGCTAGTAGGGTGAAGTGCCTTGCCCAAGGACACGTCATTTTGCACGGCCGGGAATCGAACTGGCAACCTTCAGATTACTAGCCCGATTCCCTAATCGCTTAGCCACCTGACTCCCTGATGTTTAAATTTTTGTCTGAGACCGAAACCCTGTAGTGCTGAAAGCTACACAGTAGACACTATTTTTGAGAGGTAGTCGTGCTCTCTCTTGCTGGAGAGCTCTGACTGGGCACATATTTAGGTAGGGGGTGGGGGGGGGTACTGCCTGGACTGAGGAAAGGGGCAGACATTGTAGTGTGGATGATTCAAAGCTTGTGGGTCAGTCTGAAGACAGTAAACAGGAGGCCTGATATAGGGCAGTAAAAGTTACTGCAATTACGTTACACCTAGGGAGTGTGTGTGTGTGTGTGTGTGTGTGTGTGTGTGTGTGTGTGTGTGTGTGTGTGTGTGTGTGTGTGTGTGTGTGTGTGTGTGTGTGTGAGGAAGAGAACAGGACGATGCTCAAATAATTTAGGTCGATGACTGACTCATAGTTAAAAGTAAGTGTATTAATTATACTTGTTTTCAGACCATATCAAATATAATTTGTATATCAGACAGGTGCGGAAAGGGCTCATTAAAGATCAAAAAATGTTTCTGTAAAGGTTCTTACAAAATATAGTTTGTAATTATTGTGTTTTTATGGGACCTACATAGCAGTCCATTACCGTGCTACGTGAATTTGTTTTACATAAGTTAACGATTGTAGCCTATGTCCCGCAGATCTGCTTGATTAGCACGCAGGCTAATTAATGGAGAAAATTCAGTATTTATGGTCCTTTGAACTTCAGCCCGTGAATACCGCGCTAACAAAGTTAAAAGCCTAACGAGGTCTCCTAACACCCTGTACGTTCCGGTTGTTCTCCAGGGTCCACTCGTAGACGGTGAGAGGAAAGGACGGTTTCTAGTCCTTCAGTTAGCTTAACAGTTATTTCTGTTTGGGTCACGTAGGCCTATTCATCCTTTGACAACATTTAATGCATTGTAAAATATAGATGTATCATTCCAGTGCACGATACGACACAACAATTTCCATTAATAATATGTTACAATATATTACCCTACAATGAATAGCCTACAATAGGCCTATATTTGTCTAAAATAAATCCATTACTTATGAAATTGTGAAAAGAATCATGTTGGTATATCGTCACAGGTTTCACGAAAAGCTGTGTGTATCCAGCACGAGGGGGCAGTAAAGCTCAACACTAGCTCGAGAGCCAGGGTATGTTCTCTCTTGCGCTTTTCCGTCGAAGAGCCGGTATCCGCGTGCCGGGAATACTTCGCATAGCAAGGCTGTAGAACTTTTATTGAAGAGGCTGAACCGTTGTTTTGATCGTATCTATTTAATAATTCTCTAAATTACCTGGAGTATAGCCTAATAGGCTAACGGCACGTCTCGGGTTGAGCCAAGATCAAAGACTCATTTTGCATTTTATATGCAGCCCTTATATCCTAATCACACCAACGCCCTAATCACGGTATGTCAAAAGGTAGCCTACATACAGTAGGCTATATGTAGGTTTCGCGTTTCTTAGGCTATAGCCTACATGTAGGCCTACTGTCTCACGTATGTTTTATAGATTCACTGACAAAGCTGTCCATCCGCACTGAGTTCATGTCTGTTTGTGATATCTGTACAGGCACTACTGCATAGGCCTGTTTCTCCGGTTATGATATTCCGCCGTACACCGGTGAAGGACTGTCTAAAAACTATGTGACATGGAAAGTTGTAGCTTCGTTCGTCTGCTTCGTTTTAGAAAGCGCGGTTGAAACTGGACATTGCGTACCACCTTAGTTCAAGGCCATACCATGTTTGGTTGCAGAGACACGCACACAACAAACTCTCTTTCTCCTCTCTCTCTCTCTCTCTCTCTCTACTTTGGAACTGTGTCCCAGCGGAGGTCTCGCGCAGAGAATGGCCTAATCATTTTTCTTTGCTCTGATAATGAACATCTGGCGCCAAGGTGCTTAAACCGAACCACGGAAGAAAATGAGCACGAAAAAATACAACGCAATAAAACTTATGCCCCTTATTTTTTACGGCCTCAATATTAAGTTTGTAGAATTTAGCCTATAGCGCTTCATAATCAACAAATGCAACGGATACAGTCGTGTACAGTTGAACTGAACCCATTTCCTTTCTGCTCAAACAATTCGTTTGCTTAATTAGACCTCGTTCTTTGATGTGGAGGTAAAAAGGTCTAATCAGTTTCCTTATTAGAGGTTAAATGTTTTGTTTGTGGATTCAATTGTCTCAAGATGCGATGGAAAATCCGAATCCCTTATGCACCATGCAGTATGCACGCTTGGTAAATGTAATAAAGAGCAAAATAATTGTTGGAAAAATATCTTTTATCTTCCGATTTAAGGAGGCTGATTAAAAAACATGTTCTCAGATTAAAGCGTTTCCCGCCACTTTATCTGATAGTAATGCGGAGGAGCTCGCGGCTGTATTATAATCACTTAATCGGGGTCTGCGTTAACGGAGCTGTGTTATAACCGGGCTGCGGTAACCGGCCTGTGTTGACGGAGACGTTTCAATTCGGAACTTTCCATAAATCAGATGTTTTTAGTTTGGGCTCAGGATGTCTGGGGAGGGGTGTGGAGGGGCGGGTGGCGCTCAGCGGGAGCTGACTGGCTTAACATGTCACACGGAGACGGAACCGTTTCAGTAAATTATGAACCGATTTTAGTAATGATTTTTTTGAGGGATTTTATACAAATTGGAATTAAATAAATGTGTAAATTAAAAGAAATATAGCCTGTACGAATGAATAGGCCTGCATTTCTGGAGGTAGGGCCTAAGTTTCACAAAAAAATACATAATTGTTTAGAATGCAGGTATAAAGGACTATTTTAAAAAGGACATCATTCATGAAGTCAGCGGAAAAATTGCACAGCCTGTAGGATCGTTAAATTGGTGTGTTTTTTCCTCCGCCAGCTTCCTCAAGATTTTCCTATCAGTAGGCTACACTGCCTCCTCGTCTGCCGCGCGTGGGAGCGCGGAGTGATTGGAGTGCACCGGGCCGGTGGTGTGATGCTGTGTATTTGCCTAAAAGCCGTAGGCGACGTGCGGGCATCACGGTAGCTTTCCCGCCCCCCTCCCACCTAATGGATAGCGAAACACTCACACACTCAATTCTTTTAATGAAAACACTGCATTAATTTTATTTTGTGGCGTGTCATTGTAATTCAGGAGATGTTTTTAATCTTCAGATTGCCCGGGAACAACTAGCCCATCTAAAGAAAAGCTGGCACCGGCCCATCACGGTGAGCGCGCGGCCAGTGGCCGTCCTTATTGAATGCTGTTGTCGAACACGGTAATAGGGGCAGTCTTCACGTGACACTCTCCAGGTGAATAATAAAGTATTTGGGTTTTAAACCCATCTGGGGGTGGAGATACAGGGGATAATAAACCCACAGTAATGCTTCTTCATCTCCTATAGGCTACTGTCTCTCAGGACTGAAATATTGCAACAGACAGACTGACTGACAGAAAAGGGAGACAGGGAGATAGACAGACAGGGTTGATAGACAGACAAGCCGACATGATCAGAAGAGAGGAGAGAGAACCAGAACAGCTTTACGTTAGCCTAACCCAACCTTAACCCACAGAGACAGAACTCAAAAGGACATTTGCTTTTTCAAACAAAAGGATGTTGTTTTTTAAAGGCCAGGTACTTTTGAATTATTCACACTGTGGGAACACACACACTCTCTCTCTCACACACACACACATACACACACACACATACACACACACACACATACACATACATACACACACACACACACACACAGAGTGGTCTGTATTTATACCACTCATGTACTTATTGGTTTCTGCAGTAACAGCTGTACCATGCTGTCACTCATCTTGTCCATTTCAGGCCTCTTGGTTTGGGTCTTCTGTACAAATAACTTATTTAAGACAAATTCATCATTGCCACAATCCCTCTCGCTCCCTCTCTCTCCCTCTCCCTCACCCTCTCTCGATCTCCATGTTTCTCCGCTTTCTCTCTGTCTCTCTCCCTCTCCACTCTGTCTCCCCCTCTCTTTCTGGGTGACATGTGTGAGTATTGCTTTTATCCTGTCCCTAACTCAGTGCTGAACAGACACTTTTCCCTCTCCTGCTGGTGAATATTTTAAGTGTGCGTGGTGGCGCTCCAATGCTCTGGGTCTAGATGGGGCGGGGGGGGGGGGGGCGCAAGGGTGGAGGAGGGGGAGGGGAGGAGGGGGCAGAGGGTGGAGGAGGGAGGTGGGGGGTAGGGGGCAGAGGGGCAGGACAAATGGAGCACGTAACAACACAGGCTGGAGAACAAGACTCCATTAGGATTTTAGAGGAGAAAGTGGATTTAACTGGCTGCCAGACACACATACATACGGTAACACCATGCACTCACACACACACATACAATAGACACAAAATAAATAACACCATGCACTCACACACACACACACACATGCAATAGACACAAAATAAATAACTCTATGCACTCATACACAGACACACACACAGATGCACATACAAAAACACCATGCACTTAGTCACACACACACATGTACGTATATATTCAATAACACCATGCACTCACAGTCACACAGGGTGATCAGGCAGGCCAGAGAGAGATGAAGATTGAGAGAGGGATATTCAGAGAGGGCAAAAGTAAGAGATAGAGAGAAGGAAGAGAGATGCAGAGAAACAGTATAAGACAGAGAAGGAGGGGAGACAGGGGCCTAGACCAAGTCCTAACCCAGATCTAAAACAAGCCAGACCAGGCCAGGCCAGGCAGACCAGGCAAACTTCAAGACCCAGCACAGTTCAGGCATTTATTTACCCTCTTACACTTCAAAGAGTAGGGAAAGAGGGGAGGAGGAGAGAGAAGAAGAAAGGGGAGGAGGAAAGGGGAGGAGGAGAATGGACAAGGAGACGGGAGAAGGAGAACAGAGGAGGAGAGGAGGAGCAGTAGAAAGAGGATGAGAGGAGAGGAGGGCTTTGTCCCCTATTGGGCCTTGTTACGGGCGTGTTAGGAGTGTGTGTGTGTGCGCTAGGGGTATGTGTGTGTGTTAGGGGTATGTGTGTGTGTGTTTGGGGGGGGGGGGGGGTGTACCTAGACAGTGTGTAGTAGAACAGTAAAAGGGACTTCAAAGGAGGGCTGTCTGTCTGGAGGGGCTGGCTCTAATGCTAGGAGTTCCTCAGCCTTAATTAGGACTAACCTGAACACCAGCCCTCCACCAGGGACTGGAGCCTGTCTCACCCTCTACCCTCAGCACTGAGATCATCTGTCTCACCCTCAGCACTGAGATGACCTGTCTCACCCCCCAACTTCAGCTCTGTGATGACCTGTCTCACCCTCTCCCCTCAGCACTGAGATTACTTGTCTCACATTATCCACTAAGATCAACTGTCTCACTCGAAGCACTGGGATCACCTGTCTCACCCTCTCCCCTCTGCACTGAGACAACCTGTCTCACCCTCAGCACTGAGACAACCTGTCTCACCCTCAGCACTGAGATAATCTGTCTCACCCTCAGCACTGAGATAATCTGTCTCACCCTCAGCACTGAGATTACCTGTCTCATCCCCAATCTTCAGCACTGAGATTACCTGTCTCACACTATCCATTAAGATCAACTGTCTCACTCGTAGCATTGAGATCACCTGTCTCACCTTCTCCCCTCAGCACTGAGATAATATGTCTGTCCATCTGATGTTGTGATTCAAGTCTTGTCCTGCTGAAGTTCTTCTTCATGTTGTTTTTGGTGCTGTTGGTGATGTTAGACATGGGGCCCATAGTTACTTTCTACATGTACTTTTGGAATGTCTCTGTGGTTGAAAGCATCTGCTAAAGTCAGGAAGTGGTGTTAGTCAACCTGGGTTTTTTATTGGAGCAGAGTCAGGAAGTGATGCTTTTCACCCTGGGTTTTGATTGCAGCAAAGTCAGGAAGTGGTGTTAGCCATGAGTTTCTATTGGAAAAACCAGCATCAGGCTCCATATAGACCTGCAGGGTTGTCATTACAGACCAGGATAGAACAGAGGGTCAGCGGGCAAACATCCCATAATAATAGAAGTTTAATGCTTTTTGGATACGAAGATAGATATCATGTTTAAACACTCCGTTTATAGTCTTTCCTGCTCAGTCACATGACATCATCATGAGGGGATGCTCACTCATACAGCCAATCAGAAGCTCTTTTCCAGACATGACTCACACTGTCCATTCTAGTTCAGGGAGTGGGTGTGGTCTCCAGTGAGGACTTCCTGTTTCCTGTTTATAAATGTGTTACCTTCCCAGTAGAGCTGCTCCCAGCTTTGCTTCACACAGGATGTTACCCTGAGCTAACTAGAGACCTACCTCTCCTCTCCCCCCTCCTCCTCCTTCCCTCTTCTCTTCTCTGCCTTTCCCTCCCCTCTCCTCCCCTTTCGTTCTCTTCTCTTTTCTTCAGTCCTTTACACCCCCTTCTCCCCCCTCCTCCTCCCTCCTGTATTTTTATACATGTCGTGTGAGAGTGTGTTGGAGTAGTAATGTGTTTCCATGATTATCCTGATGGAGGGAGAGACATGAGGCCCAAGACATGTTGCCTTTCTGTCTGTCTGTCTGTCTGTCTGTCTGTCTGCTTGTCTGTATGTCTGTCTGTCTGCCTGGATATCTGTCTGCCTGTGTGCCTGTCTGTTACTCTGCATGTCTGTCTGTTCGTCTGTTTGCCTGTCTGTCTGTCTATCAGTATGTAGTTATTCTGTACAGGCATCAGTGTGGGCAACTGGAGGGGTCCTCAGGCTGAGCCTGCCTGTGATTGGGTGTGTCAGGCTCCCTTTGGGCCAGATGGCTCTGCCTGTGTTCACAACAGCCCAGTAACCCACCCTGACAGCCTTGCCCTCCCCCTCCTCCCCCCTCTCCCCCACCCGTCCCTCCCCCTTGTCCTCCCACCTGTCCCATGCTTGTTAGCATACTAGCCCGTATAGTACCAGGCAGCTGGTTAGCATGCTAGCCCGTACCAGGCAACTGGTTAGCATGCTAGCTCGTTAGCATGCTAACCTGCTCCAGGCAACCTGTTAGCATGCTAGCTCGTTAGCATGCTAGCCAGTACCATGCAGCCTGTTAGCATGCTACTCCGTTTCAGCCAGTCGCCTCCTTGATCAATAATGAATGGAGCCTGTCAATGACAGTCTGTTAGGACTCAGCACCACAGAGGGAAAGAGGGGGGAGAGAGAGAGAACAGAAGGGACGAGAGAGAGGGGGGAGGAAGAAAAAGAAAGACAGGGAGAGATCAAGAGGGAGAGAGGGAGGGAAAGAGAACGAGAAAGAGAGGATGGGAGAGATTGGAGGAGAGAGAGAATAAGAGAAAGAGAGAGAAGGAGAGAGAAAGAGAGGTGATGGGAGAGAGAGAAGGAAAGAGAAAGCCGCTGTGTTGTGTTATTTCTGTAACCAACCATCTCTTCACCTCACTGGAGACAAATCAAACACATCCATCAGCACACAGGAGACAGCAGTGATGCACACACACCCACATATACCCACACACACACACACACACACACACACACACACACACACACACACACACACACACACACACACACAAACACACACCCATGCACACAACCACACACACACATTCACACACTCACTCACACACACCCAAACACCCACGCCCACCCACACACACACACCCACACCCACCCACACACTCAGCTCCTCAGCTTGTCAGGCCAGAGCACCAGAGAGGGGGGGAGCTCGGTCTCCATCGGTACGTTTAAATCGAACCGTGTCTTCGTTTTGTGGCGAGCAGGAGAAGAGAGAGCCCTGCTGAGTACCAGACAGACAGCAGACACCCTCACCAGAGGAAGAACCACAGTGTCTTCTTAGTGAACCTGTGACGGGTTGCCGTCACACTCACATACATGGACACACGGTCATACATGGACACACAGTCATACATGGACACACAGTCATACATGTACACACAGTCATACATGTACACACAGTCACGTCCACACATTCACATGGGCCCATCTACACGTACACACACGCGCTCACACGACTAACACAGACACACACACACGCCTCACGCACAGTCCCACACAGTTCCACACACACAGAGCCACATATACGCCACATATACACACACATGAACACACACACAGTCACACGTACACACACTCACAGTGCCCCCCCACACACACACATTACGGAGCCAGATCTTCTCATCATCACCCTCATCATCATCATCACTACATCCTCATCAGCATCATCACCACCATCACCACCATCATCAGCATCATCACCACCATCATCATCACCACCACCAGCATCATCATCATCACCACCACCATCATCATCATCACCATCATTATCACCAGCATCATCATCATCATAATCATCATAATCATCATCATGCAGGTATGTTCCAGGTAAAATACAACTAAAGGAGAAGATTTCATTTAACATCAAGATCCTCTACAGAACTGAACCTTCACACTAAATACTTTCTCTCGCCTATCTTTCTCTTCCCCACTTTGTCCTCCCACTCTCCCTCCGCCTCTCCTCCCATTCTCTCCCCCTCTCCTCCCACTTTCCTCCCCCTGTCCTCCTGCTCCCTCCCCCTATCCCCCCTATCATCCTCCTCCCTCCTCCCCCTCCTCCTTCCTCCTACCCCCCTCCTCGCCCCTCCTCCTCCCCTCCCTTACCCCCCTCCAGACTGCTGACCAGCCTGTTATCGCCTCCAGACATCTCCAGGCCAGTGTGTATGAGTGTGTCTGTGTGAGCTTGAGAGTGTGTGTGTTAGTGTGCTGGTTCACTTCAGAGGACCGCAGCCTGTTTGGGTTGCTGTTGATGATGTCATCCATCACATGGTGACAGACTGCGTACTGTGCTGGGAACCTCCCCCTCCCCAATTCCAAGCCCCCCTCCACAGAACCACCCGCTCCCCCAGTACCAAGCCCCCCTCCAATCCCAAGCCCCCTATTACAGAACCCCCCCCAACTCTCCCTCCCCAGTCCCAACAGCCCACCTCCACAACTCTCCACATCCCCTAGACACACCCCTAGTGACAGGGAGAGAGGTTAGGGTTAAACAGAGAGAGTTGGAGAGAGAAGTTTTAAAGAGAGAGAGAGAAGTAGAGAGAGAGAGGGAGGGAGGAGCAGGCCATTCCTCCAGGCCTCTCAAGCACAGCAGAGAGTGGCACATCCCTGCACAGACACACACACGCACACACATCCTGTACACCAACACTGTACCAGCTCTCTCACTCTCTCCCTATCTCTCTCTTTGTTTGATTGGAGAGTAAAATTGTGAAATTGTAAGTGAAATTTGTTTGTTTGAATCAAGAAATGGCTGGTGTGGTGAAACTGCTTGGTTAGCTGGCAGTTCTAACTGCCCCTAAAGGTATCTTTAAAGTCTCCCTATCTCTCTTTCCCTCTCTCCCTCTCTTCCTGTCTCCCTCTCACTCCTTCTCTCTCCCTCTCTTTCTTCCCAATTCTCTCCCACTTTCTCCCTCTCCTTTTCTTCCCCTCTGTCCCTCTTTCTCCCTCTCTCTACCTCTCTCCATCGCTTCTTCTCTCTCCATCTCTCCCTGTCTTCTCTCTCTCTCTCTCTCTCTCTCTCTCTCTCTCTCTCTCTCTCTCTCTCTCTCTCTCTCTCTCTCTCTCTCCCCCCACATTCTGTAACAATGCAGACATTAGAACACCAGAGAAACAATGTAAACTAGCAAGGACACCCCCCCCCACACACACACAAACCACACACACACACACACTCTGACATGTAGGCCAGGACACAGTCTAGAGACATACAGTGTGTTCTGCTAGCGGAGCTAAAACTGCAGAAAGGTCAACATGCCTGCCTCCCCTGTGAAGGTGCGAAGGTGTGTGTGTGACATAATGTGTGTGTGTGTGCGTGTGACATAATGTGTGCTCCATGGCAGGTGTGTGCATGCATGCGTGCCTGCTTGTGTGTGTGTGTGTATGTGTTTGTGAGTGTGTGCGAGTGTGTGCGAGTGTGTGAGTGTGATTTATGTCTGTGAGAGCGTGGAGATGCCGTGTGACATTTTCCTGCTGTGGTCCGTCCCAGTTCTTGCTCCACGCTTCATTACAGCTGCGCCCCTGAGAGGGCCGCCCGCTACAAATAACCCAGCGCCCTCAAACCTGACAAACTAGCGTTAGCCCAGTTCACCTGCCCTTTGCCTCGCTCACCTCTCATACACACACTCATACTGTCAAACCAGCACACTCACACACTCACCTCTAAAACACACACTCATACTGTCAACCCAGTACACACACACACACCCACCTCTCATACACACACTCATACTGTTAACCCAGCACACACACACACTCACCTTTCATACACACATTCATACTGTTAACCCAGCACACACACTTACACACCGGGCTAAACAGAGGAGAGAGAGAATCCGGCTGAACACAGAAACAGTCTGAACATGAAGAACCAGGCTGGCCAGAGGAGAGAGAAAACCAGGCTAAATAGCATTGAACCAGGCTGAACACATAGAACCAGGCTGAACACATAGAACCAGGCTGAACATGAAGAACCAGGCTGGCCAGAGGAGAGAGAAAACCAGGCTAAATGCATTGAACCAGGCGGAACACAGAACCAGTCTGAATACATAGAACAGGGCTGAACACATAGAACCAGGCTAAATGCATTGAACCAGGCTGAACATATAGAACCAGGCTGAATACATAGAACCAGGCTGAACACAGAACCAGGCTGAATACATAGAACCGGGCTGAACACATAGAACCAGGCTAAATGCATTGAACCAGGCTGAACACAGAACCAGGCTGAACACAGAACCAGGCTAAATGCATTGAACCAGGCTGAATACATAGAACCAGGCTGGACAGATGAGAGCAGGAATGGAAGAAAGAGTAAAAGTGAAAACAGAGATACACCTGCCCTGCCAATCCCCCTCTCCCCCTCCCACCCCTCTCCTCTCCTTCCTCTTCTCTCTCCTCTTCTCCTCCCTCCTCTCCCAACTCTCCCCTCTTCTCCCCTTCTTCTCTCCCATCTTGTTAGCTTTAATCATATTCTGTGTTTTATAATGAAAATAATGCAAATTTTCAATTTTAATTCCGCTGATCAAATATCCCTCCTCTGTGCTAGTGTTTCCATCAGGGCCTGTCATTAATGAAGTATCTGGACTGCTGGGGGGAGGGGTGTGGGGGGGGAGGGCGCTGGGGGGGCACATCAAACGGACGACGGCCTAATTGAAGAGTAAAAAATTCTCTCCTACTGCTTCTCACCCCCCTTCTCATTCCACCTTCTCTAACTCCCCTGCTTCCAACCTTTTCTCATTCCTACCTTACCTTACCTCCCCTCCTCCCTCCTCTCTCCCTCTTTACCTCCTCTCACACCTCCCCTCCTCCTTCTTCTTATGCCTCTTCACCTCTCTCCTTCCTTACCTCCTCCTCCCTTGCTCCTCACCGCCTCTCCTCCCCTCCTCCTTTACCATTCACCTCCCTCCCTCCCTCCCTCCCTCCTCCCTCCCTCCCTCCTCCTCCCTCCCTCCCTCCCCTCCCTCCCTCCCTCACAGACCACAGACAGACAGGTCTGAATCTAGATCTTTATATGCTAAAAACAAACCACAGATGTAAAACAGGTTTCAGAGAGTAAAAGGGTGTGTTTTATTCTTCAGTGTGCAAGGCTGTGATTCATCTTCTAAAACACCGTCAACATGGTTGCTGCCCACTGTTGGATTTGAGGCCGGGGTCGGGGCCGGAGCCGGGACCAGGGCTGGGCCAGGGCCGGGGTCAAGGGTCATGGGTCAGGGGTCAGGTATAAAACAGACCCAGCAGGTATGGTCTTCACCAGTGTCGTATCTACAGGCATGCTCACAGCTCCAGATCATCTTAAGTTCTCTTTTCTTTTCACTAAAAATGTTTCCACTTTATTACGACGTCAGAAAACGCTAAAGCATTTATACATGTGTTAAAAAAATTGG
Source organism: Thaleichthys pacificus (assembly GCA_023658055.1). Classification (NCBI taxonomy): domain Eukaryota; kingdom Metazoa; phylum Chordata; class Actinopteri; order Osmeriformes; family Osmeridae; genus Thaleichthys; species Thaleichthys pacificus. Next base: position 6,648,983 of record CM042877.1, on the reverse strand, counting down.
GAAGAGGAGAGGACGAGAGGAAGGGAGGAGAAGAGGAGGAGAGGGGAGATAAAGCATTTATACATATAGTCTAAAACTGATGAGGGGAGGAGGAGGAGGAGGAGAGGAGGGGGGAGGAGGGAGATGGAGCAGGGTCAGGGGTGAGGAAACGGTAACTTTAGGGATAAGTCTCTCCTTATAACGCTGGAGTAGAAACACAATAGAATAAAACATTAGAAACGCAGTAGTACACCGTATAATAAACCAGTGGAACACAGTAGAAACAGCAGAAACACAGCAGAATAAAAAAAAATACAGCTGGCAGAGTTACGGAGGGTGAAAGACGTCGCCATGCCAATGTATGACACGCTCCCCCCCCCCCCCCCCCTCCGCTCAAAGCCACGCACCCCTCTATGCTGCCAGAGATCTGATTGGCTCTCCCTCACCCCGCGCCCTCCCCCGCCCCCCCACCCACACACACAGGGTCTTACAGGAGGCGACAACTTAATAAAAATAACAACAACAATAATAAACAACGATAATGATAATCAATAACAATAAAAATACAGCCAGAAGAGAATGAGGAGAGGAGGAGGTGAGGAGAAGGAGAGGAGGAGGAGAGGAGGAGGAGAGGAGGAGGTGAGGAGAAGGAGGAGGAGAGGATGAGGAGTGGAGGAGGAGAGGAGGAGTGGAGGAGGAGAGGAGGAGGAGAGGAGAAGGAGAGGAGGAGGAAAGGAGGAGGAGAAAGTTCAGTATGTGCTTCATAGGAAATAGAGAAAAATCCAAGCCAGTTTTCTTTTGAGCTCCTCGCGTTTAACAAACAGTAAAATACAGTAAAGTAGAAGTAGAATACAGTAAACCTGTAGAGGAGTTTATACACGGGGGAGGGCGGGGTGGGGGGGGGAGCAGGGTGACAGGGTCAGCAAGTAGAGCCCTCCCCCTCTTCCCTTCCCTTCCCCTTCCTCCCCCCCTCCCTCCATCAGTTCTGTACAGTGTGAGGGAGGTCTTCCCTCCAGCCCCCCCGCCCCGGGCGTCCCCCCCAGGGAGAGGGCTCTGTGGGCTCTGGGTACGTCCGGCAGGATGGACCCCTGGCTCAGCTGGAGGCCTAGGGCTCCTCAGTACATGATGGAAGGCTTGGTGTAGGGTCTGTTCTCTGTCAGGGAGACACACACATACACAGAGACTGAGAATCCTGCCTTATCAAATCTGCATCAGCATTACACGGCTGGCTACGCTGTCATGGTGACTGGACGGATACGAAAAACAGCTGGCAGACAGACAGATAGACAGGTAGGCAGACACAGAACGACAAATCAAGTAGGCAGTGAGACAGGTGGACAGACAGGTGGACAGACTGAAATACAAGACAGACAGGTACATACATAGGTAGGTACGTAGGTAGGTAGGTAAGTAGGTAGATAGGTAGGTAGGTAGGTAGGTAGGTAGGTAGGTAGGTAGGTAAGGTAGGTAGATAGATAGGTAAGTAGGTAGATAGGTAGGTAGATAAATAGGTAGGTAGGTAGGTAGATAGGTAGGTAGGTAGATAGGTGGGTATGTAGATAGGTAGGTAGGTAGGTAGGTAGGTAGGTAGGTAGGTAGGTAGATAGGTAGGTAGGTAGGTAGATAGATAGGTAGGTAAGTAGATAGATAGATAGATAGATAGATAGGTAGGTAGGTAGGTAGGTAGGTAGATAGATAGGTAGGTAGATAGGTAGGTAGGTAGGTAGGTAGGTAAGTAGATAGATAGATAGATAGATAGATAGATAGGTAGGTAGGTAGGTAGGTAGATAGGTAGGTAGGTAGGTAGATAGATAGGTAGGTAGATAGGTAGGTAGGTAGATAGGTAGGTAGGTAGGCAGGTTGATGTACAGGGTCAACACTGGTGTGACAGTGGAAGGGTCGAACTCTTAACCGTACTAGGGTCTGGGTCTCCACGGCAACATGAAACCTGTGGCACCCACAGATGAACATAGGAAAACTGTCTAGAGATGAACTTCCCCCCTGCACCCCCCCCCCCCCCCCCCCCCCCCCCGCCCCCGCCCCCTCGCTCCAGTCTGCTACCACAGCAGAGTTCCTAATGACGACCATCTTGGGACCAGCACCTTGATGTTCTCTGCTGGTCCAATTAGAGCACCAGCAAATTGTGGAAATGAATGGAGCCCTTGGGGCTCGTTTGGTGTGTGTGTGTTTGTATGTATATGAAGCACTTCTGTTTATGTGTGTGTATATATAAAGAACTTCTGTGTGTGTGTGTGTATGTGTCTGTGTGTGAGTGTAAATGTATATGAGGTTCTTCTGTGTGTGTGTGTGTGTGTGTAAACGTCTCTGTATGCGTGTTTGTGTAGAAAGCGCTGTGTATGGCTGTGTTTGGTTATGGTCTGTTTTATTATTAGCAGGATGGTGAGTGTGTGTGTTCTCTGCAGAAGCATGGGATCTCTGAAACGAACAAGCACTTGTCATGACTACCATTCATCTATCTATCCTTTCATCCATCCATCAATCATCCTCCCATCCTCGCATCTCTGATTACTTTAGCTCCCTGATCTCTCTCTCCCTTCCTCTCCCTCTCTCTCTCTCTCTCTCCTCCCTCTCTTTCTCCCTCTCTACCTCTCCCCATCTCTTTCCCTCTCTCTCTCCTCTCTCTCTCTCTCTCTCTCTCTCTCTCTCTCTTTCTCTCTCTCTCTCTTTCCCTACTCCCTCTCTTTCTCCCCAACTCTTTCCATTTCTCTCTCTCTCTTCTCTCTCTCTACTCATCCCTCTATCTCTTAATCGGCTTGTAAAGTGATGTCACCTTCCTTTGTGTTCAGCACTTTCTGTTGCCTACACTCATCTTGATTAAGAAAACAGACACACATACACACACGTACATGGATACACACACACACACACATACATGTACAAACACACACATGAACACACAGACATGAACACACTTATGAACAGAAACTAACACAACCCCCTCCACACACACACACACACTCACACACACTAGGAGATGAACCTAAGAGAACGTGAGAGGCTTTTAGCTCTGCAGGGCGACGCTAGCCAATCAAAGCTAATGAAATCAGGTGTGCTAAGCTAGCAGAACTGCTCCAGGAAAACAACCTGATTACATCCCAGTGTAATGGATAAGGTGTTGTAGTGTCAGTGTGTGTGTGTGTATGTGTTTGTGTGTGGAGGGGGGGTACGTGGGTCCTAAGTGTGTGCGCGTGTGTAAAAGATTATGTGGAGCAGTGTCTTAGCGGTGAAATTGACCAGTCTCTGATCAGACTTATGTCTGTTAAGCTGTGTTATGTGTGTGTGTATGTGAAGATGGTGTTAAAAACTGTGTCAGACTGCTTTTTGTTAAGCTGTGTCACTTCCCAAAACACATTATGTAAACAATTCATAATTTATTGTGAAAGCACATAACAAACTGGTGTAGCCCTAGCACACTACCCAAACACACTAGTAAACAATACTCTTTCTCTCCTTCTCTCTCTCTCCCTTCCTAGCTCCTTCTCTGTCTCTCTCTCTCTCTCTCTCTCTCTCTCTCTCTCTCTCTCTCTCTCTCTCTCTCTCTCTGGCTTTTCATCTTTTCTATCTCCCTTAACACACACCCCAACACACATCACACACACATACAATGGAGATTACTGGGGCATTGGACCGTGAGGTAGGAGTGTGTGTGAGAGAGAGTGTGTGTGTGTGTGTACGTGAGAGACAGTGTGTGTGTGTGTGCACGCGCACGCTGTGACACAGTTCACCCCGTGGCTCTGAAAGGTCACGACTGCTGCGTCCCATTACGCGTTTCTCCACGCCTTCGTTAGCCACGCCGGCTCCTACACGCATGTTGCCACGGCTACCTATATTCATGTAAGGGTTTCTGCTTCCCTCCTCCTCCTCCTCCTCTCCCCCCCTCATCCTCACTCCCACATTCCTCTGTGTGGCCGTGCTGTCAGCCAGTAGAATGATGGACACGGACTTTTATTTGTAGACTGTGAAATTGGCTATGAGGAAAAACAATCTCTGGACCCTCGTACCCCCCCCCCCTCCCCGCCTCTGTACACCCCCCCCCCCCCTCCCCCCGGTGTGTAAACATATGTATGTATTCATCTATCTATCTGTGGGATCCACATCTCAGTAAGATGTACGACAGAGACTCTTTAATTCGCCTTCAGACACGTAGGTAATAGGCTCCATCTATCACTCCTCTACAGCCACTGGGTGTGCGTGTGTGTGTGTGTGTGTGCGTGCGTGTGTGTGTGTGTGTGTGTGGAGGCCTAGCTAGGCCTGTGTGTATAGAACAGGCAGCATCTAGACCCACGTCCACACTGCCGAGTTCTAGAACAAAGCTCACCTTCTAGGCTTTTACGTTTCAATTACTAGGTTTCCAGGTTCTAGGTTGTCTGTTTTAGTTCCAGGTTTCCAGGTTCTAGTTTTAGGTTCTTACCCTGTACAGTTGAGTTCTCCTGCTGGTTTCCGTTGTGTTCTGGTTCAATCTCTGGTATCACTGCCTCTGCAACATACACATACACACACACAAACAAACACAAGCACAGCATCAGTCCAGTAGCAGGATTCTGTTCTCAGATGTGGGACCTCTTTATTCTGTTTCTCTCTCTCCCTCCTGAGTAAGTAGGATCCAAAATGGTTGTTGTGATGTAACTGGTTGCTAGCTTTTGACTGCCCAATCAAGATATGTTAAAAGTCAAAGTCTCTTCATCCCTCTCTGTCTCTCTCCCTCCATCCCTCCCTCCATCTTTCTCTCACCTCCGGCTCTTCATCCCTCTCTCTTTCTTTCCCTGCCTCCTTTGCTCTCTCTCTCAGTCTCCATTTTCCCTCTCTCTCTCCCTCCATCTCAGTGTCTCTCTCTCTCCATCCCTCCATCTTGCTCTCACTATCTCTCTCCCTCCTTCCATCTCTCTGTCTCCCACCGTCTCTCTCTTTCTCGCTGAATGTGTGTGTGTGCATATCAGTGAGTGTGTGTGTGTGAGTGGCTGCATGTGAAAGTGTGTGTGTAAATGAGTGTGTGAGTGTGTGTGTGTGACTGGCTGAATGTGAAAATGTGTGTGTGTATGTGAGTGTGTGAGTTAGTGTGTGTGTGTGTGTGCGTGTGAGGGTGTAAACATGTGTATGTGTGTGTGTGTATGAGTGTGTGCGTGTGGCTGCATGTCAGAGTGTGTGTGTGTGTATGTACGAGTGTGTGTGTGGCTGCATGTCAGAGTGTGTGTGTGTGTGTGAGTGTGTGTGTGTGTGCATACCATTCAGACTGATGCGCAGGGACTCAGGGGTGCCGGCCTGTTTGAGGGCCTGCTCCACCTGCTCACGACGCTTGGACTCAAACTCCAGAGCCTCCTGCAGCTTCCTCTTAGCCTTCTTCTCCTTCTTCAGACGCTTCTGCATGGTGGCTGGAGGAGAGGAGGGGAGGAGAGAGGAGAGGAGGAGGGGAGAAAGGACCGAACGGGAGAGGAGAAAGAAAAGAAGAGGAGAAGAGAGGAGGAGGAGGACGGGTAATATTAGCATACTGACATAATAAAAAGATGAAGTGGAAAGTGACCCCACACACACCCTGACCCCTGACCTCGGCTGTGTAGTTCGGAGGTGAGCTGTCTCTCCAGTCCCTCCCTCATCTCTCGCTCTCTGTACAGCTCCATCTTCATCTCCTTCCTCTCCTGCTGGACGTGTTTCTCCTGCGCCCGCGCGTTGTCCACCGCCACCTTGAGGAGACCCTGCGCCGCCCGCACACACGCACGCGCATGCACACACACGCAAGCACGCGTACACAAACGCATTCACCCACGTAGGCACACAGACACGCATGCACACACGCACTCGGCCACACGCACGCATGCACATATTGCGCACGCGCGCACAGAAACACAACACACACACACACACACACACAACAATTTAAGTCCACTGAACCAGCTGTGTGTTTTGTATCCTTACTTTTTATTTAAGTGACCAGCAGGCAGAGTCAGGGTCAGCTGTCAGGGGTTGGAATCAGGGGTCAGGGCCAGGGTCCGAGTCAGGTTCAGGGGTCAGTGTCAGGAGTTAGGGGTCAGGGCCAGGGTCCGAGTCAAGTTTAAGGGTCAGGGGCCAGTCAGGGTCAGGGCCCAGGACCAGTCAGGGGATCAGGGCTACCTGGATGTTTGTGAGGAGTGTGTCCACCGAGGAGAGCCCGTCAGCGAACAGGAAGGGGGCGGGGAAGCCAGGGGGGAGGGGCTGGCCCAGGGGAAGCTTCTCAAATCCTGGCTTCATCATGAGTTGCACCTCTTCTAGAACAAACACACACACCTTGGTTAACACACACGCACCTGGTGTTAACATACACACTAGGGTTGCACCAAATCCAAGATTCGGTTGCGGATTCAGCCGAATATTGGGATTTTTGACAGGGTTCGGTTTTGGCCGAACCTTAGATTTTTTTCCCACCGAACCGAACCCTACGCTTGCACTATGCACGCTATGCTGGTCGACGTAATGACGCCGCCGTTGATTACGGGAAGGTGTTTACCTAGGTGGACCGTTCAATGCAGTAAGCTGAGAGAAAGTGAAAATGGAACTCATGAGCAGAAAAAGGCAGGGGGGACTTTCAGTCAAAAGAAGGCGATTCAAGTCGAGCTACATGTTCAATTTGCAATGCTGATTTGTCTCGTGGTGGCAAGGAGCCTAAAAAATACACAACATATCCGCTGTTAAAACATTTGCGTATGAAACATCCGAAAGAAATTCACGAAATCTAAAAGGCTAATATTTAGGATATTGATTGGATCTTAAGATAGGGTAAACATAGGCATATGGCAATTGTCAAAATAGGTTTTCCCACTTGTCTTCCTGGCATAATGTTGCCTATTCTTTTTTTTTACAGTTAAAATAAAATAAAATGGAAAAAAAAAAAACACTGCTGTGGACGTTGTTTACTTCATTAATGTGTTTACTGTGTTAATGGACTGAGGATGGGGGTAGGATTCGGTATTCGGTTTCGGATTCGGCCGAATCTTAACCAGTGGATTCGGTATTCGTCCGAACCCCAAAAATCTGGATTCGGTGCATCCCTAACACACCTAGGTTAACACTCACACACCTGATGTGAACACACACACACCTGGATGAACACACACATACCTGGTGTTAACATACACACACAGACACACCTGGGTTAACACACACCCCTTGTGTTAACATCCACACACACACAGCTGGTGTTTACATACACACACATACATACTTGGGTTAACACACACACACACCTGATATGAACATACACGCACACACACACACACACCTGGAGGAACACACACACACCCCTGATGTTAATATATGTACACACACACCTGGGTGAACTTACACACACACCTGGGTTAAATAGTCTATCACACAAGACCCACTTATTTCCCCTGGCCTATGATACTATGTAGCTATGTGATCCTTTGTCTGTGTATGTGATAACGGCTAGTTATTTCAGTGCCTTATTCTACCTCAGTTGATTGTACAGCACTTTGGCTTGCACTGGATGTTTTGAAATGTTGAATTTGACTTGACTTGGGTTAAGCCACCACCAAGCCACCATTCCCAGTCTCCACCCATAGCCTCCACCCTCCACCCACAGCCTCCAGTCCCAACCTCCACCCCCAGCCTTCACTCCTAGCCTCTATCCATGGCTCTCAGGATAATCTGCACTGTTGACAGGCAGCAGAAGCCTGTTCAGGGAGACAGATGGGGTGGTGTGTGTGTGTAGTATGAGTGTGTGTGTAGTATGCGTGTGTGTGTAGTACGTGTGTGAGCGCAAGTGTGTGTGTGATGACAGTGTATCACAGGTCACATCGATTTCCCGCTGCGCTGAGAGGCAGAGCCGAGCCAGACATGGTTCATCCTCCTGCCCCGGCCCCAGCCTCTAAATCACACCAGCCCCCCAGCCCCCAGGACAGTACTGGGGGGAGGGGGAAGAGAGAGAGAGAGAGAGAGAGAGAGAGAGGAGGGGTGGAAAGAAGAGAAACAGAGAGAGGGAGAGAGGGGAGAGAGAGAGAAAAAGGGGTAGAAAGAAGAGAAACAGAGAGAGATAGAGAGAGAGAGGAACTCTCCCTGCACCCATGGTTTGACAGTCTGTGATTAAGTTTTTCGTAGCGACTGAAAGTGGTTCGCAGATCAAGGTCACATAGATACAGAGGGAACGCAGTGTGTGTGTGTTAAAAGGCACAAAGAGAGTGATGGCTCTGGTGAAAAGGTGGGAGAAAAACAGTGAGAGAGAGACAGAGGGAAAGAGGAAAAGGGAGAGCGAGAGAGTGACAAACTTGGAACCGCCACCTTTTTTTTAATAGTGGAGGTGCTGCTCCTCACCGGTCCCTTCCTCTCTCTCTCCCACCCTCCCTCACTTCCTCCCACTCCTCCTCTCCTCTGCACTCCTCTCCCCTCTCTTCCTCTTCTCCCCTTCTCCTCCTCTCTTAATTGCATCTTCTTTTAAACGACAGATTTATCTTGTTGCTGCTGGTGATAGAACACAGTTCAATTCATTTTACACCACAGGGTCGGGGGGGGGGGGGGGGGGGGGGCTGTGTTTGGGGAGGCGGGGGGGGTGGGGGTATGTGGGGGGATCTGACATTTACAAAGTGACCTGGTTCTGTCGAAGGTCACCGTAATGTGAACAAGTAATGATGCTGTGAGTATGTGTGTGTGCATGTGTGCGTGTGTCTCTCTCCCCCCCCCCCCCCCCCCCCCCCCCCCCCCCCAGGTCAGGTAATAATAAAGAAACTCTATGGACCAATGACACACCTTCACACTTGCCACTTAGTAAACCCTCCTCTCAACACACACACACACACATATACAAACACACATACACAGACAAAGACCAAAACAAACAGATGAATAAATAACAAACAGAAAGCAGAAGTGCTATATCCTTTCAAGCGACCAGAACAACCATTATTATCTATTATTTAAACTTGCAGCTCTTATTTTCTACCACTAAAAATAAAAACAATGTTTCTGGAGAGAAGAAGGAGAAACACTGTTCCAACAAAAGATAATCCATTTGAGCGTGGAACCGTTTGGAGGTGGAACTCTCGACTCTGGAGGTGGAATCCTGTAGTCTGTGGGTTGAACCATGACGTGGAGCTGTAACTCTACACTCTTGAGGTAGAACTCCCTACTCTGGAGGTGGAACCCTGATGTGGAACCCCTTTACTCTGGAGGTGAAATCCTCGAGAACCCCCTTTCCTTCTGCCTACTCTCTCTCTCTCCCTCCTTTTTCAACCTCTGGTCCAGGTTCCACTGATACTGGTAACTATTCTCTCTCTCTCTCTCTCTCTCTCTCTCTCTCTCTCTCTCTCCTCTCTCTCTCTCTCTCTCTCTCTCTCTCTCTCAGACACACACACACCTCAGCTAACACACATGCACACGAACACACACGAACGATATTTATTTCCAACAAGATGGCCTCTGTGACAGCCGCCACCCTGGGAGCCGTAAACCAACTGTCTGCTGCTATTTATGAAGCCCTCCCAGCACACACACACCCACACACACACTCTCTCTCTCTCTCTCTCTCTCTCTCTCTCTCTCTCTCTCTCTCTCTCTCTCTCTCTCACACACACACACACACACACACTCTCTCACACACACACACACACAGAATGTCCTTAGAAAGGTATCAGTATTTACAGCAGAGGTAGTTTGAGAAAGAGGCAGCTGTTGTGGAACAGGAGGAGTAGAGAGTAAAGAAAGGAGGAGAGAGGGATGCATAGGGGAGAGGATAGAGGAACGAAAAGAGAGAAGAGAGGGATGAAAGTAGGAGAGGAGAAAGGATGAAAGAGAGAACAATTACTGGGCCACTCTCTTCTTTCACCTTTCACACCCACTTGCACTCCCTACCCACTTCTCTCTTGACACACACACACACACACACACACACTCAAACACACACACAGACTCACACAGAGAGACAGGAGCAACAGAGATAATTTATTACCATCAGGATGCTGGTGAGATTCTGGCTGACTTTCAATACCAACAACCTTGTCCTGAATACAATACCTACCCGCTAACATCAAGCTAACCAGCTGACAACCTTGCACTGAATACACTAACTAATACCTACTCACTTACAGCTTTCTAACCAGCTAACAAACTTGTCCTGAATACACTACCTATAGCCTACCCACTATTAGCTAGCTAACCAGCTAACAACCTTGTCTCAAATACACTACCTAACCACTAACAGCTAGCTAACCACCTAACAACCTGAATACACTAGCTGACAGCTAACCAACTAAAATGTTGTCCTGAATACACTCAACCAGCTAACAACTCTTTACCTAACTAACCAGCTATCAACTTTTTAACCAGCTAACAACTAGCTAACTTGCTAACAACTAGATACCAGCTAACAACTAGATACCAGCTAACAACTAGATACCAGCTAACAACTAGATACCAGCTAACAACTACCTAATCAGCTAACAACTATTGCACCAGCTGACAACTAGCTAACCAGTTAAGGAACTAACAACTAGCTAACAAACTAACAACCTCAGAGGCTGAGGGGTGAAGAAAGAAGTGGAGGAGAGAGGAGAGAAGAGACAGAGAGGAAAAGAGAGAATAGGCAGAGGAGAAGAGATAAACAGGAGAGGAGAGAAGGAAGGAGAGAAGGAGAGGAGAGAAAAGCGAGAGCGATGCATACAAAGTCTATATCAGTCAGGAGAGATGAAAGCTTGGTTTTAATTAAACCATCACCATCTCAGAACAGTGTTCAGCCCTCCAATCACACACACACACACACACAAACACACACACAGAAGGAGAGAGGGGGTCTGTGTGTGTGCTGTCGTTCCCACGGCCACTGTACATCTGTACTCAGGAAGTTGAGAAGTTATCAGTTCTGAAAGGCTGCCAAGCTATCACAATTAGAGCTGCTGGAGCAGAACCAGAACAGATACCAGAACAGAGCAGAGATACCTCCTCCCACCCCCTCCCATCCCTTCCATGCTCTACTACTGCTTTTGTCCTCTGGTTCTGGTTCTGATCAGGCTGGATCTAAGTCCAGGTTCTGATTCTGGTCTGGGTCTGTTCTGGGTCTGGATCTGGGTCTGGACTAGGATCTAGTCTGGATCTGGGTTAGGGTGTGGTCTGGTTTAGTCTGGGTCTGGATAAGGACTAGGGTCTGAACTAGGGTTAGTCTGGGGCTTGGGTCTGGACTAGGGTTAGTCTGGGGCTGGGTCTGGACTAGGGTCTGGTCTGGGTCTGGGTCTGGACTGGGTCTGGACTAGGGTCTGGGTCTGGGTCTGGACTGGGTCTGGACTAGGGTTAGTCTGGGGCTGGGTCTGGACTAGGGTCTGGTCTGGGTCTGGGACTGGGTCTGGACTAGGGTCTGGACTAGGGTCTGGTCTGGGTCTGGACTGGGTCTGGACTAGGGTTAGTCTTTGTGATTAATGGAGGAGGCTGGGCTCTCTGGACTCCAGCCCAAACAAGGTGCTGGCTGCCTCAGGACCTGCTATTCATCACCATGGAGCTCTCTGTCACACACACACACCCTTCTCTGTCACACACACTCTCTGTCACACACATACACACACCTCTCTCTGTCGCACATACACCTCTGTCACACACTCACACACACACTCCCCCCACTCAAGCAGCCAAACACCTGAAGTCTCTCCTCTAAAGACTGGGGTCAGGAAGCCTCTCTGTGCCAAGAGCTGTGTGTATGTGTGTGTGTGTGTATGTGTGTGTGTGAGTGTGTGTGTGTGGGGGCAGGGTCTGTATGAGAGAGAGAAATAGTATGTAACATGAAATTGTGTGTATGAAAGCCTATGGCTCGTGCCTTGAGAGAGGAGAGTGAGAGAGAAGAGAGAGAAGACAGAGAGGAGAGCGATGAGGTGAGGAGAAGAGGAGAGAGAGAGAGAAGAGGAGTGTAGAAGAAAAGAGAGGATTATGTTCCAGACACATTAATAAAATATAGTTGTAGACCAGGTGCTCGCTCAATCCTTTAAATGTGCCTGGGGGCGTCTTCGCTATATGTGTGTGAGCTGTGTGTGTGTGTGTGAGCTCTGTGTGTGCTGGGTTCTTGATCTAACCATCTGTCCCTATCCTCATGTACTGCACAGGATTGCAAAAACAGAAACACACACACACTCATACACACACCAGCAACATAGATGCTCTAATAAATGTCTCATTAAGTGGTTAAAGATGATGGGTGGAGCTTGGCCTTGACAGACTCCCTTCACCAATCAGAGCACGGTAGATTAGCATAATGAGATCTCACGGCTGAAGAATCAACATAGGGGCCCCGGAGGAACACACACACACTTTCACACACACACACACACACACACACTCACACACACTTTCACACACACACACAAACTGTCTCACATGCACGCACGCACACACTCACACATTCATTCATTCACACACACACACACACACACACACACACACACACACACACACACACACACACACACACACACACACGCATTCTCTCTCTCACATACACACAAACACATACTCTCACACACACATGTAAACACACACTTAATCTCTCACACACACTACGCACACACCCCCACACATGTCACTCACCTTTCTCTTTTAATATCTTCTTCATGTTCAGCCCCGCCTCACCTAGGGCACCATCCAGAGGGTTCATCCCTACAGGAGTACACGCACACACACACACACACACAACACACACACACACATAGTCTTTCACAAATGTGTTTTTCAGTAAAGACTTTTAGTAAAAGGGAAAACAGACAGGCAGACAGACAGACAGACAGACAGAGACAGACAGACAGACATACAGGCAGACAGAGACAGACAGACAGATGTACAAGCAGAGACATACAGACAGACAGGCAGAAACAGACAGGCAGACAGTCTTACCGTGGAGCTGTGTGTCGGGGGTGTGTGTGTGAGGGTTGGGGGAGGAGGAGGTGGATGAGGAGGCGTGGGACGAGGCCTGGGAGCCTGGGGGGGCGTCCTCCAGGGAAGGGGCTGGGAGACGGCTCTCCTGAACACACTCCTGCCAGGGACACACCACATCACACTGTTACAGAGTTAGTATTGTGGACGGGAGACACACACATCACAAGTATACATCACACACAGATATCACACATATACACAGTGTGTACAGTAACAGTAAACCCCCAAGACATAGCAATTGAAGTTGTGGGGGCCAAGAAAAAGTGTCCACAAGATAATTTATTTTCTTAGGTTACTATCATTGTTGCGACCACAATGTGAAGACCCCCCGCCCCACAAACACACACACACGTACACACAGTACACATGGACACACACCAAATGCACACCCATTACACACAGTTTACCCCCCACCCCCCAGTGATATCTATATAGGGTACAGCAAACACGCGGTCCGCAGGCGAAGCAAAGGCTTCTGGGAAGGCAAACAGCTTCTGCTGGTGCCATCTGCTGTAAGCCGTCACCCCTCCTTTCCGCTCCTCACCCTCTACTCACCCCTCCTCATCCCTCATCACCCCTCCTTACCCTCCACTCACCCCTCCTCATCCTTATCACCCCTTCTTACCCTCCACTCACCCCTCCTCATACCTTATCACCCCCTCCTTACCCTCCACTCACCCCTTCTTACCCTCCACTCACCCTCCTTACCCTCCACTCACCCTCCTTACCCTCCACTCACCCCTTCTTACCCTCCACTCACCCCTCCTTACCCTCCACTCACCCCTCCTACCCTCCACTCACCCTCCTTACCCTCCACTCACCCCTCCTTACCCTCCACTCACCCCTCCTCACCCACCCTCTTCTACTCACTCCTCCTCACCCTCCTCACCCCATACTTACCCCTTCTCCCCATTCCTTCCCCCTCCTCACCCTCTATTCATACACCTCCTCACCTACCCCCCCCCCCCACCACAACTGCCTACTATAACACACATACACACAGAAGCATTCACACACAGATCAACAAACATTTACATATATATACTTATATCTTGTGTGTGTGTGTATGCAGGTATGTGTGAGTGAGTGAGTGTGTGTGTGTGTGTGTGTGTGTGTGTAAGTGAGTTGTGTGTGTGGTATGCTGGTCTGTGTGTGTGACAGTGAGTAGTGCGCGGGAATGTGTGTGTGACTGTGTATGTGTGTGTGTGTGTGTGTGTGTGTGAGTGTGTATGTGGGCATGCTGGTCTGTATGTGTGAGTGTGTGTGTGTGTGTGGTATGCTGGTCTGTGTGTGTGGTTTGCTGGTCTGTGTGTGTGTGTGTGTGTATGTGTGTGGGTATGCTGGTCTGTGTGTGTGTGTGTATAAGTGTGTGTATGTACCTTGATGACGGAGGCTCCAGTGCGGGACAGAGGGCTGTGCATCTGTGCGGCGGCGGCCATGTTGGCGATGGTGTTCAGGTGGTTCATCTGGTTCATCGCCATGGCAACGGAGGCGGGAGGCAGGCCGACGGGCAGCAGGGGGTGGGGCATCATCATGAAGGGGAGGTCCAGACCTGGGGGCGAGGGAGAGGGGGAGGGAGAGGGGGAGGAGGGAGAGTGGAGATATCACTCTCAGAGTCTGACAGTTCAAGTTTATTGTTATTATTTATTTGCATAGTTCTGCAAGAGATATCTGCATGAAAATGCTTAATTTACAGGCTTGTAAATTATAGTGCAGACAAGTAGACTAGAGAATACAGAAAACAATATTTGCTATAGTATGTGAACAATGTACATTATTTATCTAGTATGAAATCGACTAATATAAAATACAAATACATAAAATAACATGAAAACAACATAAAAGTAATTTTACACAGAATGTAAAGCTGAGTAGCAGAGGAGAGTGTGGGTATGCTTGTGTGTGTGTGTTGTCTGTGTGTGTCTGTGTCTTTGTGTGTGTGTGTGTGTTTGTCTGTGTGTGTATATTTTTGTTGTGGCATACCCAATCGATTCAGCTGGCTGAGACACACACAATTCAGGGAGACGTGAGACAGAAAACAGGTAAACTGCTCTCACGTACCTTCTCATGAACCCAAAATAACGAGGAACAGAAATGTGTTGTTCTGGTAAGCCTGGCTGCACCACGGTCGCCCCCTGATGCCCCGAACACTCAATACTTCATGTTATCAGTGAGTGGGATTCATGCCATCGCTTGGCTCGAGTCCACTCACTGTCACCCTCTCCCTCACCTTCCTTCCTTCCCTCCTCTCTCTCTCTCTCTCTCTCTCTCTCTCTCTCTTTCCACTCCTCTCCCTCACCTTCCTTCCTTCCTTCCTCTCTCTCTCTCTCTCTCTCTCTCTCTCTCTCTCACCCTCTCTCCCTCACCTTCCTTCCTCTTTCCCTCTCCTCCTCTCTCTCCTCTCTCTCTCTCTCTCTCTCTCTCTCTCTCTCTCACCCGTCTCCCTCACCTTCCTTCCTCTCCTCTCTCTCTCAATCTCCTTCTCTCTCTATCTCTCTCTCTCTCTCTCTCTCTCTCTCACCCTCTCTTTCTCTCTCTTCACCCTTACCCTCTCTTTCTCTCACTCTCTCACTCTCTCTCACCCTCTCTTTCATCGCTCACATACTCACTCTCTCACCTTCTATCTCTCTCTCTTTTCTCTCACTCCTCTCACCCTCTCTCTTTCTCGCTCTCACCCTACCCTCTCTCTTTCTCTCTCTCTCTCTCTCTTGCCAACAGTATGCCATGTATAGTGTGTCTCTGTTTGTGTGTACTGCATCTGTGTACGTGTGTCACTGTGTGTGTCTGTGTGCCTGCATGTGTGTGTGTGTGAGAGAGAGGACTCACGGTTGGCCAGCAGGTGGTTCTGTTGCAGGGAGTTGAGCTGTGATGAGGAGAGGCCATGCTGGCCCCCCAGCATCCCGTGGCCCAGCCCTAGGGAGGAGGGGGGAGACTGGAGCTTCTCCTTGTCCCAGGAAGACTCACTCCCACCTGGGAGACATGTAACAGAGGTGGGCCCACCTGAAGTCAGAGACGGTATCATCATGACAGGCCTGAGTTTCCCCCCCCCCCCCCCCCCCACAACCCCAGACACAGTCAGACTGTTTCTTTGACTTTCAAATTGGAGGCTCTCAGGGAACCGCTACTAGTCGTTTCATAACCTCAAACATCCTCTCCTCCACCCCTCTCCTCCGTTATCCCCTTCTCCTTCCCTCTCCTTCAACTCTCCACTTATCTCCTCCCCTCTTCTCTAAACGTCTCTTCTCCTCTCCTCTCCCACTCCTCTCCTCTCCTTCTCCTCTAGTAGTCTCCTCTACTCCCCTCTCTCCTTCCCCTCCTCTCCTCTCCATTCCTCCTCCGTAAAGGCGGATGAGAAGGAGGAGAGGAGACAGAGAGGGATGAGGAGGTGGAGGATCGTGGAGAGGAGAAGGGGCGCTGAGGGATGAGGGGGTGGAGGAGGTAGAGATGGATGAGGAGGAGGGGTAAATGATAGTGTTATTGTGCTTTAAGCAGCATCTGGGTCGGTGAGAGCAGAGAGCTCACAGCAGCAGCTGGTGATGCACACACAGACCTGCTCCCTGATTCGACTATAATCATGTGAATTAAACCTTTTACTCTGAACCCACCCTGGTGATGAGGAAGGTGTGTGTGTTTGTGTAGGTGTGCGTGTGTGACAGGCTGGTAAACTAATGCAGAAACACCTGAGGCCACACACACACACTCTCTCTCGAGACACACACAGAAAAGGTGTGTGCGAGTGTGTATAGGGAATGTGGTAGACAGCAGTGAATGTGAGACACCTCCACCTCCCCCTCCCACACACACACTCCCCCCCCCCCACACACACACAGACACATTCCCACACACACTAGAACCCAACCGTAGAGATGGGTTGAAGGCTAGTAAGAAACATTGAAAGCAGTAGATTTATGTATTTGTGAATATATATATATATATACAAATATACACAGAGTGAGGCAGAGATAAATAGAGTGAGGTAGAGCGAGAGATAGAGGGCGGTAGAGAGAGAGAAATAGAGGGCAGTAGAACGAGATAGAGGGAGGTAGAAACAGGGTTAGAGTGATAGAGAGAGGTAGACAGTGAGAGAGGAAGGGGAGGGAGAGAGGGAGACAGAGAGAGGGAGAAAGGGATGAGGGAGTTAGAGATAGAGGGAAGGCGAGAGACGGAGAGAGAGGGATAGAGAGGTACAGGGAAGAAGTGAGGGAGCTAGAGGGAGAAAGAGAGAGGTAGAGGGAGATAGGGAAAGATGGTGAGAGGGATAGAGGGAGGGAGGAAGAGGATGGAGGGAGAGGGCGAGAAGGGGAGAGGGATAGAGGGAAGGAGGGAGGGAGGGTCTTAGTGCTGCAGGTCCTCTGGGTCTGGCTGGCTCTGTTTCAGCAGGTCTGCCATCTGTCACCTGGACCAGCTCTGGGCCCTCACACACTCACTCACACACACACACACATACTCATGTACATACACACACACTCACTCACACGCTCACCCCAACACACACACACACACTCTCTCTCTCTCTCTCTCTCTCTCTCTCTCTCTCTCTCCTCTCTCTCTCTCTCACACACACACACACACACTCACACACTCACCCCAACACACACACTCTCTCTCTCTCACTCTCTCTCTCTCTCTCTCTCTCTCTCTCTCTCTCTCTCTCCTCTCTCTCTCTCTCTCTCTCTCTCTCTCACACACACACACACTGACCCAAACACACACACTCTCTCTCACACACACTCCCTCTTTCTCTCTCACACACAAACACACACACACGCACACACATAACCTACTGTATCACACAAACACATACAGACCTTTACACACACACAGACCCAACCAAGACACCCACTCTCTCTGTCTCTCTCTTTCTCACACACACACACACCCCTCCTCTGCAAAGGGTATTAACAGCTTGTGGAGGGTGAGGGGCGGAGCAGGCTGGCACCCTGCATGTCATATTTCTTGTGGGCACTGCCATCTGGCAGGGTGGCATTCATGCCTGTTTACCCTGCCTCCCGCCACGCACTCATCTGTGTGTGTGTGTGTGTGTGTGAGAGAGAGAGAGAGAGAGAGAGAGAGAGAGAGGGGCAACTGTGGTGTGTGAAGAGGGAGTTTGTGTGTGTGTAGAAAAAGAGTGTGGGTGTAGGGACTGCCTCCCGCCACGCACTCTTCTGTGTGTGTGTGTGTGTGAGGAGAGGGAATTGTGGTGAGTGTGTGTGTGTGTGTATTTGTGAGTGAGCATGGCTCAGACCAGGGGGAATGCTGCTAATCTGGTGTAATTGGGAAGAAATGAAGATAAACGAGGTTGAGGAGCAGCAATCAGGGGCGCGTACACACACACACACACACAGCTGTGCAACTGGACAAGCTATACTGACACACACACATTTACCCCCTTTCCCCTGCAACCAAACATGCTCAACCAAGATCTTAATACTTCAGCCTGGGTTAGGGTCCTGGGTCTGGTCTGGTCCTGGGTTTGGTTCCTGTGCCAGCTGTGTGTATATGTGTTTGTGTCCTCGATGTGTGTGTGTGTGTGTGTGTGTGTGTGTGTGTGTGTGGAGGGGTCCAGGGAGTAGAGGAAATCTATTTACCCGTAATAGAGAGGTAATGAAGAAGGAAGTCTGACATCATAATCTCTGAGGAGAAAAGGAGAGTGGAGGAGGAGAGGGGAAGAGAGGAGGAGAGTGGAGGAGGAGAGGGGAAGAGAGGAGGAGAGTGGAGGAGGAGGAAAAGAAGTGAGAGGAGGTGAAGAGGAGGAGGAAGAGAGGAGAGCGAATGAGGACAAGAGGAGAGAAGTGGAGAAGAGGAGGAGTACGAGAGGAAGAGAAGAAAAAGTAAAGAGGAGACAAGAGGAGAGGGAAGGAGGAGGAAAAGAGGGGAGGAGAGGGGAGGAGAGGAGAAAAGGAGGAAGGGGAAAGGAGGAGTTGGTGGGGAGGGGGGAGGAAGAGAACTCAGTCTTTAGCAGTTCTCAGTGTCTCTACAGCTTTTCATTAAGCTTCATTTAAAGCCTCATTTCAGACAAATCACCCACACAGCCCCCCAGCCCCTACAGTGTGTGTGTGTGTTTGTGTCCAGACACTACAGTGTGTGTATGTGTGTGTGTCCAGACACTACAGTGTGTGTGTGTGTGTGTGTGTGTGTGTATGGGTGTGTGTCCAGACACTACAGTATGTGTGTGTGTGTGTCCAGACGCTACAGTTTGTGTAAGTCCAAACACTACAGTGTGCATGTGTGTGTCCAACGACTCAAGTGTGTGTGTCAGACACTCAAGTGTGTGTGTGCGCATGGTGTGTGTGTGTGTGTGTGTGTACAGCCCTGCCCTCCTGTCCCCTTGACCCATGGAACATCAATTCCCGATGGCTGGAACTGGACGGAGAGAGGGGAGGGGGAGAGATGAAGTTGATAGATGGAGAGATGGAAGGAAGAAGGGGTGGATGGAAGTAAGACAGAGAGAGGTCCCCTCAGTTTCT